>PVJH01000089.1:0-494457 GCA_004026705.1 Nesogale talazaci
AATTGCATACTGTTTTTGTGATTAATCACTATGCTTTAAATAGGATCAATTTATAGCAGTGAAAATACATTCTGCGGATGGATGAGCCCCTTTGGGCCAGTGGTTAGATTGGAACTACTGGATGGGTGAAGAGAAGGTGGTGTAGAGAAATGGAACCAACTGCAAGGATCTACATATGACCTCCTGTCTGGAGGATGGGCATCAGGGGAGTGGGCTGAGGGAGGAGTCGGGCAGGGTAAGATATGACAGAACAATAATAATTTATAAAGTATTGAGGGTTGATGGTGGAGGGAGAGCAGGGGAAGAGGGGAGAGGTTTGAAAAGCCGATACCAAGAGCTCAAGGGAAGAGGCGGATGTTTGGAGCATGATGACGGCAGCAGATGTGAGAATGTGCTTGGCACAATATATTTTTTTATGTATGGGAAAACGATGTATGAGCCCCTAATAAAATGATCTTTAATTAAAAACAGAAAATACATTCTGCATGTCAGATATTTACTTTATGATTCACAATAGTAGCAAAATTACAGTTAAGAAGTAGCAATGAACACAATTTTATGGCTGCGGGGTCACCACAGCATGAGGAACTGTATTTAAGGGTTGAGACATAAGAAAGCTTGAGGACCACTACTTGAATGGAAGTTTCTTCTTTGTTTACTAAAAGACCATAGATGATACCCCTTTTTAATAACTCATAATGTCTTTTGAAAATTTTGCCTAACTGGATAGGAATCAGCAAACACTGAATTCAATGCCAAAGTGATTTCTCTATAAATGAAAGAATGAGGGAACCAGGTGACTATAGGATATTGCGTATGTAACATGTTCTTGGACTTTGATGAGCATTGTTTATATGGTAGCCATTGGCCTGGGGACACCTCCTTGGAGGTGTGGTATTTTCATCAGAGAGACAGTGATACCTTCTATTTGTCTTTCCTTCACCATCTTTCTTGCTTGGATTCTGTGTCTACCTCCAGGGGCAGCCTGGAGGGATATAAACCCCTGCCATGTTCTCACTAACCTTGGATCCACATGACTGAACCCACTGGCCTGTAATCTCCACGTTTCCTGCTTTTACTCATCTGTCTGGAGCCCTGAGAGGCTGAAGTGGAATCTGGCTGGTATTTGACTTACAG
Organism: Nesogale talazaci; assembly: GCA_004026705.1. Lineage (NCBI taxonomy): Eukaryota > Metazoa > Chordata > Mammalia > Afrosoricida > Tenrecidae > Nesogale > Nesogale talazaci. The sequence goes on from PVJH01000089.1 coordinate 1,138, forward strand.
ACTTGGATGAACTGGTCTGGGGACTCTCCTTGGAATAAAATCTTTTTCTTCTGTAGGTAAGAGTGTCATTGATTTTGTTTCTCCAGACCACTCAGACTAACACAGAGTGCCAACCTTGGCCTCTGATGCTCTAGTTGATAGGTTTAAAATTGAAACTTGAGGGTAAAGATTCCATCCAAGTATCCACTTAAAAAAGGGAAGATGAGATTCTAGTCCAAATATGCAGCCTTGAGAAATACACTATTTTCAGACGGTCAATATTCTTATCTCTAAGCCTCTCTGAGATTTGCTCAGTTAAAGTCTGAGCTAAAGATTAAAAAAAGGAACGGGAGGGTGGTGGAGAAGCACAACTTTCCTACTGACCAGCACTCATCACTCTCCCACAATGGAATTAATTACTTCTCCTGAGATGGGACTACAACATTTTTCCCAAGAACCCTGATTTCTTTGCTCCCAAGCCCCCTTAACCCTGGCTTTACAACATGGAGTCTAAAACAGAATTCTAATTTGAGATTATTTACTTTCCTGGCCTGGTTATTTAAAATTTGTACATCTGTGCCTATTCAAGCTAAATAACACAATTAAAAAGACATTTAGTATTTCACCTGTCCATTAGAGCATTTATAGTAACAAATGTTTTCCCTGAAATGACAGCACGATTTCCATTTTTAATCTCTTGGTTCATGATTGTCTGCTACCGACTTTCTGCTATGTGCCCATTATATTGAAAATGAAACAAATATCGAGTGTCTTTGGAAGTCGTAGTGACACTGAGTTATGGACTGAACGTGTTCCCCCAAAGTATGTGCTATACATCAGATAATATCAATACCGTCCCCTTAGGAATAGGATTTTTTTTTGTGTTAATGAGGCCAAATCAGTGTAGGACATGTATTAAACTTACATTCAACTTTGAGATATAAAAAGATGATAAGGCACAGAGAAACACGAACAGATGGAAGAAATACACAGCCCCTGTATCAAAAAGAATGGGTTAATGCTCAGTCATTGCACGAGATGAGGTAGCATGGGACCAAGTTCCGATGGTGTTGAAGGAAAGCGTGTAAGCTCTCTGAAGACACTGGTGCAACACAAGGCAGCACGAATTTATGGAACGCTGATAAGGCACTTCTATGAAAGGATGTCAGCCTGCTCCTTAGAGGCAAGGATGGTGAGGCTTTATTTTACATACTTTGGACATGCTGTCAGGAGAGACTAGTCTCTGGAGAAGGGCAGCATGCCTAGCAAAGTAAAGGGGCAGTAAAAAAGAGAAAGGTGTAGACAAGATGGATTGGCACAGTGGCTACAAGAAAGGGCTCACATAGGGGGACACTTATGAGGATGGCACAGGGCCAGGTGGTGTCTCATTCTTTTGTATACAGGGTCATTCACTGCGCTGTATAGTGGAATTGACTTGTTGGCACCTGGCAGCAGCAATACACATGGGTGCAATGCTGGAAGCACCCCTTCATTCATGCCAAAAATTTTGGAAGACACCTTCCTGACCCACCAAATGGAAGTGATTCAGTGTGTGTCTATTTGAAAAGAAAACTCATGTAATGGAACCTGGGAATGATAGAATAACATTGCCAGTGTTTGACTATATGAAGAAGAATGTGGCGTCAAGATTAGAACAAGTCTTATGAATAAGCTTCAGTGTACAGGTGGCAGGACCTTCTTTGCTGAAAGGAAGGAGGACTTGAAGAACTTGCGATGAACATTAAAGAATGCAAACTCTAGATGGAAACTCAGTGCAAAGAAAACCAAACTCTTTACCACTGGATCAATAGATAAAACAGTAAACAGAGAAAAACCTGAAGGTGTCCAGAAATTTGTTTAGCTTAGACCCACAATGAATGTTCATGGAAGCAGATGTCAAGAAATTAAAGGATACATTGCACTGGGAAAATCTGCTGCATAAGAGATCATTTGGTTTTCTTTTGTTGTTTTGTTTTGCTCTGCTGCCTTGTTTTTGTGCTTATTATTATCTCCATGTCTAAGTAAGGTAGATGGGATAAACAAGTTCTAGGAGAAAATAATGGGACCGATGGTTTTGAGAGGATATGGGAGAGGGGAAGGGGGGAAAGGAAGTGGGTGCTAACAAATGCAGGGACAAGGGAACATCAAGGGATCTAAAATCGATGGCGAAGAGGGCATAGGGTTTTTGGTAAATCTTGAGAAAGGACAATGTGATTGTGAGAAAAAGTAAATGGAAATCATGTAAAGAACTAAGAGGCAAAGAACTTTTATAGAAGTCCAAATACAGGCATAGACATATGTAAATTAAGTATATGTAATGATCGGGAAATAGATCTATATACACATATTTATGTTAAGTATCAAGGCAGTAAATGGACACTGAGCTTCTACATAGGTATGTCCTCAATGCAAGAACACTTTTTTTTCTAATAACCTGTAATTCTAAAAGTCTGCATGCTCACTTTTCTGACACAATTGCTGAAGACAAAATGGGTCCATAATAAACATGGTGCAGAAAGTTAATGGTGTTCGGCTATCAAAAGATATAACCTCTGGGATCTTATAGGCTTGAAGATAAACAAGCGGCCATCTGGCTGAGAAGCAAAAAGCCCACATGGAAGAAGCACACCAGTCTCTGCTGTGATCACGAGTTGTCTATGGGATCAGGTATCAGGCATCAAAAACCCAGAACAAAAATCATATCAATATAAAGGGGGGGGAGGTGGAGTGGAGACTCAAAGCCCATATGTAGATAATTGGACATCCTCTTACAGAAGGATCGCAAAAAAGAGACGAGCCAGTCAGTGTCTTGGTTAGGAGACGAGCCAGTCAGGATGCCCTGCAGCACTGATGAAACATACAACTTTCCTCTAGTTCTTTAATGCTATCCCTCCTCCACTATCATGACCCCAACTCTAACTTACAAATTTAGCTAGACTAAAGCATGTAGCCCGGTACTTATAAGAGCTGCAAACATGAGGGATGCAGCATAGATAGACCCCTAAGGATCAACAGTAAGAGTAGTGATGCCATGAGGAAAAGGGAACGTAGGGGGATAAAGGGAACTGATCACAATAATCTCTATGTAACCTCCTCCCAGGGGGACAGACAACAAAAAAGTGGGTGAATGGAAACATTGGTCAGTGTAAGACATGAAAAATAACAATTAATAATTTATCAAGGGCTTGCAAGAGAGGGAGGGTGCGGAAGGGAGGGGAAAATTAGGAGCTGGTATTAAGGACTCAAGTACAAATGTGCTCAACACAACGTATGTATGTATGTATTGTGATATGAGCTGTATGGGACCCCAATGAAATGTTTTTCTTTAAAGGCCTCCTTAAAGTGTTGAAGAACAAAGGTGTCACTTTGAGGACTAAGGGGCACCTGAGTATTTTCAGTTACTTCATATGCATGTGAAAGTTGGACATTGGGACTAAGAGATCCCAAAGGGATCAATTATCAGGTTTCAAAAGCTAATAATCATAACATTATGTGCTCATTTTCCTGATAGGATCGCTGATGACAAATATGTACATAAATAAATGTGGTGAAGAAAACTGATGGTGTCCGGCTATCAAAAGATGTGCGACTGTGGTTTTAAAGATATGAAGGTGAATAAGTGGCCATCTAGCTAAGAAGCAAGCTCATGTGGAAGAAGCATTACAGTATGTATGACCATGAGGTGTCAAAGGGATCCGGTATCAAGCTCAAAGACCTAAGAGATATATCATTATTAATGAGGGGCCGTTCAGATTGGGGACCCAAAGCTCATCAATAAGTAAAGAGACATCCTCTTACAGAGGGGTTATAGGGAGGAGATGAGCCAGTCTAGGTGCAGTGTAGTAGCAATGAAATGTTCTCAAATGCTCCCTCCCACCAACTATTATTATCCAAATTCTGGCATACAGATTTGGCTGGACCAGGGGATGTATATTGGAGTCAAAAACAAGGATTTTAGGATAGATAATCCCTTGAGACTAGTGGGGAGTGGTGACACTTGAGGGGTAGAGGGATGGTGGAGTAGAAAGTGGGAACAAATTTCTTGGATTTGCATGTGACCTCTCTGGGGTGTGCACAATGAGGGGTGGGGGTGGGGAAGAGGTGAGTGAAGTGACACATTATACAGTGTAAGATATGAAGAGGTAATAACAATTTGTAAGTTATTGGAAGTTCATGGGGGAGGAGAAAGGGTTAGGGGAAATATGAGAAACTGGAATTAAAAAATAACGAACTAGAGGAAAGGGGAAGAGGAGCTTATGCTGGAGGGGTTCAAGTCGATAATGTAGATGAATGTAGCAACATGTATACAAATATGCTTAATACTAATGAAGTGTTAAATATATGAGCCCCCAATAAAATCTATATTAAAAAAAAAAGAAAAAAAGAAAGAAAGTAGGACATTGAATAAGAAAGACTGTGTTGGTTTAGGAAGTAGCAAAACATATTGAAAGTGCCATGGACTACCGGAAGGACCAACAAATTCTTTTGGGAAAACATATACCCAGACTATTACTTAGAATCAAGAATTGTGAGAGTTTGTCTTAGATATTATGGACATGCCCTCTGGAGAGATCAGTTCCTGCAAAAGAACATCATGCCTGGGAAACTTAGGAGGTCTGTTAAAAGAGTAATACTTTCAAAGAGATGGGAAGACACATTGACTGACACCATGGGCTCAGACATAGCAACAATTGGGCGGCTCGCACAGGGCCACCTCACTGTGTTACATGCTGTTGTGCATATGGTCTCTATGAGTTGAACCCAAGTGGATGACACCTAACAGGAATAAAATCACCGATATAACAGCACAAGCAAAACAGTGGAAAGGATAACTTAAAAGCAATTGCAGCAGTTCATTGAGAGGGAACTATCAGATTCAGATGAGCATTTGCCGTGAATGTTTTCTTTGTCCATGTCAAAGGGATCTTGGCTTAGAACAGAAAGCACCAGGAAAAAATGTTGACCCTTATTTTATTGTGCAGTCATGGGTATTTAACTATGGGGATTATAAAAAATTAGGTACAACATTGCAGTTAATGGAAATTCCAACATATTTAATTGTCCTTACATGGAATCTGCACATAGACCACAAAGATAGATATTATTCCTGTTGTTGTTAGGTGCCAACCAATACATTCTGACCCACAGTAACTTTCTGTGCAAGAGAATGAAACACTGCCTGCTCTTGGGCCATCCTCACAATGAATTGCTCCTATGCTTGACCCCACTGCTGCAGCCTTCTGGGGATACAGCTTCTTGAGGGCCTGCCTCTCTGCCTTACTAAGCATAGGACTGAGGTCCTCCAGGGACTGGCTTCTCTCTCCTGACAAGAGGTCTAGATTATGTAAGATGAAACCCTGTCTTCCTGACCTCTAAGGATAACTCTGACCATACTTCTTTTAAGATAAATCAGTTTGTTCTTCTAGCTGTCAATGATACTTTAAATATTCTTCTCCAGCTCCACCACTCAAGTACACGTATTCTTCTTTGATCTTCCATATTTAATGTCCAATTTTCACTAGCATATGAGGCAATTAGTAATACCGTGGCTTGGAATAGGCATACTTTAGTCCTCAAAGGGACACCCTTGCCTTTAAATACTCAAAAGGGATCTTGTGCAGCAGATTCACCTAATGCTGCTCCTTTTTTGAGTTAAAACATACCAAATATTTTATTGAGGGCTCTTACAGCATTTGTAACATCCATACATCAATTGTATCAAGCACATTTATACATGTTTCCATAATTATTTTCTACACATTTATTTTCTATGGCACCTTTGATCTCAGCTTCTGTTACCCCCTTATCCCCCACCCTAGTGGTACCTTGATAAATTATTATTAATATATATTATTTTATGTTTTTATAAATTATTTCCATATCTTACACTGACTCTTTTTTGACTCTTAATAGTTGCTTCTATGAGTATTGATTATTGATTCAAGCAAGATAAAATCCTTGGCAACTTCTACTCTTTCTTCATTTGTCAAGATGTTCCTTATTACTGCAGTTGTGAGGATCTCCATCTTTTTTACATTGAGTTATAATCCATACTGAAGGATGCCTTCCTTGATATTCATCAGCAAGTTGTTTGATTCATCCTAACTTTCATATGGTTGAAAATCAGAAAATAAACAATATCAGGATTACATCCTTTCACCACATTTATGCAATCTATAATTTAAGCAAATTATCAGAGAAACATGGGCTATGTGAAAGAGAGGGGGCCATCATGATTGAAGGAAGACTGATAAACACCTTTCATATAAAGATGAGAAAACCTGGCTGGATGCAAATGAAGATATGAAGCAATGAAAATCAAAGACCACTGTCTAATGCGACCAATGTAAGATGCTCCTCACCATGAAATAAACAGAAATCCCCAATAGAAAAAGAACAAAAATGGACCAGTCAACAATATCATGATCAATGGAGAAAAGTTTGAAATTGTCAAGGGTTTCATTTAACTAAAACCCACAGTCAATACCCATGGGAGCAATAGTCAAGGATTCAAGGGACATAGTAGACTGGACATTCACTTGCAAAAGACATTTGAAGAACAAAGATTTCATCTTGACTAAGGTGTACCTGACCCAGGAAATGGCACTTTCACTGCCACATGTTCATGTAAAAGCTGGACAACAGATAAGGAAGACTGGAGCAAAACTGACATGCATGACATATGCGTGTTGCCTAAGAACATTGAAATGACCACGGACTGACAGAAGAACAAACAAATCTGTCTAGGAAGAGGACTAGCCAAATTCTCCTTACAAGTAAGAATGATGAGGATTTATCTCTCATTGGACAATGTTACCAATCCCTGGGGAAGAGCATCATGCTGGGTAGATTAGAGAGTCAATGAAAAGGAGAAAGAACTTTAGTGAGATGGATTGATGCTGTGGCTACAGAAATGGGCTTTGATGTAGCTGTGAGCATGGTGCAGGACTACAAGTGGTTCCTTCTGTCCTGCATAAGAGTCCTATGAACCAGAACCAATAGGATATCAGCTAACATCAATAACACCAGTTCAATAATGACTTGTAAAGCATTCTATGATGCAAATTGTTGTCAGGAGGGTCATATTTGGAGAGGATAATGAGACCTCCTCTAAGGTTCTTGCCAGCAGTTCTGCCATATGTTTTTGAGTATATGAATCTATAACCAGTCAAGAACAGTGCTTGGGTACTGTATTTAAAATTTTTAATAACAAGTTCATATGAAGTTCATAGAAAAGGTAAATTTGTCATTTTGAACCGCAACCTTAAGTAAAAAGACAATGGAAGAAAGGAAATAGCTGTAAGGTTACTGTAATGCTTTAAAGGGACAGCAATAAATTGCAAGGACGTTTTTATGGGGTTTTTTAACCCCTAGCCCTTGGAGGGGGCAAATCAATAAGATATTAAGAAAATCATGAATTAATGTTTCATGTAGTGTAGACATCAGTGAGAGCTCTGTAGGTCAGATAATAAATGTCTCAAGCAGGAATCTCAGATCCCTATATAAAGTTAAAACCTCAATAGACATTCTGTATGGGAACCATGCTGATAATTCTCAGTCTACATCAATGAAAGGCTTCATAGTCTTATGGTGAGTATTAAAACCTTCTAATGTTATCCAGGATATTATGATAAAATCTCCAGAGGAAATGAAACACAAATAATCCTTTTGGCATTGAGTGAAATCACTTCTGTAGCTGTCAGTATTTCATAAGGAATTTCTAATTGACTCATATTAAATTTAAGCAATATCTAGGCTGTGGAGCTTAGTTTTCTGATGAATGATGGAAAATACAGCATTCTGAGCTCAAATGATCTCTTAGAGTTGTGCCTTTGCACAGCAAATTGACAGACCTAGGTTTACTAAGCTGCACCATCAGCGTCCATGGCAGCCACCCTCGAGAAGTCCAAGGTCATACTGCTTTGGATCAATCTTCTCAACACGCCCTTTGGAAAGTGCGAAAAGAAAGGGTAATACCGTAAGGATGGAGGTGCAATGATTCCATTCGCCCTAAATGTGCATGTAAAAAGTGCACAATGAGTAATGAAGTTCAAAGAAAAGTTGATGCATTTCAGTCCTGCTGCTTGTGAAGAGTAGCAAATAGAGATGGTCTGCCAGAGATGGAAAAGGCCTGCCTTTGAGGAAGTGCAGTCAGAAGGCTCCCTAGAAATCTAGGATGATGACTTTGTCTCAAGTCCTTTGGACATGTTATGAGAAGAAACCAGTCCTTGGAGAAGGACATCGCGCTTGGTAAAGGAGAATAGGGTCAGTTAAAAAGAAGAAGACATTCAAAAAGCTGCAAAAACAAACAAGCTCAACCACATTAGTGATTCTGAGTGGTGCTGGGGGAGGGGCACTATTTCTCTCATGTGCAAGGATGGGGTTTCTGTCAGTTAGAATGAACCCAACAATACCTAACAACAACAACAACAAAAACAACTATGTGTCTTTGGATGGAGAATAGGGAATCTCTGTGTCTCTCTGCTACTCATTCTTTCTCTTTCCTTTTTCTACTCCACCTCCTTGTTCTCCTTATCTCCTCCTCCTCCTCTTCCTCTTCCCATTCCTCCTCCTGTTTTTCCCTCCTGTTCCCTCGCTTCCTCCTTTTCCTCCTCAAAGTAAAGAGACAAAATCTTTATAACTGGGCCAGTGTGCAGCATCACGATACATGGAGAAAAGGTTGGAGTTGCAAAGGATATTTTTTTTGTCTTGCTTGGATCTACAATCAATGCTCATGGAAGCAGCGGCCCAGAGTTCAAACGATGCATTGCATTAGGTAAGTCTGCTGCACAAGGACTCCTTAGAGTATAGAAGGGTCAGGATGTTACTTTGAGGACGACGGTTCACCTACCCAAGCCATTGTCTTCACAAACATGTGAAAATTGAACACCGAATCAGGAAGGTGGAGCAAGAACTGATGCCCTTGAATCATGGTGCCAGTGAAGAATGTTGAAAGTGCCATGGGCAGGCAAAGATAAATTCCAACACATCTGTCCTGGAAGAAGGAGAGCAAGACTCCTCCTTTGCAGCAAGGGTGGCCAGTGTTGGTCTCATACACTGTGGACATGTTGTCAGGAGAGGTCAGCTTCTGGAGAAGGTCGCAGTGCTTGTTGAAGTAGTGGTGTGGTGGGAAAGAGGAAAGGCTGCTACAAGATAGACTGACACAGTGGCTACATCACGGACGCAAACATGAGGACCACTGTGAGGGTGGCACACGACCAGGCCGTGCTTTGTTCTGTTGTACATAGGGTGGCTTATATTTCTGGACCGACTTTTAACGACACCTAACAGCTACAACACAGGGATAGCCTTGGTAGATTTTTTTCAAGAGGACTCAGGACAATCATGGGGATTTATTATGAAAAAAAAAATAGCAGAATCCATTGGGGAGAAAAGGGTCAGGAAATCTGCAAGGAATTCCCACCCCCCGCCCCAATCAGGACAATGTTCTTATTCATTTTTCTAGGATGGTAAAGGTTCTCAGAGAATCTTGTTGGGAAAACTTAAATCATTCACCTTCCCTTTCGGCTTGCCCCTTCTGATTTCTTTGTATCCTCACACTTAAAGAACATGATGGGAGTCCCTTGTGGATGCCAGAGTTGTCATTTTGCTGTGGTGCAAGTACAAGGGAGCAGGGTTCTTTGGGAGGAAGGAGTGAAAATAGAGACTGTGAGGGAGGATGCTTCCTCTCTATGGGCACAGAATGGCTCCTTTCCTTTCGTGTGTTCCCCACTGGGACAAGGAACCGACGGAGAGCATGGGATTCCCAGGGCTGGCAGCCCACCCGGAGGAAGGGATGCGATGGATTCTGACAGTGATTGAATGGTGTAGATTCTATCAGCCGGCAGCCATCCTCCAGATTGGAGGCTGGGGACAGCTCTTGTCTCTTGGTGATCAGCACCCGGCTGATACCAGACAGGGACAGTTCCCTCCCACTCAGAGCTGGGTGATGAACTCTGATGAGAGATACAGCCTATCAATAGGGCTCCATTTCCAGCCTTGGCATAAATAACAGGCCCCTAGCCTCTTGGCTTCAGCACGTTGCTAGAGGTGAAGACTCAGAGAAAGCAGGCCAATATGCCTGTGTTGCCATATTGTCCTTGATCTGTCACCTGCTTCCGTACGCAGCCGTGCCAGTGTGGTCACAACACCCTGGCCATTGGCTCTGGAGGTCTCCATCAGCTAGGGACAGCAAGGTGGTTAGTTGGTAATTCTTCAGCAGGAGGTTCTTGTAGGAAACCATATAGTAATTGTGCACTGCACAAAATGGAAAATGGCCAGGCTTCATGAATGATGTGCTCCCTGGTATGGTGGTGCCGCCCCTTGATAGTGAGCACAACAGCAATTGTTCCTCCAGGTTTGGATGCCGGGAAGAGACAGAGATGAACTTGCATGCCCCACTAGTGTTTGCAAATACATGTGGAATCAGGTGGAACTTCAGGGTCAGTGGCCACTTCTGATGTGCTTGATCTGCAGGCTCTGTAGGAACCAATGTGCTGTTAAAAATTCATAAAGAACACGTCTTTTTATTTTAAAAGCAACAGCAGCAAAGGTTTCTTCTTCTTCTCTTTCTGTGGTGCCTGAGGAAACAGAAAGTTCAAATATTGTAAAGGTGCAGGGACAGATCAGAGCTGGAATTTCCCCTCAGAAGCCTATAAGGCACTTGTTTTAAGTGTCTCCTCACCCATCTCAGTTCAAGGGTAACAGAGTCTAAGAAGCCAATTTACCAAGTGTTTTTCAGCCTGTAAAACGAATCCTTTCGGTTAGGGAGTCAAGTGACTGGGACCTGGGAACATTGAGAACTCCACAGTGCAAATATTGTCCTCAACATTCCTGTGGATGCAATTTTCCCCAGGCCCCAGTTCTCCAAGTGTCCTCTCTCTCTTTCCTTGAAAGCAAGATATCGGTGGCCAGACTTGATATTCCAGCAGAAGCAGGTGAAAAGCCTTGGTCTTCCTAGAAAAGCCAACATCTTACAGCACATCAAAGAAAGAAAAGATTAAGTCCTTAAGTCAAAACTATCGTTCTTGGGTTCTAGTTCATTCATGCATGGATTTATCCCGTAAAACTTGTTTGAATATATCTGTAGTCAGTGGATGGCTGCAGACAAATTCTCATAATAGTACACTTGTCTTAGTCTTTTAAAGGAGCTATGTCAATCTGGGTACAATAGAGAAAGAAATTCACAGAAACTCATATGTATAAGAAAGAGTTCTATATAATGGATAAGGGCATATCAAGAAAACATTCCACAGGAGGGAAGTATAAAGAAATAGAGGAAATAAACAGGGGCAAGGGACATTTACAGAGGTCTAAATGCAAGCATGTACAGGTAAATATATTTATATATGATGAAGGGGAAGTAAATCTATATGCATGTATTTAACAGCTTAGTATTAAGGCAGCAGATAGGCATTGGCCTTCACTCAAGTACTTCCTCAATGCAAGCACACTTTGTTCTATAAAATTGGCATTCTGTGATATGCACCCTCCTGATACAATCGCTAAAGACAAAAGTGTGCATATGGAATGGTGGTGAAGAAAGTTGATGGTGCCTGGCAATCAAAAGATATAGCATCTGGGATTTTAAAGACTTGAAGGTAAACAAGTGACCATCTAGCTCACAAGCAAAAAAGCCCACATTATGATGCATCAAAGGGATCAGGTATCAAAAAACATACAATCATATCATTTTGTGTCTACCTTTCCATCTGGATTGCTGAAGGCAAATGTATGCTGAGGAAAGCTGATGGTGTCCAGCTTTCAAAGGATATAGCATCTGGGTCTTAAAGGCTTGCAGATAAACAAGGGACCATCTAGCTCAGAAGCAATAAAGTCCACATGGAAGAAGCACACCGCCCTGTGTGATCACAAGGTGTCAAAGGGATCGGGTATCAGGCATCAAGGAACTAAAAATTTTATTACTGCAAATGATGAAACATACAACTTTTCTCTAGTTCTTCAATGCTTCCTCTTTCCCACTATCGTGATCCCAATTCTACCTTACAGATCTGGCAAGACCAGAGGATATACACTGATTCAGATAGCAGCTGGAAACATAGGTAATCCAGGATAGAGAATTCCTTCAGGACCAGTGGATAGAAAGGCAATACCCTGAGGATGGAAAGAAGGTGGGGTAGAAGGGGGGAACCAATTATTAGGATCTACATATAACTTCCTCCCATATAGACAATGGGGAAGTGGGTGAAGGGAAACTTCAGACACTGTAAGATATGACAAAGTAATAAAAATATATAAATTATCAAGTGTTTATAGGGGGGGATGAGGATGGAGGGATAAAATGAGGAGCCGATGTGAAGGGCTTAGATGAAAAGCAAACATTGTGAGAATGATGAGGGCAACATATTTATAGATGTGCTTGACACAAAATGGACTTATGTATGGATTGTGATGAGAGTTGTATGAGGCCCCGATAAAAAGATTTTTTACAAAAATATTACATATTGCTTCAGCTATTGTGCTTTCCAGCCCAAGAAGCTCAACACAAGTACTAAACTGTATTTAAAACAACACTTGTCAAATCTCAAATAAATTAAGAGAAAAAAGAGAAAACAACCCAACCCAGTGCTGCCCAAGTCCACAAGTCCAACATTAACCCATAAGCCTGACACCAATCCAAAAAGTACTTCTCGATCTCACAAAACACACACAGTGACACTGGCTGCAGGACGAAAGCCAAATCAGCGAATCTGTAAGCATCTCCGTGTGCAAGCATCCCAGCACTGGCAGGGTCTCCACACGGTTGCGTCATCACCCTGGGCTGCATCAAGGTAGGTCCATGTGGCTTCTCCTCAGGGATGTCTTGCAGGGAGGACGTCTTGCCAGCTAAAACAAGGAACTTGCTAAGGCAATTGCACCTTATTCCGACCATCAGCGAAAAAGAGGCCCAAGAAATAGAAAGGTGAGGTTCACCAAACCATTTATCTCTCCAATTTTCAATTAACCCCACATGTGCTGTGTTAGTCTGGGTAGACTAGAGAACAAATCCATAGACACATATATGTGTATAAGAAAGAGTTTTACTTACAAGAGCAATTGAACATTGAGAAAACATCCCATCCCAGTCTGGTCCAAGGTCATAAGTGCGATATTAGACAATATGTCTGACACCAATATATAAGTTCTCTTCAGACTCATAAAGCACATGCAATGAGACCAGGACAATCACAGGCCACTGGGTGCAGAGTCTTATCTATCCAGTGGCAATAGAAGCATCTCAATGCTGGCAGGGCTCTGGCTGGGGCTCCTCCTGTTTTCAGGGCTCAGGGTCTATCAGCATGCTGTCATGTGTCATGTCTGGTCAGCTGCAGTGTCTCCCAGGGAGTGTTGTTAGTAGAAAGCCTCCAAGGAAGTGAACCAAGAGAGAATGTGTCTCCACTTCCAAGAAGGAATTACACATTTCCCTGCATTCTTAGAAGAAAGCGATGCCCACACCAAGGTCTCATTAGCTCTCTCCAGATTGACAGGCTGGACTCCACCCCTACAACTCACATTGACACAGGATTAGGTGACTGCCACATGCATTCATTGACCAGGTTGGCACAGTAAGCCTTACATATCTCAGGGGCCTTAAAAACAAAGAGACCTAATTAGCACAGTCACCTTCAAGGAGTCTGCTGGGCCACTTCCATTCAAGAGAGATAAGGTCAGCTTAGAAAATTTTGGCGACTGATATATTTTTAGGAAGAGGATTACAAGCCGATCATCTTGAGAGATTCTCTCTACAGAGCCCCGAGGATCCCTGGTGCTTATTCAGTTTTCAGAGAACTGAATTGGCTGGAGTGAGAAAAAGATCAGGGACCGTGTATGCAACATAGGTTTCTTTTCCCATCATGGCAATGCACTTGCTCATTTCCAAGTGTAGGGAGTATGATCTTGTGAAGATTTTGTTTAGAAGCTATACCTGAACCACCCTGTGCTCCTGAATTTGCTCCTTCAGACTTGCCTCCCACCAACCCCCCCAAAAAAATCCTCCCAAACTCAAGAAATGTTTATATGGAACACAAGTTGAGTCTTTCAAGGATGCTATGTTGACTTGGTGCAGAGCAAAGAGTGCAGAGTTCTTTGGAGAAAAGATCTGAGAATTAGGGAAGGCTGCTTTCAGAAGTGTAGGGTTGTAGCTGCTGTCAGGTGCCATTGATTCCCTTCCAGATGTCATACTGCCCGGGTCTGGCATCTTCTTCACAATTGATCTTACAATTAAGTCCATTGTTGCAGCCACTGTGTCAATCCATTTTCCCCATGTTTACTGAGCCAGTACTTTACCAAGCATGGTGTTCTTCTCTGAGGATTGGTCCCCTCCTGAGAACACATCCAAAGTTCTTGAGATAAAGTCTTGCCATCCTTGTCTCTAAGGAACATTTTGGTTCTATGAAGGATGGGCTAAAAAACAACAAAGGCTTCAAATTTTGTGTCAAAGAGGTTTCAGTGATATTTGTACAAATACCTTGAGGCTTTTCCTGTTAGGTGTTTGCAAAAGAGTAAGAGCAGGACACAATTCTCCAAGACTTGCTAATGGGTATGTGCTCAGCTGAAAACTCAGATTGGTATCTTACTACAGATACCTTGGAGGAAAGACCTGACAATCAATTTCTGAAAAACCGGCCACTGAAAACACTCTGGGGCACAGTTCTACTCTGGTTGCTATGCGGGGAATTGATTTGATGATGACTGGTTACAGGTAGTGGAGGTTCCATGGTAGAATTCTTGCCTCCCATGCAAGATACCCATCTCTGACTCCTGGGCAGCACACCTCATGCTCAAGCAGCACCTATCATTCAGCAGAGGTTGCTATTTTGTCGTGATGTTTGGTGAACAGGGTTCAATGCAGTTTCCAAACCAAGACAGACTAGGAAAAAGTCTGGGAATTCAATTCCAAACCATGCAGGGAAAACTCCATGGACCACAATAATTCACACCGCAATCCACCATGGGGATGGGCAGGATCAGGGAGCATTTTGTTCTGTTGTACAAGAAGGTTGCCACAAGGTAAGAGATGACTCAACTGGAGCTACAGCAGCAGCAGTAGCAGCAACAAGAGACACAGTATCACAATTTTCATTTTGTGAGCCTGATTCAAGAAACACTGGATGCATGCCTCTCAGTATACTCACATAGACTGAACATGCCCAGATTCTCTTGAAACATATGTTTGGCCAGAGATGCCCATGGCTGCATAGGGAGAGTTGCTATCAGGATTCTATCATCATAAGGCTCAATCTTCCTCCACATCTGCTCTTTAGCACTTTGCTCTTTAACCAGCACGATGGTGAGGGATTAGGTCAACTGGACATTTCTAGGTAAGTGTTGGGGCATAGCCCAACCTATTCATTGAATCATAGCCTGAGGAGACCTCCTTACTGTCATGAGCCTTCTTGTATAAGAGAGAGAGGCTAAGCAGACTCGAATTCTCTTTGGTTCTGTACCTCGTGCTGGAGATGGATCTTGAGTCTGGTTCTCCAATCTACTGCTGGATTGACTGCTCATCGCAAGAGTAGTCAGTGGACTATAGATTCATAGTCCATTTTGGATAATCCAGTGGATTCATTTGGCTCATTTTGGACCTCTGCATCCACCAATTTGTGTCCCCTACTCTCCACCCCTGCTGCCTCTGGTCTTCTTCCTAACTATTGTTCATTATCTTCCAAAGTCAGAGAAGCATGACTAGACCCAGGCTGCACTTACTTATTTCTACAGCTGTGTAAGCTGCTTCTTCTTTTTCTCCCCCTCATTCTTCTTATTTTTAATAATTTTATTGGGGATCATACAACTCTTATCACAATCCATCCATCCATCCATTGTGCCAAGCACATCGGTACATTTTCATATAATTCTCCCCCTATATACAACACATATATGCATGTTTGGTTTTTCTTCTCTAAAGAACTCAAAATAACACAACCAGAAAGAGGGAAATACTGAAAATGACAGCCAGGATGTGTGTTTTCATAACCGGTAGGCATTGTCAACTATACCCAGAAAGGCATAGATGCATGGGGCTTCAGTACTTCTAATCTGTCATTTGAGAAGATAGATATCTCTGACTCATAAGGGTATCTGTGAGCAAATTGGAAGAGTGTTCTCCTGCTGTCTGCTCTCACTAGCCTTCTCTTCAGATTCTTCTGATTCTCAACAATCTGGTCTTTGGGAGATGGAGTGACCTAAGCACATCCTGATGAGTATTATTCATCATGGGGTGGGGGGAGATCTCCCAGGATCTTGAAATACTGAAAACCAAAACTATCAGAGAGTGTTTCAAAACAGGATCCAGAGAGAAAAAGACTGTGACCCCTAGTTACAGTTTACACCCTTTTCATTCCTTGGCCAAATGCATCTTTCTAATCACTAGTTACTAAACAACTATCTAGACTGGATTTTACCAAGAGCAGTGCACATGCTACACATTTTTGCAAAGAACACAAGCCCTATTTGTGAAAATTTCCTCTGCAAGTTATTTGTGTAATATACTCTATTTTTGTGAGCATACTATTTGGGGGAACTAGGGGACTGTGATTTTCTTCTTGTTGGAAACATGGGCCGAAATGTGCTGATTAGTAATATTTGGGATACCCAGTTCTTCATCTCAGTTTATACACACAAAATTCACTGCTATCAAATCAATTCAGACTCATAGTGACCCCACAGAAGAGAAAACTGCCCTTTGGGTCTCCAAGGATGAAAATCCTTATGGGAACAGGAAATATTATTTTTCTCATTCAAAGCAGGTGGTGATTTTGAACTGCTGAGCCCAGTTTGTTACTCATTACATCATTAGGGATTCTTGTCTCGGACATGGGATTTCTTTTACCTTTAGCTGATTGGCATGCGATTCACATATACAATTCAATCATTCAATTCAATTAAGAAGAGTTGTGGAATCATTGCCATAATCAATTTTAGAATATTTTCTTCTCTTACTCATTCTTGCTAGCTCCTCATTTCCCCCCATCATCTCCTGACATGCCCCTGAGCCATTATCAATCTAGTTTCTGTCTCTATAGATTTACCTCTTCTGGATTTCATATAATAAAAGTCATATGAGAGAAGAGCAACAAGGAGCAAACAAACAAATAAACAAAAACCAACAACAACAAAATAAGAGAAAAAATTAGATACAAAAAAAGCCGAAAGGGAGAATGTTTTGAGAGTGATGATGGCAATGGGTGTGTAAAAGTGGCCTGCATACAACTGATGTTGTTAGGGATTGTGATGGGAGTTGTATGGACCCCCAATAAAATGATTCATTAAAAAAGGGGGGGGAGGGGGAAGGGGAGGGTTTTTTGTTTGTTTGTTTGTTTGTTTGTTAAGAGGAGCTTGTATCAAGGGCTCAAGTGGAAAATGTTTGGAAATGTATGTGGCAACATGTGTGCAAATGTGCTTGATACAAATGATGTACTGAATGTTGTAGTAGCTGTAAGAGCCCCCAATAAAATTTTTTTAAAAAGTAGAAATATTAAAACTAAACAACTTTAAAATGAGTCAAAGGGAGATCACATGATGTTGTTGTTATGTTTTAACCTAAGTGTATTTGCCACAATTGATTTTAGAATGCTCTCTCTGATAGCAAAGTTATCCACATCCCTGGGCTAGGGATAGAGGGAATTTTTTTGAGGGCAATCCATATGGGGACTGTGCAAGCAGATTTTGGGCTTCCACTGTCATCCATAGCCTTTGTCAAGCTTGGTGCTCAACATTTAACCTCTGACAGTATTCCCTCCTTCAAATTTAGATTTTGTAGCTTGTAATCCTTGGATCACATGGGTTTGTGTGCTTTTTTCATGTGGACTTAGTTGATGTCTCAAGTAGATGGCTGCTTGTTTTAAAGCAAGGTTTTAAGACCCCAGACACTATTTTTTCCTGATAATTAGGAAAACATAATTAGTATACACAACACTATGTAATTGCAAGATTCACACCTCCTTAGCTTCCACAGAGCAAATGTAAGAGTGTCCAAAACTCATTATTCATGAAAGCATGAATAATGTGCCCCCCCCCAAAAAAAATCACAACAAAGAAGTGGACATAGTTTCCAAAAGTCTTTTACTTAGAGATCACTGGAAGGAAAAAGGAGAATTTATTTTTAGTATGCGCATTTTTTCTATGTGATAGTCAATGCTACCGACAAGCCCTATGTTGTAGAAGAATGGAATGACCAAAAACTGCCATGTGTAACTCTGTGGGCCCACTTGTCTTCCACTGTGGTCTATCTTGTGGTGTCCACATGGATGAAGCCTCACTCTCTCATTCCTAGAGTGTGACAGATGACTCTTGGTCTCTTCTCCATGACTGATTTCCAGATGTCGCTGTTGGGTTTCAATCAGTTACGTCTGACTCAGTAATACCGTGCGGTGGAATAGAACTGTCCCAGAGAGTTTTATGGGATGTAGCCTCAGGAAGCAGTTCCACCCTGTCCACTGTGATCCAAAAGCATCTTGATGGAAAAAAGGAACTCCTGGAAACAGATTTCAATGCTAGGTATATCCCAATCCCCAATTTAAACAGCTAGCAGACATGCTCTGAATATTAAAACATCAGGGCTCCATCTTATAGGATAAGAGGCACCAAATAAAGGGGGGGAATATGTGTAAATAATGCTTTATTTAGTCTTTTTTCAGGATGTTGAACACCTACATAGCATATTTATGTTGTGTTCAAGTTAAAAGACCCATGTATGAAGAAAAGATATGGTTCAATTGATAACAACTATGGTATACCAAGAGGAGTCCTGGTGGTTTAGTAGTTATGCATTAGGCTGTGATTCTCAGGGTTGACAGTTCAGAATCACAAGCAGCTCTACAGGAGAATGGCTGGTCTTTCTACTCCATTAAATCGTTAGAGTCTCAGAAACCCACAGGGGGTCATCATGGGTCATCATTGGCTCATGGCAGTGGATTTGAGTGTACAGTATAACAAGGGTGGGGAGAACATCCTAGAAGTCAAACTCAAATGGATTGGAACATTTTTATAATATGGAAAAAAGCCTGGGCATCTCTGGAAGACAGATTGTAAGAATAGAAAATAGTGCGCTTGTCTTGGATAATATTTCTATCAGGCAAAATAAGAAGTTGCCTATATTTGAAGAATGATTAAATATATCCTTATGCATTATATAATTGTGTTAGGCCAGGTTGACTGCAGAAACAAATCCAGAGACACTCATATAGGTATAAGAAAGAGCCTTATCAATGATGAAATAGGTAACTTTCCTCTAGTTATTAAATTTTTCCTTTCTCCCACTATCATGATCCCAATTCTACTTTACAAATCTTGTTAGAGCATAGGATGTACACTGGTACAGATAGGAACCAGACACATGGGGAATTCAGGACAGATGATCCCTTTAGGACCAGTGGGGAGAGTGGTGATACCAGGAGGATGGAGGGACGGTGAAGTAGAAAAGGAGAACCAATTGTAAGGATCTACATATAACTTTCTCCCTGTTGTATGGACAACAGAGAAATTGGTGAAGGGAGACATCGGACAGTGTTTGATATGACAAAATGATAATAATTTATAAATTATCAAAACTTCATGCTAGAGGAGGGAGTGAGGAGGGAGTGGAAAAAGGAGAAACTAATACCAAGGGCTTACGTAGAAGTGAAATGTTTTGAGAATGATGATGGCAACAAATGTACAAATGTGCCTTGCATACAGTGGGTGGATGGATGGTTTGTGATAAGAGTTGTATGAGCCCCCAATGAAATGATTTAAGAAAAAAGAAAAAAGGAAGACATCTATATCAAGAATTAATTATATATCAAGAAAACTTTTCAGCCCAGTTCACCTCAAGTTTGAAAGTCTGATACTAGTATATAAGTCCATCTTCTGATTTATATAGATACATAAAATGATGCAGAAAGCAGGAAGACCACAAGCAGAGTTGTATAGCTCTAAGGGTGGTGAAAGCATAACAGGATCAAAGAGTTCCAGCAGGTCGGAAGGTAGAGTGAGAAGGACAGATCCTCAAGGACACAGCATCAGTTATGACCTACCTGATCGGCAGGTTTGACTCCATCCCTTACCTGGGGTATCTAGTTGACATAATATCATCTAACTACTACAAGGTTATTGTGATTGCTGTTAGCTGTCATCAAACAGATCCCAACTCATGCTGACCTTCTGCGACAGAATGAAGCAGCCCATTTTTGTGCCATCATCCTGGTCCCGCTACTCTCTATTGTGGCAACCGTATACTAGTGCTTTTCACAGAGGACCTCATCTTTCAGCACTATATCAACAGCACTCTGCTATGGTTTATAAGGGATTCACTGGACAATTTTATAAACTAAATCACTAGGCCTTTCTTCCTATTCTGCCTTAGTCTGAAAGCACCTACTAAAACCAGTTCTCCAGAGGCGAACCTCGTGGTAGTTTGAAATACTGGTACCGTAACTTCCAGGATCATTGTAACATGCAAATCACCAAAATAAAACAAAATGACAGATGAGTGGTGGATCTATTTTACACTAAATATCCAGTTCTTCCTGGGAAAAACAAACAAGAAGAATCTCTTTGCAGGGCTATTGCATCGATTAACAAAGTCTGGGTGGTGGTATAGAGAGAGCAGGAAGGTGTGTCCTATCTTTGTTGATTCATGGAGAGAGGGGGGAGGTTTTAACAGGGAGCTACAACTAAAATAGTTATGAGATGGCAAAACCAGGAAAAACATACCTGTCATTATGTAGATGATATAGTAATTGGCCTAGGGGAGAAAACATAGATTACTAGACAAATGACTAAAACCAATCAAGTTCAGAAAGACTGCCAGATAAAAAAAAATCAATAGTCTTTGAACAGGCAGTAGTCATAGAGATAATACAAATCATTCAGAACACCCACAAAAGCAATATGGTGTCTCGATTTAACATCACCAGAAATGCACAATACCTTTACATAGCAGATACTTGAATGCAGGGTGTAAAGGAAGTTGGCAATAATTAGTGTGATGTTTCATGCACTGAGCAGGGAGGCTCCACATTACGAAGATAAAAGTTCACCAAAGTTAAACTATTATGAAGGAAATCTCAACCCGCTTTGTATTTGGAGTAAGTTTCTATTTTAGTAAAATGATAGAATTTCATAAAGAGCTCAATTAACCTTATAAGACAGTTGACTCATTTTTCTAGATAGAATGAAGTACATAACCACAGAAATGAAAAACACTGCCACACTGAGATAAAAATATGCAAAAAGATCAATGGGACAGAATAAAACATTCAGTCACGGACTTATGTCTATATCCCTCAAATCCACTGCCATTGAGTCAATCCTGTTTCATAGCAGCTGTGCATAGTCTTTCCAAGGCTGCAGATCTTCAATAGATGATAAAGATGGCATTGAAATCAGTAGGGAGTCCATTCATTGTTGGGTACGTGGTGCTGAGAAAGGAGTCTCCCAGTATATAGAAAAAATGGAACTGGTCCTCTACCTTAAGCTGTACACAATGATAAACTCAAGCTAGGACTGTAGAACTATATTTACAGTTCCTAGAAGCTGTGGGAAGGGGGAAGGACTTTTGAATAAAATCCCACAAGAACCAGCTCTAAGTGGCACATGGTAATGATAGATTTGTGATGAACAGACAACCAGTTTTGATGAGCAGACAAGCCAAGGGTGGGTTGAGACCTTGTGTCAAGTGGCAATGAGGAACATTCTAGTAGAAGAGAACATTGTCTGTTCACATGCTCAGGGAATTCTGAAATCAAATGCCTAGAAAGTGGGTCGACGCAAATGATGAATTAAATGGTGAAAATGCTTTGATAAGAGCCTATTATCAGGTCATAAATTTATTAGATAAAGTAATTGTGCATGTCTGACCATGGCAGCTTTAAATTCCCATTCACATGACTAAGAATGGATTCTCTCTATAATTTACTGGAATCATAATTGACAGAGATTCAATTATTCTCAAACACACGAACTATAATGTGCAAAAATGATAGTCTTTTTTTATTCATGGGGGTATATATTTTTAATTGTCTTTCAGGAAATCATTAGAAAGGGGCAATTGAGTAACAATTAAGGTTTCCCTTAAAGATGTAATTAAACATACGCTTTTGTGTTTGATTCCAGATTTCTTTTGCATATTAAGCACAGGGGCTGCGTTAATAAAACCCAGAACTCAGGCAGGCAGCCACCTATCTCCATCCCACAGGGATTTTCTCAATGATCAGCAGTGTCATTAAGTGAGGCAGAGCTTCAGGAGACCTGCTCTGACCTCTCCCCATCATCTATGGAATTGATTCAAAATCGTGCATCATAAAATAAATGAGTCTGCTCCAAGGACAGGAGGGGACATGAGTTTTATGAAGCAAGTAAGTAAGTGGGAAGCTCTACACTAAAACCAATGTTTGAGCTGTGACAGAGATGTAGGTCTGTAGCTCGTCAATCAAACACCAGGGACTTCTGGTGAGTGGCACGGTTCATCTCTTGCTTTCTAGATGTGAGCATCGCTTGGTTCAAAGCCTGAGTCTCCTATTGGCCAACTGCAAGCCCTTGGTCAAGGTATTTCTCCTTCACTGATTCTCAGTGCCTGGCAGCATTTGTTCAGAAGAGGGAGAAGATAAACAGAGAGGAATAGACAGTGCTGTTCCTAATAAACAAGAGTGACTCCATTAGCTGTTGAGGCACAGAGATAGCACAGGTGATGTGCTTATTACTGCCTTTGCCCCATGGGTGTAAATAAAACTCAAGTCACCTATGCTCACCCCCTGTATGTAGTGATTTTTAAATTATCCTCTCTTTCTTTTCCCTCCCTTCCACCCTATCTTCCTTCCTCCGTACTTTTCAGTCTTGTTTTCATTAAGTACACTCTCAACCTCCACTTTCAATCAATAGACAGGTCTACAAGGTGAGCAATAACCTGAAGGAGGGACACACTCCTTAGACAACCTACCATTGGAAATCATAAGGGCAGCCTTTGCCAAGGGACAAAGACCACAAGGCAGGTAGTCGATGTTGGGTGTCATCGAGTCCCTTCCAACTCATAATAACCCTATGAGAACAAAGCATCGCCTGCTCCTGCCCTAGCTTCACACCGGTTGTTCTGGTTGACCCATTTGGTATCAACTATGTCAACCCATCTCACTGAGGGGCTTCATCTTTTTTGGCAAGCCTCTTCTTTTTCCAGGAATAAGAAAGAAGATGAATGGGAAAAGGAAGCCCAGGAGAGAATAGAAGGATAGAGAATAGAACCCCTTGTAGGGATTGCAGCTAGGGCCATGAAACAAAATGCCTGTGGATTATTAATGGAAAACAGATTCGCTGCATAAGATTTCACAGAAATCACAATAAACATACACACATGTGCACACCTCCATATATGCGTGCACACACATACACACGGAAACACACTTGTACACATGAGCACAGGCACACATGCACATGCACATAGGCACACAGAGTCTATTTTAGCCTACAGGGCATGTCAATTTCCTTTTTCTCTTTTTATCCCAATAATTTTACTGGGGGCTCTAACAGCTCTTAACATTCAATACATCATTTGTATCAAGCATATTTGTACACATGTTGCCATCTTCATTCCCGAATATTTTTGACTTCAGCCCTTGGTATAAGGTCCTCTTTCCCCCTCCTTTTTTTTTATACATCATTTTATTGGGGGGGTCAATTTTCTTATGAGTCAGAGCAACATCATCCTGTGGGTCTGAGCAGAACTATGGTCAATAAGAATTTCAATTATATATATTTCTATTATATATGTATATATATTCATATTCTTTCAGGTCACCTCTGGTTGGGCTTGAGTCACCAACCTTAGGTTAGCAGTTAAGCACCTTAACCTCACCACCAGGGCATTTCTTATTTTTAACTTGTTCTACTTCTGTGTTTTTGTTTCTATGTCAAGGCTGAACAATAGGGTGAACGAGACACTTCCTCCTCGTGTACTGGTGTTCGTGTACTCGTGTACAGGATTCCCAGGAATCCTGGTGGGCCTACTGAGTGAGTCTTGGACTGATCATGGAAAGGCTGAAGGTTAAAACCCCCCTAGGTACTTCATGGGAGAAAGTTGAGGCTATCTACTCCTGTAAAGATTGATAACCTAGGAAACCCAAAATAGAGGTGAAATGAGTCAGAATCAAGCCCATAGCAGCATTTTGTTGTTGCTGCTGTTTTCTGTTTTTGTCTTTGCTAATAACTGATAAGTATGAAAATCCAAGGGTCCTATATAATACACAAATGCCCTTTTTAGTCTCCCCACCCCCGACCCCCCAAAAGGTTTTTTTGTTGTTGTTTTGTTTTTACTGGTGGCATAGCAGGAGACGTGTTGGGCTGCTAACTTGAAGGTCAACAGCTCGAAACCACTGTCCGCTCTGTAGGAGGAAGATAAGGCTGTCAAGCCTCATCAAGAATGCCAGCCTCAGAAGCACACAGGGAGAATTCTGTTCTGTCCCATAGGGGTCCTATGAGGCTGGGCTTGATGACAGGGACTTTGCTTCTGTTATTTAGTAGAGAAGTCTGGGTTCTTTGAGCAGTTGGGTGTGGGGCTCTGTGAAAGGAAGACTCAGAAAGTTGGTGAATTGGTTTTCTCATCACACATTTCTACCACCTCCCTTCATGCTTACGTAGTGACAGAACCTGCACAGGCTGAGTCCATATGGTCAAGTCCTCTCATTGCCCTGATTCTCCTGTACCCAAGCAAAGTCTGGCTGCTGTCTGTCTGTCCCCTACACCCAGGAGGGTGCCTGTGGCTTTCTACCTGAGCTGTCTGGTTCACACATAAGACTAGAAAGGAAAGCTATCCTGGGAGCTTCCAGGCCCAGGGAAACTGAGCTAAATGGCAACTTCCCTAGAGAAGGCAGATGGTCATTTAAGCGTGGACAACCTTCCCTTCAGGCAGGCAGCACGTTGGACTCTTTGGAAACCCATCTAAGCCAATATCAGTTCTGGGAGGTTTAAACAGCTGAAGTGGAGCTCATGGACCAGATCGGGAGATCTTCCTTGGTGAGTCTTTGCAGAATGAAACTCAAAACCATAACTCGGGGCTACAGGATTCAGAGTGGGATAAGAATCATGCTAAGGGAAATATTTTACATTAAAAAAAGAAAAGCAAATAGGAGCCGCTGTATCCTTTGGCTCTTTGCGCAGTTGCATCACCGCCCAGATAAGAGTAACGAGTTACATGGATGCAAATGCATGTGTTTGAATTATATTAGCCATATTGAAAGTACCGTGGCCTGACGAAAGAAAATACAAATCTGTCTTTGAAGAGGCTCAGCCAGAGTGCCTCCTGAGAGGGAGCATGGTATGGCTGTGTCTTACATCCTTTGAACACATTGTCAGGGAGAGCCTGGGGAAGGACATCATGGACAGTGAGAAAGAGAAACACCCTCAAGTAAAGCAATTGACACAGTGGCTGCAACAATAAGCTCAAGCATAGGAACGATTGTGAGGACGACACAGGACCAGGCAGTGCTTTGATTTTTTTACATAAGGTTGCAATGGGTTGAAACCAACTCAATGGCACTAACGACAGTAAGGAGAAGGACTGCAGCCGCCATCTGGGAAGCAGAGTGCTGCACTGTCTGCACAGAACTCACCTGCTTTCACCAGAGCTCACCAGTCCCGGGAGCAAGGGGGAACAGGAAGTGTGCTGCTCACTATTAGTGAAGAGGAAGAGGAACTGGAGAGGTACGAAATTGCTGAAAGTGTCTGAAGCTCCAAGTAGTAGTAGTCAAAGACAGAACCACTAAACCATTGGTACTCACGCCATGTCTCTTACTATGCTGTGTGTGTGTGTGTGTCTGTCTGCTTGTATGTATGTGTGCATGTATAATAGTCTGGATGAGTCAGAAAAGGTTCTACAGTGTGTCAGGGGGTGTATGTGTGTGAATACACCCAGTATCTTAGTAAAGCCTAAAGGGCATTAGTATGGGGTAAATGTAAGAAAACACAAAATAATATTGTCTCCGTAAATTAAAAACCAAACTCATTTCCATCTAGTCAATGTTGACTCATCGTGATCTGTAGAATTGTGAAGAACTCTTACTCTGTGACCCTTTGGGAGCAGAAACACCTGCCTTTCTTGCAGGGAGTGATTAGTGGTTTCAAACTTCTGACATTGCAGCTAGGAACCCAACTCTTTAAAAAAAATATTGGGGGCTCTTACATCTCTTATCACAATCCATACATTCATCCAGTGTGCCAAGCACATTTGCACACATGATGCCATCATCATTTTCAAAGCATTCTCTTCACACTTGAGTACCTGATAATAGCTCCCCATCTCTTGGCCCTCTCTCCCATGCCCGCCCTTGCTCATGAACCCTTGATAGGTTAGAGATTATTCTTTTTATTCTTACATCCTCTTCTGTCACCCCTCACCCACTTCCCCACTATTCATCCCCCAGGGAGGGGGTTAGTTTGATTCTTATTATCAATGCCCCCATTCTTCCCCCCACCCTCCCCTTGTCCTTCTGGTATCTCTACTCCCATTGTTGGTCCTGAGGGGTTTATCTATCCTGGATTCCCTGTGTTGTGGGCTCTTATCTGTAGCAGTGTGCATGTTCTGATCGAATCTGATTTGTAAGGTGGAATTGAGGTCATGATAGTGGGGGGAAGGAGGACCAAACAACTAAAGGAAAGTTGAGTGTTTTACTGGTACTATACTGTACCCTGACTGATGCATTTCTTCCCTGTGACCTACCTGTGAGGGAATGTCCAATTATCTCCAGATGGACATTGGGTCTCCACTCCATACCCCCAAGACCCTTTTCACATTGAATCTGATTTTGCTCTGGGTCTTCGATGCTTGATACCCCATCCCATCGAATCTCATGATCACACAGGCTGGTGTGCTTTGTCCATGCGACCTTGTTGCTAGATGACCTCTTGTTTATCTTCAAGCCTTTAAGACTCCAGATGCTACATCTTTTGATAGCCAGACAACATCAACCATCAGTTTTATTCAACACATTTGCTTATGCACTCATTTTGTCTCTGGCCACCATATCCAGTAGGGAAGCAAAACAGAATGCCAGATTGTTAAAACAGTGTTCTTTTGTTGAGGGTGTACTTGAGTTGAAGCCCAATGTATGTACATCTGCAACCTTAATTCTTACTATATAGAGATGAACACATAATTTTCTTCCCCTCTTGTTTTATATATATTTACATATGTGCACACCTGTATTTAGGCCTCTATAAATGTCCTTTGCCTCCTAGTTCTTTCCTCTATTTTGTAGAAACACAACTCTCAACCACTACACTATCTGGGCTCCATAGACTTTGCAAAGCCTAAGCAAAACAGCTACAAGTTTTAAAGGCTCAAGAAGCCTCAAAATATGAACAAAATATTAGAAAATCTATAAGTAAGTGAATGTATCTATGCCACGGTAATATTGGTTAGGTTTCTCAGGAAATAGCACTAATGATGCGAAACATACAATTGCATGTCAAAGATCCACTTTGTGACTACTGGGTAATCACAAAAAGAATGTTAGGAAAATATCAGTAAGAGTCAATTTCAAAGTGAAAGGAGAGCTGTTGTGACATATCTTCCAAATGTTACAAATACAACAAGAGCCTTATCAGCAGTGTAATGCCGAGGCATTCGGCTACTCTGGGGGAGGAAGGTTAGACTCTCTACTCTCGTAAAGTGTTACCGTCTCCGAGATTCTGCAAGGTATTTCTGCTCTAGGGCCTAGAAGGACACCATGAGGCAGTGTTGACTTAATGGCGGTGAATTTGAATTTTAGTTTCCCTTGAAATCGATCCATTCCTGGAAAAATACAATGGCAAAAAGAAACACAATGGCAAAAAGAAATACAAAGCTAAGTAAATCCTGTATTTGCTTATTATATCTTGCCCATAATTCATACATACTCATAATCCGTCATTGGTACCAAGAATCAGGATAAATCCACTGCTGTTCAGTTCATCTCAAATCTTTGTGACCCTTTAGAACAGAGAAGAACTGCTTTATAGGGTTTTTATTAAAAACCAAACTCATCTCCATCAAGCCAATTCTGACTCATCGTGACCCTGCAGGGTACCTTATAATCACCCCTTTACAGACAGTCTCCAGGAGTAGACAGCCTCATTTTTGCCCAAAAGGGTTTCCAAGGCTATGTTTCCAGAGCAGACTGTCGCATAGGTTTCTTTCCCATAGAGTAGCAGCTCCAATCCAGCAGACTTTGCGTAGCAGATAAGTGCTTTAACCATTGTACCAGCAGTGCTTTTTCATCACTAAAGAATTATTTAAAGTAAATTCCTACCATTGTTTAAGCAGAAATGATACTATCCTATGTTCAGTTAGGTTATCTAGAGAAACAAATTGAATAACTCTCATATACGTATGAGTTATATTAAGATTTATATATTGAGAAGTTATCCCAACCTCCTCCAGATCAAGTCCACAACTGGGATGCTAGCCTACAAATCCTTCTTCCGAATCACATAGCAGCAGGCCTGGATCACAGAAAGGTGAACCAGGAAGGATAAAGATCAGAGGTCAGTGGATACAGAGTCTTGTGAACTCAAAGTCAGTGCAAACATGGCAGAACACGGTCAGCTCTCAGGTCAAACAGAATTCTAGTAAGCAAGAAGGCAAATGGGCAAGGAGAGAGATCACTTCTGTTTGTCTTGCCATCATACAAAAGGCTTTTTAACTTCAAGGTGCCATCAGACTGTGACTTGATCTCTGGGTTTGGCTTGACCCCAATCCAGGAGTCTCTTGGTGACATAATCCCTAACTACCACATATAACCACCCAAATTATGCCAGAAAATAGATGAAATATTAATAATTCCCAACTCATTTGATGAGGATAGATGCTATGAACATAGCAACTTATAGACCAAAGTCCTGAACAAACAATGAGAAAACAGGATCGGGGACCTATAAAATGTATAATGCATGATTACTGAGGAAGGCTCATGATAGAGACACACATTTATATTAGCAATTGAGAATTAACGCACTTTATCATGTTACAAGAAGAAAGAGGTCTTTTCAAAACCACATGACTCTAATAGAAGCACAAAATGCAAAATCTGATAACATTAATATCTGTTTATTTGAATAAAAACATTAGGAGTAAGAATTAAAGAATCACTTCTAATATGACAAAGATGAAAAGAAGAATGAGATGAAGATTTGTAGGTAACATTGTACTTAATGGTAAAATATTGAATAGTTTCTCCCTAAGATTAAGAGAATGCTTGCTCCCACCGTTTGGATTGCATAATATTTCAGAGACCCAAATAACCATAATAAAGAAAAAGGAATAAGTAGCAATTATAGAAATGGAAACAAACTAGTAATATTGTGCTTATAACATAGTCCAAAGAATCTAGAAAACTATTAAATTACTAACTGACTCTAATAAAGACATTTGAATTCAAAGTCAAAATAAAAATAAAGTACATTTCTCTGCATAAGTAACAATCAGATAACACAATGCTTACAAATATAAGAGATCCGTCTACTCTTTGTGTGTGTGTGTGTGCATCAGTGCCTTGGTGGGAGTAGGATGCCCAGTCTTGCTCCTGGAGAGCTGCTGCTGGATTTGAACCGCCAACTCTGTGAGCCGCAGTCCCACACACAACCACTACGCCACCGGGGCTCAGCCCCAGCATATCCTTTTATGAAGGTCCAGCTAGTGAATCAATTCACTTTGGCAGGTCACATACAATTTATGTTGTATATTTGTCATTCTTTTTTTAAATGTGAAAACTAACAAATTATTAAGAAGACTGACACCTCAATGCATCTTAGCTTGCTCTGATCCTAACCCAAAGAACAGCAAATATTTAAGAACGTGTATAAGGAAACTTAACAAGTTCTTTAAAAAGGCTGACACCTCATTGCATCTTAGTTTGGATGACCATAATCCAAAGAACAGCAAATAATTAAGAACGAGTCTAAGGAATCTTGCGCCAGATTTCTGCACCAAAAATATTTTTTTTTACCAAAATTTAAAAGATTTCTATGTCCACCTGTCTATGATGTTGTTAGGTGTCTTCTAGGCTGTTAGAAGGCATAGAAACCCTCTTCTCACTCCTCAATAATCATCATAATTATTGTTAAATTTGCATCTGCTGTTGTAGTCCCTGTGTCAAACTCTCTCACAGGGAATCTTCTTTGCCAGCAACCACAGTCAAATACGTTGGTTCTTCTTCAACCTTCCTCATTCAACTTCTGATTTTCACGTGCAATTTAAAATGCTATGGCTTGAGTGAGGCACATCTTAGTTCTCAAGCAAGCAAGATGATATCCTAGACAATTCCTAGTGGAGTGCCTTTGGGCAGGAGATTCGCTTTCAGATTAGGTTGCCTGCAGATACGTTATTGAAAAGCTGGGATTGCTGACCCAAGAACAATCTTGATCTGAGGTTTAGGATGGAGTGACTTGATGTTTGGGATTAACCAGCAGTGCAATAAAAGAGCTATGTAACAGTGCCAACAGCGGGCAGAGGCCCTGGAGTCTTGTGGCCAAGGGTTCAAGGTCCAGAGAAATGCTAGCCTGTGAGCATTGTGGGAAAAGACTGTCTTCATTAGAAGAAATGATTCCTGAACAGTTACTATCCTAGATTGTTACTTGTTGCCTTCACCCATAAACCCTATGTTTATGAGTACTGCCCATGAGGTCTGTTATGCCATTGAAATGGGTATCAGAAATCTTAAAGCTGGGAGTACAGAGGCATGTCCAACATCAGCTTGATATGATTCTGCCTCAGACTGATGCCTTTGATTCTCCTTCTCCTTTATCAAATGACAGGAGCTCAGATAGTCTCCTCATGCCATTGGTATAGTTGGTGTCAGGAGTGAGATTTGTTCCAATGGTTCCAGACACATGGGAGCATGGACTACATAATAGAACAAAAACAGGGGCATCAAAAGTGAACATTCTAATTTTTAGATGGTCACTTTGGTTATTACCTGTAGTGACCGAAAGGAATCTAAGTGTTATAATTCTATAGTAGAGATGAGAGCAGCAGCTTCAGGAGTGGCCACAGGCTAAAGTCAAGCTGGTTAAATAAAATTACTGAAAGAAGACCAATATCTACTGGATATACCCTGTCAAAGGTTCAAGGCCATATGGAGAGAGAGTGGAGGCCTGAAAAAGAGAAAAATAATCTCCTGTGTTTTAATCATGGGTTAAGTGTTTATTTCTGGCTATGATACAGATATTGAAGGTTTCCACTATACATTGTTGTAAAATATACCCATGGTGTCATGAAAATAAATATGGTTATTTTGGTTACAGAAAGCTCAGAAGTCCACCTTCACCTTACAGTTGCTTCAATGTGTTGATTGGTAAATTAAAATTGCCTATAAGAAATACATGCTATCCTTTCTAATGTCAGAGATCATCTAGAGCCACCACCCCATCTTTATAGTCTTACTGCACATACACCTGCAAATGATCACACTACAAAGAAGAGAGAAGAGATAAATAATCCCAAGATGATTGAAAAACATGGAACAGTATTCAGTGTCCCTGGTAAAAAATAAGATTAACATAAGTAAAGAAGTATGAGAGAAAAATATAGGAATGAGAAGCACACATTGAGACTAATGTTTATTTAGAGAGAAGACTCTTTAACAACCTATGATATGAAGGTGACACGAACTTCCTTGCTGAAAACAAAGGAGACTGTAGAACTCACTGTTGAAGATGAAAGAATATAACTGTCAGTATGAATTACAATTCTATGTAAAGAAAATGAAAATCCTCACCATCAGATCAACAGATAAGAGCATGAAAAACAGGAAAAGTATTAAACTTATTGAGATATCATTTTTACTGTAACCTACAATCTGTGCTCATGGAAGTAACAGCTATAAAATCAATGGTCATATTGTATTGTGAAAGAATGCTTTAAAATGTTGAAAAGCAGAGTATTCCTTGAAGATGAAGGTGCACCTGAGCCAAGCCACAGTATTTTTAATTGCCACATATGCATGAAGACTAGAAAATTCTACCTATCTTGTGTCAACTGCTTCAGGAAGCAGAAGAGAAGAGTAGGATGATAAGGTCATCTTAGCTTGGAGCTTTTTTTATATAAGCAAAATCCAAGCTATTAAAGATATTGGAAGTGGGCTAAAGTCAATGTTTTTCTAAGTAAATGATTTTATAGATAAACTAGAAACAAAAGACGACTTAGTAGATTAGACAAAAAGAAAAGGTTACAAGGCTTGTATACAGCAGTTAGCAAGTTATAGCAGGAACTTGTGTATGTGGAGTCCCTCCACAATATAAACAGCTACACACCCATTCTCTAACCTTAAAGTTCACAGACTGAGACACCTTGGTATAGAATTGCTCACCCCAAAGTCTGTGGTTCAGGACCAGTAGGTGTTCTGTGGAGAAGGTTCAGAATATCTGCTCTCATAAAAATTCTAGCCTCAGGAAACTAATATGGGGCAGCAATGAGTCAGAATTTACTGGATGGCAGTAGGCGTACTCTTTATGATTTGGTGGTATGTTAAAAGAAAGTCTCAACAATCTTATTCTGGAAAATGCAAAATCATTGAAAACCTTGGTGTGTTAGTTACATAATCTGGTGTCAATTTGAGGATTCAGAGTGAAGGGGTGGAGTCTAGCCTGCCCATCATGTCATAGCCAATGAGGCCTCTGTGTGGGCAGGGCCTTCTTCTGAGGATTCTGGGAACTCCTGTATTCATCCTTGGAGGCAGGAGACACTCTCTATCTCTGTTTACACCTTGAGCGATGCTCTACTGACCAGACACATGGAGTTACACTGATAGTGTCCGTGTCCTGGGAGCTGGAGGAGCTACGTGGAGACCGTCACTGGATCTACAAGATTTTGCACCCAGTGGCCTATGATCTTCCTGCATTCAACATCATTGTATGTGTTGCATGAGTCTGAAGAGGAGCTTATAGATTGGCATCACACATATAGACTAATATCACACTTACGGACTTGATCTGTACTGGGTTGGGATGTTTTCTCAATATTCCATTACTTTTGTATATAAAGCTCTTTTCTATACATATACGAGTGTCTTTGAATTTGTTTTCCTTGTCTACCCACACTAACACACTTGGGAAGCATAGTTTGGTTGGGGCACATCAGAGCCACCTTGAGTCAGCATCCACTCCACAGCTGTTGTTCTGTGGTGTGGATTGGAATTGCAAGAAGGAAGCATTTCTGGATAGTGAGAAGATCACTGGATTTATGGAAGCAGTCAATGGAAGCTGGAGGTTTGTTAGGTAAAGATCAGTGACCTGGAAGACTAAGACTGGAGGGGGAAGTCACCCTGGATGGTGGCATACAAACTAGAGAGGGAGACCAGGTTTCAGAGTTTGTAGGTGTTCACTTCTGGGGTTCACAAAGAACAAATGAGTTTGGTGAAGACAGCTTCCTTAAGATATATCTACTCATCCTAAATCAAAGGGTGTGTGGGGGGGGGTGTCTTGTGGCCATTTTCATTTTGTAATTTTCCCAAAGATCTGTTGTTAGATGCCAGTACTGACACTGAGCAACCTTATATACAACAGATGAAGCGTTTTTCTGTGCTGCCCCATCCTTATAATGTGGGTTCCTATGCCTGAGTCCACTGTTTCAGTCAACATGCCATTCCATTTTATTGAAGGTCTTCATCTTTTTCATTGCCCCTCCTCTTTACCGAAAACAAGAAGTCTACAGAAAGTCTCTCCTGACAACATGTTTAGTGTATGTAAGATGAAGTCTAGCTATCCTTGCCACTTCCGACACACTTCCTTGACAATCAGTTTACCCTTTTACCAGTCATGGTACTTTCTGTATTCTTCTCTAGCCCAGCAGATTCTGGTTTTTCTTTCTTTTTGCCAAAAAATCGTGCATTATGATGGCTGTGTGAACAGGTGCACAGTTGTGGTGGCAAAATCAGTGCCCTATCTGCCACAAATCAGTTTTTTTCTGTCACACTTTATCATGCAGTCTTTTCAGAACCTCCCAGTAGAAAGCTTGATTAACAGTCTTACTTGGCAGAATGAACTGCAAATGCACTATCCTCTTCACATAAAAAACAAAAACAAAAACAAGTGAGCATTTTCCCTATCTTTAATTTCACTAGAAGGTCTATTTGGTCGAAGTTACAATGGCATCTTCCACTGGTTTGATTGATGTTTGCTTTTAGGGTCGTAAGAATAGGTTGTAAGAATTGTCACCAGTAATGACTTTTGGAAAAAAGTCTAGGTCACGTCAGAGCTTTTCTTTCAAAGCACATTGTGTTTTCATTCGACACTCATTTTCATGGTCAGTCAGACTCAGAGGCACAAATCTCTCAGTGACCCTTCTTATTCCCCAATCTTCTGTTAAAAGTTGCTGAACCGAGTTCCAAGATAGTCCAGATAATGACACGCTCTCTTCAATGGTCCACTGTTGTTGGTCTTCAAGCACAAGTGCATGAATTTTGGAGACATCGTCATCTGTTTGGGAAGATGACAGACATGCAGAATGAGCCTTGTCACCAATCAACATTTCGCTTTTTTTTGAAACAAGAAAATCATTTCTGCACTGGGGTTTTTCCCATGGTGCTGTCCTTGTAAGCTGTGTTCAACATCACAGCAGTTTCTACAACACTTTTCCCATGGAAGGGGAGATAAAAATCACAGCTGCACAAATGTTCTCTTAAGTCATCCACCACATCAAGTGAAAATTCTTCTACGACCAAAGAAATTCACTGTGATTAGCGGGAACCTTCCCATGTGACACCACTGGGTGCACTAACTCAGAGCAAGGTGTTTGGTGCTCTTATATTGGAGATTTTTCCTCCGTGTGTGTGTGTGTGTGTGTGTGTGTGTGAGCACTCCCTACTATAAGAATTCTTCCTTAAGACTTATTTTAACTAATAGAATAATAGCAGCAGCAACAACAACAAAGTCTAAGTTTATCCTCTCTAGTCTTTCTGAAACCTTTGACCACTGTGCTACTTCCTTGGAGGGTGAGATATAATATAAAGTAGATGTAAGCCATCCCAAATTAACACGTAACTAGCTGTTATCAAGGTAGCTTCCATTCTTGGTGGTCAGAATGGAAATTTTCTCTGAACCACTTACAAGACCTGATTTGTCAGAAGTAAGTCACTTTTTCTCTCCAAGTCTTTTCTTTGGAGAGATTAGTGGGTAGACACTTACTATGTCATTCAGGGATTCTAATTTCAGCTCTGGTTTACCAGAATTTCCAGACACTTCCACACATGCGAGGTCAGTGCATTCAGAACATCTGTAGAGCTGCATCAAACCACCAGCGTCAAGCCAGTCTAGTCAAGAACTGTCCAGCTGATTCACAGAGAAATAATACATGTTTGTTGTTCTGCCTCACTACATTCTAGAATCACTTTGGTTTACAGCAATGCTAACTTACTCATGACTAAAATTATGAATATTGACATTCTAGGTGTGTTGGAAAACTATCTGCCCATTAATAGGTCTTAAAGCATAGTTTTAAGTAAGTGGATTTTAGAAGAGGTAAACTGTTGGACTTCAGGAAAGGAGTACCTTTGATGGTCTTCCTACACATTTCAGGACTGTTTGACTTTTTACATTAAGTCTAAATTACATTCACTATTAGAAAAAAATCTCTTGAATATAATTATCAGAATGTGTGATATACATATAGTATTTTATCCTATCAAGGATATTA
This sequence comes from Nesogale talazaci, assembly GCA_004026705.1. Classification (NCBI taxonomy): domain Eukaryota; kingdom Metazoa; phylum Chordata; class Mammalia; order Afrosoricida; family Tenrecidae; genus Nesogale; species Nesogale talazaci. Next base: position 36,749 of record PVJH01000089.1, read on the forward strand.
AAAGGCCATTTTTCCTCTTGATTTCTCATTCTCAATGACTGTTTCCATAAATGGTGAACTAAAAAATGGCAACAAAAAGATGCCCTGATAAAGGAGATTGGGGTTTCAAACAACAATAAAAACCAATCAGATTAGATTCCGGTCCAAATAGAAAATGATAGATCATTATTGTGACAAAGAATCTGCCTTCTCATTAAAGCACAAAATGATTGCAGGCTGGCTTTGAAGATTTCCATTTTTAAATTTGCTTTCCTCCCATACAGAAAATAAGATAAAATGTTTCGTTGCTTCATTTCATTGATATCTCTGCTGTGTTTCAAATCTGAAGGGCTTTTTTTTTTGAGCTTTAAAATGAAAATCAAAAAATCATTAAATGATGTTAGAGACAGCAGGAAGTATGTAAGAATCATAGAACATCTTGCTGCCGTTGATATTATTTCATTATCTAAATCAGTGGGTAATGATTTCTTATATATCAAAGCTCATAATTATTTTTCAGGGATATGAGCCATGGAGGAGAAGTGGGAGTTTGAGGATGATGTCAATAAAAGAGCCAGGGTCTCTGCAGAAAGGTTGAGGAATTTTCCCAAAGAGCAATTATGTAAATAAAATGTGCCTGGGGCTAGAATAATTTGACTGTCACCCACTGACAGAAATGGCCCCAGGCACAGGCACAGGGAGGTGGATGGAATGGGGGCAAAAAGAAAAAAAAGGAAGGAAGGAAAAGAAGAGAGAAAAGAAAAAAAATATTGTAATTGATTTTATTCTAGATTATATAATGTTGGATAGTGCTTCTTTTCTGTAGCTACACTTATTTGCAAGGTGCCTTTAAGGAGACTTTTCTAGAGGGAGGGTTTTGCCCATAGTCCCCCTTAACTTATATCCAAGTGTCCCTTAACTAGTCCAGCCCTTCACCATACATCACCACTCAGCCTAATCTCATTTAGTAAAGAAAACATAACCTCCAAAAGCAAGTCATTCACTCCCTTGACTCTTCCTATTCTCCCACCTGTTAACTACCAAGAACAACCTCTGCAAGGACTCTCCAAACTTTTGTGTTTCTGGATGTGCTCATTGAAGATCCACACGTAGGTGAGAATCAAAATAGTATGGATATCCTTTCAGTTAGTCAAACACGGTTGTCGTTTTAAAAGAACAATGGCTAACTACAACATTGCATGGAGAAAGAGCATGGGTTGGCCCCCTAAATCTAGGAGGAGATGATATCAGAGAAGATGTTGTCTTCTGAATAATTGATGATAAGGTAATCATTGATAGTTTCCTAATGTCTTACTGACTTGGTAAAAAGGCAACATCATTTCAACTAGGGCACACTCCTGGAGGTCAATGAACAGACCTTGAACTATTTACAGGTTTTTATTTTGTTATTATTTTTATCTTTTTACATTGGCTTTTTTATTACTGTTTTATTTCCTTTGGCTGCTTCATTTTAGGATGCTTTTTTTGTATGTATTGTTATCTCTGCAGATCTATCTAGATAAGATAGGCTGGATGAACCATCTTGAGATGAAAATGATGGTACTGATGGTTTCAGCGGTCATGAGAGATGGGAAAGAGGGGGAAAAGAGGTGGTGTTAACTAGCCCAGGGATAAGGGAACAATAAGGGCTTCAAAATCAGTGACAAGGTGGGTGAGGGAGGTCTGATAGTGATTGATCAAGAGTAATCAAACAGACAGAAAATACTGAAACCTAATTGGAGGCTGAGTATGATAGTGGGACAAGAGGAAAGTAAAAGGAAATAGAGGAAATAGGGGGGTAAAGGGCATTTATAAAGGCCTCAATACAATACAAGCATGTATATAGGTGAATATATTTATATATGATGATGGTAATAGATCAATGTGAATGTACTTATAGGGTTAGTATTAGAACAACAGATGGACATTGCACCACCACTCAAGTACTTCCTCAGTGAAAGAACATCTTGTCCTATTAAATTGTCATTCCATGAAGATCACTGAAGACAAATGTGTGCATAAGCAAATGTGGTGAAGAAAGCTGATGGTGCCTGACATCTTCTTCAGAAGCAACAAAGCCCACCTGGAAGCACACCAGCTTGTGGGACCACAAGGTGTTAAAGGGATTAGTTACCAGGCTTCGAGAACTAAAAATCATAACATTGTATGCTTATCTTCAGTGATATGATCACTGAGGACAAATGTATGCAAAAGCAACTCTGGTGAAGTAAATTGATGGTGCCCAGCTATCAAAAGATATAGCGTCTGGGGTCTTAAAGGTTTGAAGGTAAACAAGCAGCCATCCAGCTCAAAAGCAACAAAGCCCACTTGGAAGAAGTGCATCAACTTGTGTGTCCACGAGGTGTTGAGGGGATCTGGTAATAGGCATCAAAGAACTAAAAATTATATCATTATAAATGAGGGGGAGTATAGGTGGGCAACCCAAAACCCATCAATAGGTTAAGCAACATCCCCTTACAGAGGGGTTGCAAGGAGGAAAAGAGCCAGTGAAGATAAGAGTATAGCAACAATGTAATAGGTAACTTTCCTCTAATTCTCAAGTGTGCTTCCTCCCACCCACTATCATGATCCCAATTCTATCTGACAAATCCAGCTAGACCAGGAGATGTACACTGGAACTGGAAACTTGGGGAATTTAGGATAGATGACACCTTTAGGACCAGTGGTGGGAGTGGTGATACCGGGAGGGTAGAGGGATGGTGGAGTAGAAAGGGGGAACCAATTGCAGGGGTCTACATATAACCTCCTTTCTGGGGTATGGACAACAGGGAAGTGAGTGAAGGGACACACCAGAAAGTGTATGATATGAAAAAGTAATAATAATTTGTAAGTTATTAAGTGTTCATGGGGGAGGAGAGTGAGGAGGGAAGGTGTGGCAGTCATGTGTTTATGTTAATTTTATAATTGAAAAATGGGGGTGGAGTCTGACCTGTTAATCAGGAGAAAGCCATTGAGTCGCCGATGAGGCCTCTATGTGGGCATGGCTTTCACCTGAGACTCCAGGGGAAAATCTCGCAATATTTCCCTCATGAAGATGAGAAGCTATATTCCCTAGTTGTTGGGAGTTAGTTTTAGAGATGATTGACCACAGGCAACACAGAATGGCGCCGGCTGGGAGGCTGGAGTAGCTGGTGGAGAGACCACACGGCTTTGCCCTGATGAAGACAGACCTCTGAAGCTGGAGTGGCATGCTGTTGATGGACCTGAGCCCTGGAAGCGAGGAGCCCTGGGGAGACCCCTGCCAGCGCCACAATTCTGCACCCACTGACCTGTGACTTCCTGAGTCGGAAGCAGACTTTATAGACTGATTTCAGGCATATGGGTTATTATTGGACTTATGACTTTGCACTGGACTGGATTGGGATGCCTTCTTAGGGCCACATTTCTTTTGTATATAAACCCTTTCCTTATACCTATATGTGTGTCTCTGAAATTTGTTCCTCTAGTCTACCCGGACTAACACAGAAGGGAAATATGAAGAGCTGGTACTGGGGTCCTAAGTGGAGGGAGGATGTTTCAAGAGTGATGATGGCAACAAGTGCCAAGTGTGGTCTGCATATAATTGACGTATGTATTGATCATCATGGAATTTGCATGAGCCCTCAATAAAATGACTTATTTAAAAAAAGGAAGGGGAAAGAGGAGCTTATACTAAGGTTCAAGTAGAAAATATTTGGAAATAAAGATGGCAACATATGTTCAAATATGCTTGATACAAATGATGTATGGAATGTTATAAGCGCTGTAAAAACCCCCAATAAAATCATTGAAAAAAAAAGGAAACATCAGGTGCTTTCTTCCTAGGCTGGTACTGGATGGGTCTCTGTTCCTCCACTCCAGTTGCACCACTTAGTGTCTTTTCATTTTAGTCAGTGGTGGCAAGGGTACAGTCTCTTTGTATGACTTTATTTCCTCCTCCACCTCAGGGTCAGAAGTGGTGCACTGGTTTAGACTTTCAGTGATACTCAGAGGTTATGGACTCAACCTTGGGAGAAAGTTGTGGCATTCTACTTCTGTCAGAATTTTACCCTTAGAAACCCTATGGGCCACTTCTAATTACTTTTATATCTGTAAGGTCACTAGGAGTCAGAAGTGCATTGACTTGAAGGTACTAACTCAGATCTAACTCACTGCCATCGAGTGGATTCTGACCCATGATGACCCTATGGAGCAGTATAGAACTGCCCCTGTGGGTTTCCGAAAATCTTCAAAGGAGTAGAAAGTCTCTTGTTTCTCCCAAGAACTGTCTGTTGGGTTTGAATTGGTAACCCTGTGATTAACTGCCAGCCCTGTGAATAACAGCCAAACACTTTTGTTATTGTTCTCTCTAGCTGGAAAAATTTTTTCTTCCATCCAAGCTCAGGTCTTCCTGCACTCCCACCTGCTCCATGGTCACCCCATATATGATCTATACTGTAAGGCAGTGGTTCTCATCCTGAGGGTCGAGACCCCTTTGGGGGTCAAACAACCCTTTCACAGGATTGCCTGACTCATAACCATATCAAAATTACAGTCAAGGAGTAGAAATGAAAATAATTTTATGGTTGGAGGTCACCACAACAGGAGGAACTGTATTAAAGGGCAGCGGCATTAGGAAGATTGAGAACCTTTACTCCAAGCACTCTCCCCTCTTGGTCATAGCTTCTAGCCACTCTCTCACATTCTTTCTTGATCATCACTTTCCATGCTTCCCCTCACACCCTCCAGTGGACTTCTGTGCATTCCTGGAAGGTTTGCAGCTGTATCTCCAGATGGAGACACCATCAGGTCTACCCGGGATGTGTTCGCATCACAGTTTCCTCACTGTGGGCATAGATCCTTTCTTCCTTGAGCTCTACGGTACCTTCCTATGACTGCCTTTTTAATAACAGGGGAGGAGGACAGCATGACTTGACTTGTGCACAAAGGTTTTGTTTTTATCAGACTACAAAACTATTACTAAATCTCAAATAATTTTTCCTTTTGAATACCACCTTTCAGGATTTTCAGTCAGTTTTCAAGATGATCAGTTAAGCTTCCCAAACTCCCTATTCAACTTGGTACTTAGCTGCAATCTGTGAAGTTGGGCATTTCATGCCAGCCACCAGTGAAATCAACCCACTAAACCTGTGCCTTTGCTCAAATCTTTGTACCCTAATAAATCCACCAAACCTGACCTGTTTACTTCACCTTGTGGCCATCTCCTAGTGTTACTCTAAGTTTACCACTCCCTTGGTTATACACTTAAAAAATCATTTTACTGGGGGCTCATGCAACTTTTATCACAAACCATCCATCCATCCATCCATCCATCCATCCATCCATCCATCCATCCATTCATTGTGTTAAGCACATTTGTGTATTTGTTGCCATCATCATTTTGATCTTCTTGTTCTCTTTCTCTGCCTTTTTAATGACCTTTTGGCTTGCTCAAGTATAATACCTCTGCTATCATCCCTTAACTCATCTTAAGTTTGACCATTAGTTCAAAAAGTGTCAAATTGACAGATGGCCTCTAAATTCAGGAGGGCTATATTAAAGTTATACTTTGGCTCTTATAGACCTGGTTTTAATTTTTTTTTTCAGTTTAAACTTGAATTTTCATTTGAGTAACTGATGGTCTGATTTGAAGTGGACCACTGGTTTTGTTGTGATTGATGTGGAGTTTCTCCTGGCCTCTTTCTGTAGCTATAGACAATTTGATTGCATCTGTTATTCCATCCGGCAAGGTCTATGTATGTAGTCACAAAGTTGTGGCTGAAAAAAAGATATTTGCAGTGAATAAGTCGTTGGTTTTCAAAAATTCTATCATTGTGTCTCTGATGCTGTTTATATACCCAAGGCCATACTTTTCAGAGATAGATCTTCCTGCTTTGTTTCATAACTTCATATCATTAACTGTTCATAATTTTAATTGCATGTTTGATCAATTTCAGATTGCACAACTTGGCTAGCCATATTAGTGCACAAATTCAAATAGTAGCTTTATTAAATGGTTTTCCTTGTAAGTGTATGAACATCATCCTATAACTGACAGTGCTGTTTTTCAAGATGGACTTTGAAGTGTTTTTGTGAAAATGAAAGCAACACCATTCTTCGATTTGTCATTACCAGTGATGTACACCACATAATTCTCTGACTCACAACAGCTAATATCAGTCCATTTAAGTTCACTGATATCCAGGATATTGACTGCTGTGCATTCCAATTCTTTTTTTTTTGGGGGGGGGGCATCACTGCCCTTCGGTGATCATGGGAGCTACCCAAACTTGATCCTGGAGAGGTACTGCTGAATTTGAACCGCTAAGCCAGTGGATCACAGCCACCAGGACTCAGCCCTCCAATTCATTTTTTCCTCTGTTTTGACTACTTCCAATTTTCCTATATTTATATATCATACACTCAATGTTCCAGGTTCCATGGATGCTTGAACTGTTTTTTCTGATTTTGAATCATGCCACACCAACAAACTGAAATCTTTAATCTATCCTTGTCATAAAGGTAAACTCTATTTACAAAGTGACCAGTCAACTTACAAAGTCGACTCTACTTACTAAGCAGGAAACCATTGACCGGGGTGGGGGTGGGGTGTCCTGATTTAAAATTTGGTCTATATGGAGCAACAAAAAGTTTCATAGAATGCAAAAATGATATTTTAATATATTTTTTTTACTTTCAAAATGCTGCAGGATGTTGTTAAATTGTTAAAAAGTGGGACATCTGGTAACCTTAACTTAGGAGGAAGCTCTGATCTATTAAAAATTAAATTAAATAAAATATATAATCATTTTATTGGAGGCTCTTCTAACAATCTATATATCCCTTGTGTCAAGCACATTTGCATATTTGTTGCCATCATCCTTTTCAAAACATTTTCTGTCTACTTGAGCCCTTGGTATCAGCTCCTCATTTTTTTCCTCTCCCTCCTCTACCCTCCCACCTCATAAACCCTTGATAAATGATAAATTATTGATAAATGATAAATTATTACTATTTTCATATCTTACACTGTTGTCTCCTTTCACCCATGTTTCTGTTGTTCAAGCAACCTAGGGAGGGAGGGCAGGTTATACATTAATCATTGCAATAGATCTCCCCTTTCTCCACCCACCTTCCCTCTACTCTCGTGTATCAATACTTCCATGATTGTTCCTAAGGGATTAATCTGTCGTGGATTCTGCAGTGTATGTGCTCTTGTTTAGTCAGATTTGTAAAGTATAACTGGGGTCATGATAGTGGGGGTGGGGGGAGGAAACATGAAAAAACAGAGGAACGTAATATGTTTTCTGAGTGCTATATTGCACCCTGGCTGGCTCATCCCTTCCTTGTGACCCTTTTGTGAGGGGACGTCCAATTTTCCAAAGATGGGCTTTGGGTATCCACTCTACACTATCCCTTATTCCCATTGATATGAATTTTTTGTGTTCTGCATCTTTGATGCCTGAGACCTGACCCCTTTGAACCTCAGGATCACACAGATTGGTGTGCTTCTTTCATGTGGGCTTTGTTGCTTTTCAGTTAGATGGCCACTTGCTTATCTTCAAGCTGTCAAGACCCCAGGTGCGATATCTTTTATTAGTGGGACACAATCAGCTATCTTCACCACATTTTCTTATGCATCCATTTTATCTTCCCTGAGCATGTGGGAAAAGTGAGCATCACAGATTGCCAGGCTATTAGAACAAAGTGTTCTTGTGTTGTGGGAGTACTTGAGAAGAGTCCAAATATCCATCTGTTAAGTTAGTACTTAAACATATATATACACACACATATATCTATGTCCCCACCCTTATATTTAAATATATTTACACATGTACATGCCTGTATTTATACCTCTATAAGTATCCTTTACCTCCTAGTTCTTTCCTCTATTCTCTTTTACTTTCCTCTTATCCAACTAACCTTTTCTACCTTCATGTGGCTTTCAGTAATTCCTCTTGGCTACATTGCACTTAGACATTCTACGCCCTCCTCACCATCGATTCTAGATCACTTGTTCCTTTTCCCCCTGGGTTTGTTTGATCCTTGCTTCCTTTCCCCCACCTGCCCCTCTCGCATGTCACCCTGAACCCATTCCCGTTATTTTCTCCTCAAGCTTGTTTATCCTGCTTATTTTATATAGATTGACATGAAGGGGAGATATGGAGGAAAGCCTAAAAAATAGTTCCAGATCTGCCCATTGACCTTTATGAATATTTTCCCAATTAATTCTGATGAGGTGCAAAGCCCTGTCCATAAGTCTATTTTTCTCTATTCACATTTTATATGCCTTTGAACCCTAGAGACTCATATTCTGGCATTATCATAGTCTGCCAGTACTCATAGTGTTTTTTCCTATTAAAAAAAAATTAAACTAGATTACCTGATACTTCTTGCTAGTCTGTCTTAGTATGAAAATTCCGCTGAAACTTCTTTAGAACTGGTAACCCTGCTGATATTCAAATGATTTCCAACATCAAAGTCACACGGAGGCCACCATGGTGTGATAAAGCAACCAGTTTTTAAAATAGTACTGCAATATCTAAGGGCACTACAGTGCTAAAGGCCCTGCCAGTAAGTTACATCTCATTGTTGAATAAAGTTTCTAGCTCCACTTCTTTCAAGCCTGTTTAATTTATGTGGAGTTCGACTCAATAGACTCAGGCTAATTTTCTCAGTTGACATTAAACTTGAAAGGGCGATTATGTTACCATCTCTGTGTGTGTGTTTTAATCAAAATCGTGTTTCTTCTCCCTTTTTTTTTTAATTTTTGAGAATCTTGCAGCCTTGTGCTATTATTATCTATCTCTCCGAACTCCCTGGAAAGGCAATGAAATACTATGCTTGGAAGAAGCACTTTACCAGGTCCTGAAATCAAGCCATCTGGGGGCAGGGAGAGGCCCTTTAAGCAGCTTAATAGAGTATTGGACATAGATCTCATTGAAGGCTCAATTGAGGTTGCATGCCACACTGGAATGCAATTAACTGAGTTGGAAAGGGTCCAGAAGCTGCTCTCCTCTCATGGAGACAAGTTCAGAGAGACCTTTCTATCCACAGTTTGCCTGCTTCTTGGTTTCATGTCTCACTGGAAATGGGACCCCCACCAACCTCTGGGGCTCTGGCTAAGCCAGGGTCCTGTGCACCTACTCAAAAGGTAAAGTTCATCTGTGGGCAGAAGGCTCCTACCTGCTCCCCTGCTGGGCTGGAGGAGCTGCCTCCTCTCTGAAGAAGGCGGATTCTAGAAGCCCAAAGAATGATTGAAACTTGGCGCTTTCATTCAGGGCACTTCCCCTGTCATCGCGTTACATTCAGCGTGTATGATATTTCCGTGCCTGCGTGAGCATTTGTGTAGCTGGCTATGGAAAACACTCTGGTAAATAATTTAGAGCTACTAGACACAGTCAGCAGGATGCTACAGAATGGAAAACTTTGAATGTCGTTCTGATGCTTGGTTTATGGAAGCTCTACATTTTTCATTATGCTACTGAGTACAAATGCCCTAATTTTTTCCCCAGCCAAACACCACTCCCAGGCCACAGGAAAAGACAGGTGGAAACAACCATGTGGACCACTCTGAGGGACGGTGAGTCAACCCTTTTGCACTCCAATTGATAGAAGTGATGGCATATCTGCCTCTGGGGATGACTGTGAGGTAAGGGGTGCACACACACACACACACACACACACTATGAAGTTAGGATTTTTTTGTGCCAACATGGCACCTAAAAGAAGATATGGGTAGAGTTTAGCCCTTCAATCAGGTCACAGTTTGATGATCTTTGAAAGTGTGACTGAGATAAATAGATTTCTGGAGTTTGGCCCCTCTCACTCTCTGCCTTTACCTTCCTGTAACGAGCCATGCTAAGACCAGATTCATCCACCACCATTGGATCCATGCAACTTTGCACCCACCAACCTATCATCTTCCTGCATGATGCATCATTATATGTGGCTGCTTGAATCTGAAGAGGGGTTTATAGACTAGTGTCAGACTTATGGAATCACTATAATCTTCTTACGCTTTTGTCAGTTGTTGATTGAGTTATGGATCAGCCAATGTGGACCCTCAAGACACAACCAGAAACTTGCTTCTTTTTTTTGTGGAAAGAGAAGCAGGTCACCAGCCTCACTGGACAAGGGGAAAAAGGGTCTGCTGTCTATGGTTTAGCAAAAGGCCCCACAGGTGAATGGAGTGAAGTCAGGCAGGACTGCTTACCCCTGTGCTGCTGAGTACATGAAGCAAATTTCTTTTTTTTCTTTTTTATTCTTCACCCGCAGCTCCCATGAAGCAAATTTCTATACAGTTTGTCCTTGTTAGGCTTACTTTCTTGCCGAGGCAAATCTAACAATATGCCAAGTTAATACGTGGTGTTGCGAGGTATCCCCAGGGGGCTGCATGCCATGGTAAGCTTCTGTATAACAAAATGAAATGTTCATGTCCTGATCCTTTGCCATCTTCGTGAAGGTTATTGTAGCTGTTACATAATGTCCTGCCAACTTGAGCGAAGGGGTGGTCCAGCCTGCCAATCAGGTCATATCCAGTGATGCCTCTGTGTGGGCATGGCCTTCTTCTGAGGATTCTGGAACCTCCCTGGAAGTGGGACACACTCTCTGCTTGATGTTTCCTGTTGACAAGCCATGTAGAGTCAGGTTGATTGAAGCCTGAGCCTTGGAGATGCTTCCACTACCACTGGATCCACAAGAATTCCCAGCCACTGGCCTGTGATCTTCCTGAATTCTGCACCATTACATGTGTTGCATGAATCTGAAGAGAAATTCATAGACTGCTATTGGGCATATGAGCTAATATGAGACTTATGGAATTGAACTGGACTGGGCTGGGCTCTCTTATGGATGCATAATTCATTCTTCATATAAAGTTCTCTCTTACACATATATGAATGTCAAAGTATTTGTTTCTGTAGACAACTGGTCTAACACAGATGGCATGTATGGATCCATTGTCTTGGCTCCTGCATTAACTACTGCACAGAGAGCCACTGCTTCTAACAGGCTGTCTATAACATTTAAAGCTCTTCAACAATGGAAAAATCTTGACAGGATTGTAATATGAAAGGACTCTTCCCTGAAGAGTCAGAGTTATAGACTCTTTGTGGTTACTCTTGTTAGGTGCCTTTAAGGCAGTTCTGAACCATAGCAACTCTATGCATAGCAGGACAAAACACCCCCTGACCCTGTGCTTTCTTCAGAACGATTCCTATGTCTGAACCCATTGCTCTGGCCATTGTATCAGCCCATCTATTTGAAGACTTTCCTCTTCTTTGCACACCCTTTCTTTTACCAAGCATGATGTCCTTCTCCTGGGACTGCCCTCTCCTGACCACATGTCCAAAGTACATAAGATGAAACCTTGCCATCCTTGCCTCTAAACCGGTCTGGCCACACTTCTTCCAAATCAGATTGGTTTGTCCGTTCAGTAGTCTTAGTGCTATTCCAAAAGAAATACAACAAGAGAATGGTTTTAACCAATAGAAAAATATTTCCCAGTCTGTTGGGTGCCATCAAGTCAGTTATGATTCACAGTGACTCCCTGCACAACAGAGGGAAACTGACCAATTCTGCATCCTTCTCACAGTTGTTGCTATGTTTAAGCCCATTGTTGTAGTCACCGTGTCAATCCATCTTGTTGAGCCTCAATGAAGCATGCCATCCTTCTCAAAGGACTTGATCCCTCTGATGGCATGCTTAATGTGTATGAGATAAAGTCTTACCATGTTTAGTTCTAAGGAGCATTCTGGCTGGTCTCCCAAAGAAGCTTAGAAGTATTGATCCTTGGTCCTGGTTTTGAATACAGGTCCTGGTCTCTTCTCAACTTCTTGAGGAGGATACTTACATGGAGTACTTGTGTCATAGAAGGTTAGACTTGGGGTTGATCACCACATGGCCAGCAGTCCCAAACTGCCATCACTTCACAATGCCTGTAGTTTGAAGCCAACACATACTCAACTCATGTAAAAATCAGAAACTTGCAGGGGTGATGCTGTTAGACTCTATGACAGTGAATTCAAGGGAATATTTGAGTCTTTTGGGGTGATGTTGATCTTCATGTAACAAATATGCATTTCCTTCTTTTGCCTTGTTGACTCTTTTTATATCTTAATGACTTACAACTTAAGCTTCACCGACAGACTAAACCCAAACCACACTCACTGTCCTTGGGTGGACTCCAGTTCATAGCAACATTATATAGCAGGGTAGAACTGTCCCTATGAATGTCCAAGACTGGGACTCTTTGACATAGAAAAGCCATCTTTCTCCCAAGGAGCAGCAAGTGATTTTGAACTACTGACTTGTGGTTCACAGCCCAATAAGTAACCAGACCTCCAAGCTTCACTGAAATGCATCTTTATTACTATAACAAAGAAAGTCTTTTTCCTAAGTGGGATTCTACCTACAGGTGTTAGGATTTAGAACACAGAGCTTTGGGTGGACACAATTCAATCCCTCATCATGTGTAGGAACTTATGTTCTTCATACTCAATAAACTTGAGAAACTCCATGACAGGCTCAAAAGAGTCAAAACGCAGGGGAGGCATACGTTTCTATTTCAGAGAAAACCTGTGACTTCCCTGAAGCTAATGCAACACCTGGAACCAGGAACCAGGAGGAGGCATTCAAAATTCAACTAGTTCCTGACAGCCAACCAGAGAAGGAGATGAAAAGCAACTCGCCAATACAGAACAGCCACCGTTCCTCCAATGGGACTCTAATGGCAGGAAGCGGGGGAAAGGGCACTCCCCTTATGTAACCTGAAACTATAGAAACTTAGCTTTGGGGGTAGTTGTGTGAGCCCGACCCTAGCTTAAACTAGAACATAAACTCCTTTTGTTCCTTTGCATCACAAGTGTCATTTTCCATGCTTCCTGGGTAAACTAGTCTCCCCGGTCCAACACATGTTTGTTGTGAGATACCCCGGAGTCAGTTCAGACTCATAGTGACCTCAAGTTTAACAGAACAGGACACACCCCTGTCCTGGGCCATCTTCATAATTGTTGTCATGCCCATTGTTGCAGCCTCTGGGTTAATGAATCTCATAATAGGTTTCTTCTTTCCCCCTATCCTTCTAGATTTTTTATTATTTTTTTGGGGGGGACATCACTGTCTATCCTTCTACATTACCATCATTACACATTGGGCTGCTAACCCTGGGGTCAGCAGTTTAAAACTACCATTCACTTGAAGACAAAGCTCTCTACATATATAAAGAACTACATCCTTGGAATCCCACTGGGGAAGTCCAATCCTACCCTAAATGGCCACAGTGAGTTGGAATGAACTCAAAGTTATTTGCTTGCTTCTGCTTTACCAAGCCCAATGTCCTTTTCCACAGTTTGATCTCTCCCGACAACAAGTCCAAAGCACTTGAGACCAGGTGTTTTCATTCTCAATTCTCAGGAGCAATTTGGCTCTACTGAGACAGATTTGTTTGCTTTTTTAAGCAGTCCATCGAACTTTCAATATTCTTCATCGAGGCCATAATTCAAATGCATTGATTCTTTCTCAGAGTTTTCCTGATTCAATTCAATTTTCATATGCATACAAGGTGACTGGAAATCCCATGACCTGGTCAGGCACCCCTTAGTTCTCAGAGTGACCACCTGGCTTTTCAACACTTTTGAAAATGATGATGCTTTTCACCTATGATCTGAATCCATACTTCCCAGAGGAAGTTGTAGCTGCTCTTCACAGGTGAGCTATCAGGGACCCAGAACCTTCGGAAGTCTTTCCACACTTTAAGTAAGAAGAACAGGGACACCAGGCATCCCCTCATCTCCTGGGGCAGGCATGACTCTTCTTCTTCAGCAGAGAATGACCTTTTACCCTCTGATAAAGTGACCAGATTTTAAGCAGGACACCATTGATGTGAGGGTGGGGATACTTAATTAAAGGTTTTGTCTATATAGAGCAACAACAATTTTCATAGAATGCACATTTGAATTGTAATACATTTATTTTAATTTTACAACACTGCAGGACATTGTTAAATTGTTAAAAAGTAGGGCGTCTGGTCACCTTACCCTCTGGGCACATATGAATTGTAGTTAGGGGAAAGAGCAGCTCTCTCCTTTTAAAATGACCATGTAAGTGTTTGGGCAGGAGGAACCCTATCACTTACCCCTCTCCTTTGAGCCTGCCTGGCTGGGCAGAAACCTACAAACAGTTGTGAGAATGGCACAGAAGCGGGCACTGTTTCCTTCCATTGCACATACGATCACTATAAATCAGAGCCAACTACATCCATCTGAGGCTGGGAGACCCCAGGAGCAGGAAGCATACTGTTGAGGGTGCTACAGCTTGGGTGTGCTGGTATGGTTCAATGGGGCATGAGAACACTAGAGAAATGTCATTGTTTAGAACTCGTGGACTTTTGATTAAGCCTCATGGCTTGGCTTTGAAAGCACTCTTGACGGGTGTGGATTTTCAGGCCATAAAATGGCACCTTCTGCCCCTCACAATACCTCAAGTCAAGGAGCCTATGCAGGTTAGAGTTTTCTGTGTGAGAAGTGTTGTCTTGCCTAAGGAAAAGGCTTCCTTCCTTGGGACTGTTCACGTTTGGATTGTTGTTGTTAAACTCACAGCTGTACATGGAGACAATACTGATCCATAGATACCTTACGCACAATAGAGTGAAACACAGCCTTGGCCTATACCATCATCAAAATTGTTCCTCTGCCAGAGCTCATTATTGAAGCCACTGTACCAGTGCATCTTGTCAAAGGTCTGCCTGCTTTTCACTGTCCCTCTACTTTACCAAGAATGGTGTCTTCTCCAGAGTCTAATTTCTCCTAACAGTACGTCTTAAGTCTTGCCATCTTGCCTCTGTAGGGCATTTTGGTGGTCCTTTTCCCAACAGACTTGTTTATTCTTTTGAATGTCTGTGGTACTTGGTTAGCACAAGGCATATCAAACTATTCATTCAGGCCATCCCTCTTCCAAGACAGACTGTTTATCTGTCCAGTGGGTACTTCTATCTTCTTCTCCTGCACTATCTCTTCACGACAATTCAAAAGCATTGGCTTGTCTTCAGCTTTTCTTTTCCAATGGCCAACTTTCACATGCATTTGACGCAATGGAAAAGACTATGGCTTGGGGCCTCAGGGCAAAATCCTTGCTTCTCAATACGTTAAATGGATCTTGTGCTGCACAGGACTTGATTGGGAGAGGAGTGACATTCATCACTAAGTCTTAAATGGATGGTTTCTTAGAGGAGAGGCCACTTGCTCTCTAATTAAGAGACGGCATCTCCACAGAGGACCACACAGTCCAGGTCGGAACCCACAATGCCAAGCACTTAATGGGCACCAGCAACATTGGGATGAATCTATGAGACACATGATTGCTTGAGGAATCCATGGCCAGTTTCTGCTGGGGTCAATTCCCCTGCTTTTTTGGCTTTTGTTTTGCTTTTTGATACTTTTATGTACTGTATTATTTCTGTTATTTTTTTTAAGTGCTGGGGTCTTTTAAACCTCCTCAAGTTTCTTATCTTCCACCTTTCCAAATTTCCATTTTTTTAAAAAAAAAAATAAAGTTTGATTAAAGGACTTCTAGTATTGACTCCAGGCAGACTGTCCCATCAGGCTGTTTTTAATCCTTTGAACGCCTGGCACTTGACTCTCATGGCTTGTTAGGCAAATACACCCTTTCCTTTTAATCAATCCAGGTCTCTCCAGGCCTCCCTCCTGCTCACGTCCCAAGCGCTTCCCAGCGCCGTCTTCAACGCAGTGGTACTAACTCATAAAATTAATTCCCATTTCGTGGGATTGTCAGAAATGAGGATTGTTCTGACCCTTGGTTGAACTCATCAGCTGAAATGAAGTTGTTCACTGAGCTGAGAAAGACAAAGCTTAGTTCCAAGGAATTAATCAGCCCGGGCAGCCCTCAGAATGGGCTGCCGACGGCCCCCACCAGGCTGACCCTGAGCCGTGCAGAGCCAGGGCGCAAATGAAAGTCATCACTCCTCCAAGGAAGATACTAAATTATAGGCTTTTAAATTTAATTTTCAGTTTACTTGTGTTTTCGATTAGCGTGCCATGTCTCATAAAGACGGCAGTACCTTTAAGTCATAAACACCTCCATCCTGGAGCTGGGATGGCCCCTGTCATGAAAACGGAAACGGGAATGGAGATGAGCAGGCACATGGTGCAGGAGATGGGGTTCTTCTTTTGCTTCTTTTTCTTCCTGCGACACCTTAAGCCACAATAGCAAATTATTTCCTCAAATCAATAAAAGGCTTGGAAATAAAACGGGGGCCTGGGGCCACAGAGAGACTTTGACAGTCTCCTAAAAGGAGCTTTCAGTGGCCTAGAGGCCAGCCACGTGGGGACTCACTTTCTCCTCCCAATCTGCTTTGCCAGGGAGTTCTCCAGGCTAGGAAAACGTAGAGGCTAAATGACAAATTGTTCTCTGGAAAAAGGCTGTCCAAACTCCACTTTCATCTTCCTGGGACTTCCAGGAAGGGTGGAAAGTCCCTGTCCTCAAGAGTCAAGATGAGAAGGGCTACACCTAGGAGCCTGCTGGGGGGAGGGCTGGCCTCTCTGCGTGGCCCTGGTGATTTCTCTACGTATAGGATGAGGTAGCCAATGTAGTCAATGTGTAGTCTCGGAAAGTCCAGCTTTGTGGGAAATCAGCTCCCCACATCAGAACTTGGATGAGCCATGCAGAAATATGCCAAGATCTGCTTACATCTCTTAAGACAACTCATTCGACAAGTATTTATTAAACACCTTTGACACCCTTCAGTGAGTATGAAGCTCAGTTGGAAGGATTCTTAGGAGGGACTCAGAGATGTTCAAGACCCAGGAACCATCCTTTAAGCACCCATAATTGGCTTGGGAGATGAAAGATGTTCACAGAATCCTGTGGGGCCCAGCCTCTCTCCCCTGAGCCTATGGGTGGAATCTGAAGTCAGTACAGTGTGACTCTGGTGATTTTGGAAAATGGTTACTTTGTCAGAATCGAATTTTTCATCTTTCCTGTTAAGGCACCCTAGTGGCACAACTGTGAAGGACAGCAATTCAAACACACTAGCCACTCTTGGAAGAAAGACAAGGTGATCTGCTTTCATAAAGATTGATGGTTTTGCAAATCACTGGAGGCGATTCTACTATGTCTGATAGAACCGTTCTGAGTGGGAAACAATTTGATAGAAACAGGATGGCCTTTTATGGCTCAGAGTTCTGATGGGACAATGAGTAAGCACTCAGCTGCTTCCTGAAAGGTTGGTATGACAAAGCTACCAGGAGTTCCATGGAACCACGTCCCAGAGTTCTGCTCCAGGGAAGATCATCTGCTGCTCACTCTTTATTGTGCTCACTTGCAACTTTGACATGGATGAAGAGGCTGGGGAATGCTGAAGGGCTCAAATTCAGAAAAGGTATGTGTCAGGGTTGTCTTCTGTCTTCATATTTATTCAACCCATGTGCTGAGTAAATTGCCAGAACAGCTGGATCATATGAAGGTCCATGTGCCATCAGGCTTGAAGGAAGGGTTGGGTAACAACCAGCGGGATGCAGAAGACACAATCTTGCTGAAAGCAAGGAGGACTTGAAGCACGTGGGTTGCAGTTTTCAGTATGGATTTTACTGAATGAAGCTCAATGTAAAGAAGAGCGAAGTCCTCACAATGGAATCGATAGGCAGCATCCTGAAAAATCAACAAAAGATTGAAGTTGTCAGAGATTTTGCCTTTCTTGGATTCACAATCAATGCTCCTGGAAGCATCAGCCTTGAGATCAAAGCATTTACTGCGTTGGGTAAATCTTCTTTGGGGCATTGGAAAGTACAGGTGTTACTTTGAGGACTGAGCTGTGTCTGGTGCAAGCCACGGTATTCTCCATGGCACCATCTGCATGTGAAAGTTGGATGTTGAGTAACAAAGACTAAAGAAGAATAGATATGCTTGAATTGTGGTGCTAGAAAAAAATAAATTGTCATCAACTGCCCAAAGGGCAAACAAATTTGTCATGGAAGAAGCGTGGCTACAGAGCTCCTTACAGACAAAAATGGAAAGACTTCCTCTTACATATACACTTTGAAAATGTTGTCAGGAGAGGCCAATCCCTGGAGAAAGAAGTCATGCTTGAGAAAGTGGAGGTGGAGTAAGAAAAAGTAAGGCTGTCAAGGATGTGGATTGACACAGAAGCTGCAACAATGACCTTGAGTATAGGAACAATTATGAGGATAGTGCAGGGCCAGGCAGGGTTTCACTGTTAAGCCTAGGGTTACTATGGGCTGAAATGGACTTGATGGGTCCTAACTACAGAAATAATATGGGGGTGCTATGCATTAAAAAAAAGCTTGTGGGTGCCCAACAACAATACTGTTTGAATGAATACCAAATACTGTGTGCCTGCTTCCATCCTTTTCTTTTTACTATTCTTCTCTTGCCCCCTTGTTCCTCATGCTGGGTCCTTTCTTTTACTTGGAAATCCAAACAGGGGACTAGAGTAAAAGCAGAGAAGTAGGAAGGGCATCTTGTTCTTGACAGGAGTTGGAATTGCACAAAGCAGAACATACTTTTCTGTGGGCAGTGGGTGGCTGCAGACAAGTTTTCTCGCTTGTGGTTAAATTGGAGTCTCTGTGGAAGCAGGTTTTTTGACCTTTCTCCCATAGCTGTGCTGGGTGGGCCCAAGGTCTAAGGTTAATGTTGTTATGAGCTCTGCTCCAGTGGATTCTAACTCATGCTACCTTTATGGGTGAAACCCTGCCAAGTCCTGTGCCATTCCCACAAGTGCTGCCATGGTTGAGCCTATGCCAGTTACTTTCCCAGAGAGTGGTCTCCTTTTCCTCCTTCTCATTACCTTCTTCTAGTTCTCCTCCTCCTTCTTCTCCACCTTCTTCTACTTCTCCTCATTAGCCAATTCTCTAACAAGCACTGTGTTATCCAATAGCATATAGTCCTCCTGATAATGTGGATTTTATGTCAAAAGCCTTGCCATAATTAGTTTTCAGGAGCATCCTAGCTAAATTTCTTCTAATACTTTCATTGGTAGATCATGATATAGATAATCTTCTTTGCTGACACCATAATTCACAGGTATCCATTCTTCTTCAGTCTTCCTTCCTCATTGTCCATCTTTGTTATGTATTTGAAATGATTATGCTACGGATGGGTCAGTTCCAACTTAGCCTTCAAAGTGGCACTGCTTCTATTTAGCATGTTAAAAAGATGTTTTGCAGTAGATTTACCCCATGCTAAGCGTCCTTTGATTTCCTGACTGCTACTTCTATGAATTTTGATTATGAGTACAAGTAAAAAAAAATTCATTGACAACTTTCACAGTTTCTTCATTTGTCATGCCATTGTTTATTGGTGTAGTTATAAGGATATTTTAAATTTTATGATGAGATACAATATTGAAGGCTGTAATTTCTTCTTTTGGCAAATTTTTTTGGGCTTACTTTTGTATTCCCTTTGGTATTTGGTGCATCTCAGGGCAGAACTCATTGGTCTTAAAAGACCTAGATGGATTTCGATGGCTTCTGAGTCCTGCTGAAGAGACAGGTCAGCCTGCAAGCCAGAGAAGCTCTCTGTGAGGTCTGGGCAACTGAGGAAGATTCACAGTTTCAACCTTGGTGAGAACTCACCTAGCAGGGAAGCCAGGTGTCTGCCTGTGCTTTGGGGACCAGGGGAGGTGAGCCAGTTTTCATGTTCCTGAACTTAATTTCCCTTCTGCTGAAACGGTGCCTTTCATTTCCCATCAAAGGCTAGCCTCCTCAGCATCCTCCTCTCCTTGCTTATCTTGGTCATTTATCTCCCTGTGTAGCTGGCCAACCTAAGGGCTTCTCCTTCTGGTTATCAAGGAAGGGCTCAGACTTGGGTTTCATTGCTTACCTTCCTTCCCCAAGACATTTCATCTTAGGGTAAGGGTAACTTCATAGTCTCCAATTTAGAGAGACAAAGAGTCAACTGCCTGAGACCTCACATCATTGCTCTTTGGGTCTCTATAGGAGACTTCTGATACTATATTCTCCATGTCCCCGACTATTCCAATTTGAAGGGGTAGTCACTCTGGGCTCTATCATATGGTTTTTTTTTTTAACTCTGTCACACCCCATATGGTGTCTCAGACTGCTACTTTGTGAACATACAAGCAAAATTGGTAAAATCATGGCCATATTAACTACAGTATAAATCTCTGTTGTTGCTATTGGGTGCCATTGAGCTGGTCTGCCTCACAGAGATTTTATGTACAGTAAAGTAAAACACCGTCCAGTCCTGCACCATCCTCACAACCATTCTTATGTTTAACCCCATGGTTGCAGCCACAGTGCCAATCTATCCTACTGAGGAATTTCCTCTTTTTGACCATCCCTCTTCTTTACCAAGCTTGATGTCCTTGTCCATGGATGGTCTTTTCTCATATGTCCAAAATAGGTGAGATGATGTCTCTAAGTATTCTGGCGATGTCTCTAAGTATTCTGGCTGCATTTATTCCAAAACAGAAATCTCTCTTTGTTTAAAAAAAATGATAAAAAGAAAGGCTAACTGAATATGATCAGTCAGAAAAAGCTAGAAAGATAGTCAAGAAAACTGGGAAGTGTTCACTTCACTTAGTCTATTTTTTTAAAGCAGCATTAATCTTAGTCATTTTACTTTATTAAGTTTTTGATAGTATCCATTTCACATCTTATCAGTACATTTCCTTCCTTTCTTCCTTACTTCCCTCCTTCTAATAGATGCTTACAGTTTTGAAACAAAGATAAGATAATCCAGGTACTCTGCAGTCCACTTTCTTTGCGGTACTTAGCTGACTTTGATATGACTTCTGAATCATGGAGACCTTGTGTACTAAGAGCAATGTGGGCCTGGCCTGGAACATGCCACTATTCACTGGGTTTGGACTATTACCACCGATAAAGATTTTAATGAATGATTTTTGAAATTAGATATCCAGAGACCCTTTCCCCCTCATCGTTCTAATTTGGAAGCTCAACAGCAAAGATGACTGTACAATCCCACTTGAGGGGGATGAATAGCAGAATTGTAGGGGAACAGATAAGGCAGATAATAATAATAACAATGGTAGCTATTCCTAATGTAATAAGGGTTCCTGGGGACAGAGTGGGAGGGAGGGGATAAAGGGGAACTGGTATCAAAGAGTTCAAGAAGAAATAGAATGTTTTGAAAATAATGATGCAGCAATTGTTTAATTATGCTCGATATAATTGCCTTGTTATATCTGTAAGAGTTACCAATAAGATGGTCAAAATAAATAAATAACTAAAAATGGAAAACAAACAAAAACCTAGGTGGTGGCTGCATATGATTTATTAGCCAGGATTTAAACCCAAGTCTTTTGTGCGGACGGTGAGAATTCTACTGAATCACTATTGCTTCCTCACTATCCTTTAACCCTCATCACTTCCCACTAGAAACCAAAACCAAACTCACTGCCACCGAGCTGGTGCAGACTTACAGCAACCACATAGGGCAGGGTAGAATCTCCCCTGTGGGTTTCCAAGACTATGACTCTTTACGGGAAGTAGAAAGCCCATCTTTCTCCCATCTCTCCCCACAGAGGTAGTCAGCTTTACTTCTGTTTATTACATCTGGAGAAATTCATATGTCGACTTGGTGTTCAGGTTGTTGAAAGATGTACTTGTGATGAAGAAGTCATTAGTTTTACAAACTTCAATCACGAGATCTGCGGCTTTGTTTCTACCACTGAGACCACAGTGCTTTCTTCTTTGTTTCCAGTTTTCTCATTCTAATCACCAATCATTATGAATGCATCTTGATTACTATTTTGATTGATGCCAGGCTGAAGAATTCTATAGGATGCTTTAAATTCGTCATCAATCTCTTCAATGATTGCTACTTAAATTAAATGAGAGTTGTGTCAATTGAATTTCCTTGTATGCATATAGCTATTACTCTAGCACAGAAAACTTTGCATTCCAAGACAGATCTTGAAATATTCTTTTTGACAATGAATGGTACACTATTTCTCCTGGAGTTATCATTTCTGGCACCATAATGCGCATATTTGCCTGATCCAAAATGACTAAGACCAGTCTTTTCAACTCACTAAAGCTTAGAATATTGGTTTTCTTGCATTCCATTTAATTTTTGGTGAATTCCAATCTTCTCCAATCTATGCTTTATTTCATGTGCTGATTATGAATAGATGTTTGTAGCTATTTATTCTCATGTCCTATCCTCTAAACTTTCCTCCATCCACCTCATTATGTACCTTTCTATTTGAAAAGGTAGAGATTTCTCATTTTATCTTGAAAGCTTTCCAACCTGAGGGACTCCTGTTCCAGTAACTTATCTGGCAATGTTTAACTGGATTATTAAGGCTTTTAATCACTAATCCCTCAGAAGCAGACATCCTAGTCCTTCTTCATACTTTTTTCTTGATCTGTAAGCTCTGCTGGTAACCCTGCTGGTATTTGAAATACTGGTGACATAGCTTCCAGAGCCACAGCAACATGCAAGTCACCATGGAATGATGAATTGACAGACAAGTGGTGGTACTAATATGTATGTGGTGCAATATAACAATCAAAGAAAACAAGCCGTCTGTCCCTGAGTTGATGCCAGCTCATAGTGACCCTACAGGACAGGGTTGAAATACCCTTTGAGTTTCTGAGACTAACTCTTTTTGGAGAGCAGAAAGCCCATCTTTCTGCCACAGAGCTGGTGGTGGTTCCACATGGCTGACTTTGTGCATCACATCCCAGCTTATAACCTTTATGCTACCAGGACTGCTATGTACAATATGATCACACCAATTTGTTGAAGTTATCATTCTCAGGAGATCACTTTCAGATGTTGCTTGTTTATGTATCTCTTTACCTATCTATTTATTTCTGAACTGTCACTAAGGACTCCAAGTTCATGTCAGCCTAACATTCAGTTTTACAGAGGTTGATCATTATGATTTTTAAAGAAACAGACAAGAGAAGGCCATAATGATGAAAATTAAATTATGAATAGTCTTCTCTTATCAGAAATGGATTTGATGGAGTCTTTGGAATAAAGCCTCACCACAAAAGGGTAATTTTGAAAAAACGCAAAATATTCCTTTAACTTTCTTGTATGATGTTAGGTGCTGAAACTCATCCTTAGTTAGTAGGCAGTACAGAAACAGATGGGGCTACATGTGGCCCCAGAGTGGGTATTGGCAGACCCCCAGGACAATGTTGCGCCTCAAGCTCTGAACAGAAGAGATCTCACAGTCATTCCAGAAGTTGCAGTCTGGCAGCTGGTATCTATCTCCTTGTGAGCTACTGCCAATGAGGACAAAGAGAACAATGCAGAAAACTCACTGCCATCCAATCGATGTTGACACCTAGTAATCCTGTGGGACACAGTTGAACTGCCCCTGCGCGTTTTCCCAACGCTGTAAATCTTTACTAGAGTAGAATGCCCCATATTTTTCCCATGGGGCAGTTGGTGGAATCCTTGTAGTTAACAGACCAGCCTTTCATCCAAAGTTCTCTGACAATTTTAATTTTCAACAAGTTCCTGGGGAATGTGGATACTGCTGGATCCAGCAATAGACTTTGGCAGACCAATAAGGGTTCACTGTCTTATGAATGGAGTCAGGTCTGTCCCCTCATTGAAAAAAACTATCCATATATAAGCAAGAGAAGTGGAGGGAGTGATAGGAAGTGTTCCATTGCGTCAATTGTTGATTATATTTCGCCTAGTACTGACTCCACGTGACATATTAGAACTACTTCCTAGGGTTTCTAGGATGTGATCCTTCCACGAACAGCTCCATGTTGACTTTCTGGGTTACCCAATAAGCAGTTAAATCTTGTGCTATCAGGGCACCTTATTGTATAGATAATTAACTTTATCTTCTTGCTGACAATTCAGGAGTACTGAGTGAGTGGATGAACAGAGAATAAACAAAGAAAAGAATATATGAGTTAGCACCTTAACAGTTGACAAAATTTACTCAGACACAGCAGGAGTAATGGACCCTAAAAACTCAGAGAGAATTGCTTTTCTGAGAGCTCCTTTAGTCTGGATACAAGGGAACACTTTGCCCCACGTCTGACCCCACCTCTGAGGGCACACAACCAGTGTGTTCTCTCTATGTTCTTCCTAGCTCCTGTGAGCTGGGGAGCACGCCACCCACGGACTGTCTGTATCTCTAGTTTATTAAATGGTGACACAATAATTCAGGGTGAATTTTCAGTACAGATCCCTGCCATTAGCCCACTTAACTTAGATGCTTCAGAATCTCAGTATTGTCTTTCCCATTCTTCTGTCCATATGCCAAGAAAACCTTCACATCTTCGGGCAGCCACACTTACTATTCTCCTGTCAGCATGAGTTTCCCTGGAAATTGTGCCAAAGGACCGAGTAAGAGTGAAGAACAGATGATTTAAGAACAGATGATAATGAGGTGCATGCAGAATACGTTACTTCGAGTTGGGAGGAAACCTTGAAACACAGGTGGGGGAAAAGTGGAAAAGAAGGGAAGAGGTAAAACATTTGTATCCAGTATGTAGTAGACAAAATAGTACAGTGGTAGTACTAGGGTGAGTAGAGGTCCTATTTTCCCAAGACTGTTTGGTTTGGCTCCTCCCCACCCCCCACCATGTAGCCCTGTTTTTCTCAAAAGAAAGTTGATGGTGACAACCTTAGTCCAGAATAAGCCAGTTAATGTAAAGATGCTTTTGGCATGGTTTGTATAGTCCATATCTTTGCTCTTGAGCAAAGAGGTGGAGTCTTCTCTGTCAATGAGGTTGCAGCTTGATGACCTCATTTTGAGGCTTGACAGAGATAAAGAGTACACACTCTTTCTGCCTTCTCATTCCTTCTGCTGAGATACTTGAGGAGCTAGAGTAGGCACTTGGGACCTGCTCCAGCATTGAGATACTTCCACTACCACTAGATTCTCAAGAACTTCTACCCACTGGCCTATGATCTTCCTGAATTTGACATCATTTCCATGTACTGAGTGAGTCTAAAGGGAATTTTAGGCTAGTATCATACATATGAGGATAATATCAGGCTTATGGACTTGATATGGACTGGGCAGGAATGCTTTCTTTCTTATACACATATGAGTGTCTATGAATTTTTCCCTCTAGCCATCCTGGACTAACACACTTCCCCTTTTCAGTTAATACAACATAAAATTTCATGTGTTATTTGATTTCATCTGACTATATATAATATACAAGTGTGAATTCTTCTTGAATAACTGCTTGTGGAGGTCTGATTGTTGGCTTGCTGGCTCACTGGGTCCAAGAGACACTCACTGCACTCTGAGTTAGGGGACAGGCTGAGATATATGCAGGCTGAAATACATGCACACAGAGCATCAGCAAAGAAGGGAGTGGGTGGGGCACAAGCCATATCTCTATTGGGAAATAATTCACTGGTAGTTCAAACAAAAACCTATTGGAATACCTCAGCAGTCCCCAGATTATAAATGAGTTGCCTTTCTAAGTCTATCTTTTAGTCGAATTTGTAAGAAAGGCATCATAGTTGTATATCTAATATCAACTAATCAAATGTTTGTCTTGATTTGGTTAGGGGCCATTGAGTTAGTTTTGTCCCATTGCAATCTTATGCATAGCACAGAACACTTCCCATGCATCCTCACAATTGTTCCTATGCTTGAGTCCATTAGTGTAGACACTATGTCAATCCATCTTCTTGACACTAAGCCCTTCTTTCACTAAGCCCTCTGCTTTACCAAACGTGATGTCTTTCTCCAGGGACTGGTCTCTCCAGACCTGTCCAACGTATGTAAGATGAAGCCTCTTCATCCTCGCTTCTAAGCAGCATTCTGGTGATACCTCTTCCAAGACAGATTTGTTGGTTCTTTTGGCAATCCATGATACTTTGTTTTTTGCCAGTTACACAATGTAGGCACATTTGTCTTAACATATTTTTTTTACTTCTGTTTTCCAAAGACTTATAGTCTTGGAAGCCTATGGGATATTCTCCTCTATTCTATAGGTTTGGAACCAATTCCACGGCTGTTGGGTTGGTTTTAGAGTTCTAAAATTAAAATAAAGAAACCATTAGAGATACACTAAAACACATTTAACTTAGTAGTAAAATATTAACAACTTAATATTGTTTTTCTGTGCATTGAAAAATAATGCCCATTTGTTATTTTGAACCTTTGTATATATCTTGAGTTTTTAATATATGAGGCTTTATGAGGATTGGTTACTGATTTGGGGTTGTATATAAGTCAGATATTTGTAAGCTAGGAAATGCCTACCCAAATCCAAGGTCCACTTATAGAGACCCTATATGAAGTTTCTGAGACCTTAAATCTACAGAGGGAAACACATTCATCTTCCTTTTGGAGTGGCTGGTGGATTTGAACTGCTGATCTTAAAAGTAACAGCCAACACTGACTAGGGTTTATTGCCTTTAGTTGCTGGAAAAAATCAGAATCGTGTTATATATTTTGCTTTTTCATTGTACTGTAATCTGTGTTCATTGTATCTGGGAAGAACAGAGAGAGGAATACCTCCTTCCCTTTAGCAGGGTGATCCTTCTCTGCAGGCCTGGTGCTGGCCAGTTACAGACAACGGAGGGTTATCTCTCTCTCTCTCTCTCTCTCTCTCTCTCTCTCTCTCTCTCTCTCTTTGTTAAAAATCATTTTTATTGGGGACTCTTAGAACTCTTATAAAAATCAAATATATGTAGCACATCTTCATTTTCTACTTGAACCCATATTACCAGCTCCTCTTTATTCCCCTCCCTCTCCTCCCTCTCTCCCTTATGACCCCTTGATAAATTATAAACTATTTTTATTTTCCCATTATACACTGTCCGTTGTGTTCCCTCACCCACATTTCCATTGTTCATCACCCTCAGTGCTAGTAGGGGGTGTTATATGTCAATCATTATGATCCATTTCCCCTTTCTCTCCCTTATCCCCACACTTTCCCATGACCCTCATGGTATCGCTACTCCCATTATTGTTCCTGAGGGACTTAATCTGTCCTGGGTTCCATATGTTGGGAGCATGAACAAATATTTCATGGGAAATTCATTTCAATTGAATAAATATTAACACCAGAATATCTAGGATTAATGGGTGGTGGCAGGTCAGATGTTCAATTACCCCCCCCCACCGGCCCACCACCCTCAGCTTCTCTGAGGGATAAAGATTAAACTATCTGTTCCCATAAAGACTGACAGTCTTGGAAGCTCTCAATCTTCCTCATACCCTTTAATACAGTTCCTCATGTTGTGACAACCACCACTTCTCCAACCATAAAATTATTTTTGTTGCTACTTCATAACTGTAATTTTGCTACTGTTATGAATCAGGTAACCCCTGTGAAAGCGTCCTTAGACCCCTAATGGGGTCACAGGTTGAGAACCACTGCTCTCGAGAATCATGATGAGTCGGAATGGGCTTCATGATAGTGGGCGGTTAAAGATTCAAAGATGTGGAGTATTTCTTCCTGTTCTGACCATCTATGTATCTTGTATTTTAATTTTAAATCATTTCATTGGGGGCTTGTACAGTTCTAATCAGAATCCATGCATCCATCCATTCATCCATCATGTCAAGCATATTTGTACATTTGTTGCCTTTATCATTTTCAAAACATTTTCTTTCTACTTGAACCCTTGGTATTGGCTCCTCATATTTCCCCTCCCTCCACCCTGGGCCCTTGATAATTTATAAATTACTATTTTTTCATGTATTCCCTTCACCCACTTTCCTATTATCTGCCTTTCAGGGAGGGGGGGTATTTGTGGAGCATTGTGATCCATTCTCCCTTTCTCCTTCTACGTTCCCCTTTCCCTCTTGGTATAATTACACTCATTATTGATTTGGAGGGGATTATCTGCCCTGGATTTCCTTTATTTCTAGCTCTTATCTGTACCCATGTACATACTATAGTCTATTCAGTTGTCAGGTAGAATTGAGGGCATAATAGTGGGGTAGAGGGAAGTATTAAAAGGCTAGAGGAAAGTTGTATGCTTCATTGGTGCTGTACTACACCCTGACTGGCTCATCCCCTCCTTGTCACCCTTCTTTAAGGGAAGACCCAATTGTCCACAGAAGGACTTTTGTTCTTTACTCTGCACACCACCTCAATCACATTGATAAGATTTTTAGTTGTGTGTCTCTGAGACCTGATACTTGATCTTATTGAACCTCATGATCACACATACTTATATGCTTCTTCCATGTGGACTTTGTTGCTTCTTAGCTAGATGATTGCTTTATCTTCAGACCCTTAAAACCCCAGACACTATCTCTTGATAGCTAGGCACCATCAGATTTCTTCTCCACATTTTCTTATGTACCCATTTTGTCTTCAGGGATCATGTCGTAAAGGTGGAATTCCAGGTTATTAGAACAAAGTGTTCTTGTTGAGGGAATGCTTGAGTAGAGGCCCAATGTCTGTAATACTTAACATATAAATATATATACATAGATCTATTTTCCTATAGTTATATAAAAATATATTTACATAGGCACGTGCCTGCTTTTGGAAGAGACTTACTCTAATAACCATTAGTGGCTGTAGAGTTGCTCCAATTCCTGGTGACTCCAGGTAAAACTGAGAGAAATGTTATCCCACTTATGTGGCAATGTCATAGTGATCACTTTACTCAAGGGCACTGTGTATTTTGAAAGGCTCCCACCCTAGGATAAACCCTCATGGTTAAGTATTTTGTGACTAACTGTGAAATCACCAGCTCGAAACCACCAGCTGCTCTTTGGGAAAAAGAAAATTCTTTCTACTCCCATAAAGAGTTAGTCTTGGAAACCCACAGGAGGAAGTTCTGCTCTGTCCAATAGGGTCATTGTAAGTCAGAATTGACTTATTAGCAGTGAGTTGGGTTTGATTTTTGTTTCTATCCTAGGAGCCTTGTCTTCCAACACTCTATTTGACAGGCAACTGTGTTATGACATCTGAAGTTAACATTGGTTTATTTTCAGAAGTAGATCTTCCTAATCTGTCTTCATCTGGTATCCCCACTGAATTTAGTCCATCACTGATGTTCCTGTCATTATCAGAAATCCCAGTGACATATAGTCATATAGTCATAGCCACACACAAGCCAGCCCAGAGCTACACATTGATAGCTAGGTGGGGTACACTGCAGTACTGGAATGAACACAAATCCATGTCATTTTATTCCCTGCTCCTTTGTGGAACTTTCTCTTAGTGCAAAGTGTTGATCAAGATAGATCATATTCAAATGTGAAAAACAATGGAGACTTCTGATCACTGGCATACTGTGCACTGCAGAAACGTTAAGATTTTAACAGGCAATTTCAATATTAAAAAGATCATCTGAATTGACTACTTCTTCTGATAGGTGAGCAGGTCTGCTATGGACTTCCCTGAATGCACACAGCATCTCATGATGGTCTGCCAATCTTGTAAGACATCTGTAAATATGTGTGGATTGGTTGACTTGAGAATAAGTGAATGGTTTTTCAAAGAGAACTATTTGTGCAAAGAGGGGGAGAAGAATCAGTCAGCTTCTGCATTATATGTTTTTTTAGATGCTTTTGAGTTGATTCTGAACCATAGTGGCCCAATGAACAGCAGAACAAAACACTGCCTATTCTTGCACCCTCCTTTCAATTGTTGTTATGTTTGAATACGTTGTTGCATTCATTGTGTCAAAGGCATTCCTCTTTTTCACTGCCCCTCTACTTTAGAAAGCAGGATGTCCTTCTCCAGGGACTGGTTTCTCCTGATAACATGTCCAAAGTACGTAAGATAAAATCTTCTCATTCTTGCTTCTGAGGAACATCCCGACTGTACTTCTTCCGAGACAGATCTGTTTGCTCTTTTGGCACTATATAGACAACTGTGTGTTGTCAGATCAACAACATCCATTTCATCATACAAATCACTGTCTGCCATGGTAGGTAAGTTTGAGGTTGGCCTTTGAGACAGGTGTAGTGACTGACACGAGTGTTAGGGGTGGAATGGAATTGGATTATGGAAGACTCTCCCACATTAATGAGGCATAAAAAAACCTATGTCCCGTTGGCATGCTGACAGCTGGGGGTCCACTCTGAACATCAAAATCAATAACGAAGACTTTTAATTAGCTGGAATGTGGGTTTATGAGCATGCTTAATTGGCAGCATCAGTGGTTTACCACAAACTGGTTTGCCGTGAGGCCTTCCAAGGTTCCAGCCTTGCCTCACCCCTACTTCCAGCTGCCAACAGGGGGGTGGCTCCCACTCCTGGGGTACCCTTTGTTCTCCCCCAGTCAGGTATGTTTCCAAAATTTGCCATGTCTTCTTTGATAAGAGACATATGAGTGCTTACTTGCATATTGCCCTTTTATACCATATTATAATCCTGAATCAGGATATTAGCAAAAGCCAGGACTTCCTCAAATTAGGATATTTAAGGAGAGGTGGGAGGAGTAGGGAGCAGGTATGAAGCTTGGGGTCTGGGTTCTTTGATGAAGTTCCTCTGACTCTTTCAAAAAACTCCACATTGCCATGACTTAGAGGAAAGGATTCAATAGGTTCCAGGGTCAGTCAAAAAAGATTGTCCCTGTGGTTCCAAGTTCATACAAAACTCAAAAGTTCACGCTTACTGCCATTTCATCGATTCCAGTGCATGGAGACATGATAGGCGAGGGTGGAGTGGCTCCTGTGGGTTTTCTGAGACTGTTGCTCTTAGTTTATTTCAAGCATGAGGTCTTCAAACATATATCTGTGCTCAGAAGATGGCTGCAACCTGGTTCTTTCATTTTAACACTTGTCTCAGTGCCACTCAGGGACTTTGAAAAAAAGCAAAAAACTAAAAGGGTCCAATCAAAACACTCACTTTCAAGGCACTTTGTTTAGTCAGTTTAATTGATGGCAGGAGGTCAGCTCAGAAAGTTTTGGCAACTCTGTTTGGGTGATTCCAAAGGGGCCATCCTGACCCATGTTCTCAAGGGACCCAGGATGATCAGGCAGACTTATTGTGAACAACTGTTTAAAGACATTGCAAACTACTTTGTTGAGAAATACGCTGGGGAAGTCCCACCAGGGACATTTTATAACCAGAGCAAAGCACCTGCTAATTTGGGGGACAATAGTAAGGTAGGAGTATATTTTGTTGGGAAACTTTATGCCCTCCCCTTTACAGTCATGGTATCCCTGGAGACTTCTTTCTGTTGCCCCAAAGAACTTATATAAGGGACTCCATTTGAGGGATGCCTAAGTTGCTGTTTTGACAAGCCCTGGTAGCAAAGTTGGTTAGGTGTTGGGCAGCTAACTGCAAAGCCAGCAGTTCAAACCTACAAGTCACGCCAGGGGAGAAAAATTAGACTTTCCACTCCTGTAATGAATTTGTCTTAGAAGCCCAGAGCATAGGAGTAGATCTACCCTGTCATGTAGGGTTGCTGCAGGTGGGAATTGACTCTGTGTAAATGAGAGTTTGGAAATCAAAAAGTGCAGAAATTGGAGAAAAGCAGATGGAAATAGGCCTCAGGTGATTATATAGGGCCAGCTGGAGGATATGTCCAGAAACAGTAGTTTCACATTTTGATGCTTTTGCTTAATCAAGGTTTCGAATTTATATGAAGACTTATTGACTTATATTCAGATATAAATGTTGGTATCAAAAATACCAACCTGAAATGATCGTGTTCTTCAAGCTGGACACCTGGACCTCCATTAGCAGAGCTTGCAGTCAGCTACTCTCCAAACCACACCTGCCACCCTGTCCATAGAGGTCTCGGTCCTGTCCAATCAAACACTGTCCTCTTGGGTTGCCATGGTATTTAAGATTCACAAAGCAGAACTTTTGCCATTAGCCATGGCCCTGAAACAACTTGTTTAATTCTCCCAAGCCACCCTGTCCATAGAGGTCTCGGTCCTGTCCAATCAAACACTGTCCTCTTAGGTTGCCATGGTATTTAAGATTCACAAAGCAGAACTTTTACCATCAGCCATGGTCCTGAAACAACTTGTTTAATTCTCCCAATCCATTTGGGTTGATCTGGTGAAAAACTTAAAAAGAAGAAGCCTGGAATTTCTATTCTGTAGGTTTCTTCTCTGTCATGTCGCTGTGCCCCCTGTCAAAACACCTTATCTACTCTTAGAATGTGAATAAGGGCATGGATCCTCAAGTGTAGACTGAGAGAGGGAGGTTTCTTTCTTGTTATTCACTAATGGTGATTGGTAACTTTAGAAGCAGAAAGAGCCACTTCTATCAAGGAGACCAATAATCTGCTTCCTTGTGTTTGTGAGGAATGTTCTCTCACATGATCCTGGATCTCTTGAATACATTACTCTGGCCTGCCTGGGAACAAAGAACAAGCTAGAAGCAAGTTGTCCATACTGTGCTTCAGTGTAGTGTGGGACCTTTCAGGAATGGTAAATATGATGGGCACAGCATGTAATTTTATGAAAACTTTCAGTGAAACATATTCAGTAATATGAACGGACTCTCACTTTGACTTGGGCAGGGACCCAGATGAATTGATTGGCCAGATGGAGGAAAGTTCTGGAACACATTCCAACTGCAATAGAATATACACTGTAATCAAACAGGTGGTCCATATGCAATCCCGAGGCCTCTTGGAAAATAGGTAGGAAGAAAAGAAGCAAACCTAAGGATGGCCATATTTGTTGTATGTATCTGTGATGTTGAACAGGGTGAACTGCATCAACCCACAGATGCTTCTCTTTGGCTCAATGTGATGCTGTGGAAACCAGTGTGTTTTGATTGCAGAGTCTTTGATAAGAGTCAGAGGGCAAATCTATCATCTATCTATCTATCTATCTATCATCTATCTATCTATCTTTCTATGTATCATCTATCTATCTAATCTATGTATCATCTATCTATCATCGCTCCAACCCTCTCTTTTTCTCATTAGTCCTCTTTTTACTTTTCTTCCATCTTTCCAAGGAGTCTTAATGACATAGTGGATTGTGTTGCCCTGTTTCATCCAAAGGTTGATGATTCAACCCCCCATCTGGCCTGTATGTAAAAGATGAAGTTCTGTTTCCATAAACATTTAAAGTCTACAATACACTTAGTAGTACTTCTACTCTGACCTATCGGATCAGGATGGCTTTGGTTTTCAAAAATACCAAACTGAAATGATCGTGTTCTCAAGTTGGATCCTGGACAACGTCAGTATTTTCCATCAGTGGGGGCTTGTCGATTGGTACTCTCCAAACCACACCTGCAACCCTGTCCATTCTGCCTTTGTTCTTCCTCGGACATGGGGTTGAGATTGGCATGGACAGTAAAAATGACACATAAAAGCACAGGGACACATGAAATATTTTATCTATGGACAAACTAACTACATGCAAGAATGAACTTGTGGGATGTCACTCCTCAGAAGCCAACAGACATGCCTTTTATAAGTAACCCACTGATTGCTCTGAATTCTGGATTATGATTAGCAGCAGTAGGTATGGTAGCCATAAAATTATGACACCAAGAAGCAGTTGCTCAGAGTAAGAGCAAGCTGTGTGGTTTAAACTTTAGCACAATTGTGTACCAGAGTTGTGTCCTTTTATCATATTAATTCAATTCATGTTTTTATTGTTCTTAGTTACCACTGAGGACATTTTGATCCATAATGACCCAATGCACAGCAGAATGAAGCAGCGTTGGTCCTGTTCCATCTTCACATTTCTTCCTATGCTTGAGCCTATTGCAGTCAATGTGTTAATCCATCTTCTTGAAGGCCTTCCTCTAATTCATTGCCTCTCTACTTTATCAAACTGGTCTTTCCTGACAATATGCCCGAAGTATGTAAAACAGAGTCTAAGCATCCTTGACTCTAAGGATGAGTCTGGCCATCATTCACTCTTCCTGTGGAGCAAATAATCCAGGACCCTGAACTGTATGAAGATGACTTGGCATCTGGATTGGAGGAGGACTCATTAACCACTTCCAGTAAGCAAATGACACAATCTTCCCTGCTGTTGATGGAGAGCCAAGACTACAGCTTTACCATGAAGATAACATTTAAAAATAATCTCTGCACACAATTAAGCTAACAGACAATATCCAGATAAAGGGAAAAATATTGAAGTCATTGAGAATTTCATTTTGCTTAGATTTCTGATCAATGGCCAAGGATACAGTGATCAAGAAGTCAAAGTATTTTCACTCACTTAAGCATGTGAAAGATGGACAACAAATTAGGAAAATGCTAATGAATTGATAACATTGGGCTATGGTGGTGATAAAAAACATTATGGAAAAATGTATAGCCAGAGTGTACTTTGGAAGTGAGGATGATGAGACCACATCACATATTTTGGATGGGTTATCAGGAAAACTCAGTCCTTAGAGAATGATACTGGGAATTTGGTAGCATGACAGTGAACTATCAAAGAAGGGGAGATACATTGTTCTCAACTACCTTACAATGAAGTTAGGGACTCATTCTGTTGACAGAGTGTGGTGGTAGACAGGTCGGTACAATTATCCTTTATCTTCAGACATATCAGTAGTGGAAACATGTACATATTAGAGGTGAAAATTTGTTCTGGCTAATGCAGTTTCTCATCTATAATAGAGAGTAACACATTTTCTCTTCAGTCCCAAAGACAAAATACAAATGTTTTTACCCACTAATGGCATGTATTGTGAATGGATATATATATATATATATATATATATATATATATAATTTGATAAATAAAAATCAGTCTTCTAGGTATCAACTCCATTCATGACTTTGAAGCTCAAGAGTTTACAATATGATCAACTTCTTTAACATTGGGTCATGGCTCACAGTGAAAGGATCACCTACCTGTTAGCTGGTCTATAGCCTTGACTCAAGTATAAATAGAGAGCTAATGTATGGTCTTGTGACTTTTCTTTCCACTTAATGTTAATCCAGAACACTTGGTTTGTAGAGATAACTTGAAGCCCTAACACGTAGATGGGAGGCAACATTTTCAGGTGACACCTTTCTGAATTTCAACAGAACCCTGAGGACTGGGAATAAGTTCTTTGCTAGAAGGAGTTAGATTGCTGTAGCCTCATGTCTAAGGAAGATGACCTGAGGAAGGAGTAAGTAATGACAGCCACAACTTAGAAGACAACACTGGCAAAATGCATGACCCAGACTAATGCGCTGCTTTCTCTCCACCCCTCCAACCCAGACAGCATAAAGTAAAGCATCGTCCCCTTTTGTAGGTAAATGAAGATGAGTAGAGTAGACTGCTAAGAACAATAACTTACGTGGTCAACCTCTGAGACCAAATGTTCTTTTCTGCTAACAGAAATTGCACATAGTTTGAATATTTTTCCCCTTCAAAAATTGGAAGGGTCAACTTTATGATTTATAATTTTGTCCAATCTTTCTACTGATTGAAAGGACATTTGTTATGTGTTGATAAGATTGAAAGCTTCATTCCTGAGGCTTCCTTATGTTCATTTTGCACATAGAGTTCCATAAAACTAGACTGGCACAGTAGTCCTTGGATTAAAACATCCACAAGAGCCAAAATACAAATGAGTTCAACTCCCCTGGATATCAAAAACAACTCAGACTGCATTTGATGCATGGAATACTAATGACAAAAGATCTGATGAGCTGTGGGAGAACATCAGGAACATCATTCATGAGGAAAGCAAAAGGTTATTAAAAAGACAAGAAAGATTGAATCAAAGTGGATGTCAGAATAGAATCTGAAACTTGCTCTTAATCACACAAAAGCTGAGGCAAATGGAGGAAAGGATGAAGTCAAGGAGCTGAATAGAAAATTTAAAATGGCAGCTGGAGAAGACAAGTCAAATATAGTAATGAAATGTGCAAAGATCTAGAGTCAGAAAATCAAAAAGAAAGAACATACATAGCATATCTTAAAATGTAAGAACTCTAGAAAACTCATGCCTCAAGTTGCAATCTTAAAGGACTCTATGGGAAAAAATATTGGATGATGCGATACTCTAGTATTCCAAAGATGAAAAGAATGCAGAGTTACTGAAACAAAAAGACATAATGGACATTCAGTTATTTAAAGCTTTAGTAACATGTATGGGCTTCATTGCTTCTGAGCTGGATGGCCGCTTATTTCCTCAAGCCTTTAAGACCCCATGCTCTATATCTTTTGATAGCTGGGCACCATCAGCTTTCTTCACCACATTTTCTTATGCACACATTTGTCTTCAGTGATCATGTCAGGAAAGTGAGCATTATGGAATGCCAATTTAATAGAACAAAATGCTCTTTCACTTAGGAAGTACTTGAATGGAGGTCCAATGTCAATCTGCTGTCCTAATACTAATCCTATAAGTATATGCACACTGATCTATGTCCCCATCATCATATATAAATATATCCACCTATGTACATGCGTGTATTTAGACCTCAGTTCTTTCCTCCCAGTTCTTTACCCCCCAGTTCTTTCCTCCATCTCCTTTTACTTTCCTCTTGTCCCACTATCATGCTCAGCCTCCATTTGGGTTTCAGTATTTTCTCTGTGTTATATTACTATTGATCAATCCCTATCAGGTCTCTCACACCCACCTTGTCACTGATTTTGAATCACTTTTTATTCCCTTATCCCTGGGCTGGTCAACACCACCTCTTTCCCCCCTCCTCCCCATCACACATGCCCCCTCTCCTGGAACCATCAGTCCCTTCATTTTTGCCTCCAGACTGTTCATCCAGTCTATCTTATCTAGATAGATCTCCAAAAACAAAACAGAACAGAACAAAAAACAAAAAAAATGGCATCCTAAAATGAAGCAATCACATAAAATAAAACAATGATAAAAAAAATCCAATGTCCAATACATGCATGTAAAAAAATAAAAATAACCACATAAAAACCTGTAAATAGTTCAAGGTCTGTTTGTTGACCTCCAGGAGTGTCCCCTGACTGAGTCGGATGGGGTGGCACCCCCTGACCCCGAAGTATATCCTTGGCATTCCATCTGGAACTCCATGGCCTGTTGCACACTCTTAGTGTTTTGCCATGGTGTGGTTGGGTCAGATAGGGTATAATCCTGACCCTGTTTCTCCATTGGGGATTCAGGGAGGTGATGAGTCAGTCAAGGTACAGTGTAATAACGATGAAATATGCAACTTTCTTCTAGTTCTCAAATGCTTCCTCCCACCCACGATCATGATCCCAATTCTACCTGACAATTCCAGGTAGACCAGGGGATGTACACTGGAATTGGAAACATGGGGAATTCAGGGTAGATGATCCCTTTAGGACCAGTGGTGGAAGTGATGATACCAGGAGAGTAGAGGGATGGTGGAGTAGAAAGGAGGAGCCAATTTCAGAAATTGGCATATAACCTCCTCTCTGGGGTACAGAAAACAGGGAAGTGAGTGAAGGGACACATTGGACAGTGTATGATATGAAAAAGTAATAACAATTTGTAGACTATTAAGGATTCAAGGGGGAGAGGTTGAGGGGAGGGAGGGGATATATGGGGAGCTGGAACTGGGGACCTAAGGGGAGGGAGGATGTTTTGAGAGTGATGAGGGCAACAGGTGTGCAAATGTGGTCTGCATACAATTGATGTATGTATGGATAGTGATGGGAGTTGTATGAGCCCCCAATAAAATGATTTTTTTTTTTTAAAAAAAAAAGGAGGGGGAAGGAGGAGCTTATACCAAGGGCTCAAGTAGAAAATATTTGGAAATGAGGTTAGCAACATGTGTGCAAATATGCTTGATACAAATGATGTATTGAATATTATAAGAGCTGTAAGAGCAATCAAAAAATCATTGAGGGGTGGGGGTGGGGGGGAAGAGGTAACATGAGTAAGAATCCGTGGTATGGAAGGAAGAAGTACAAACTACACTGAAAACCTTAGCCCGCCCCCAAAAAGACTACAGAAATTG
Organism: Nesogale talazaci; assembly: GCA_004026705.1. Classification (NCBI taxonomy): domain Eukaryota; kingdom Metazoa; phylum Chordata; class Mammalia; order Afrosoricida; family Tenrecidae; genus Nesogale; species Nesogale talazaci. The sequence goes on from PVJH01000089.1 coordinate 74,501, forward strand.
CTAGAATACCAATTGCAATGTTCAAATCAATGATTTTGAACAATGATATTGGTGAAGAATATTGAAAGTAACTTGGATTTTCAAAGGGATAAGCAGATCTGTCGTGGGAAAAGTACAGGCCAAAATGTTCTTAAGCGGCAAGGATGATAAGTTAGACCTCATCTCCCATGCTTTGGATGTGTTATCAGGAGAGACTGGTCCCTAGTTAACGACATCATGGATTGGTAAAGCAGAGAGACAGCAAAAGGCAGGAAGGTCTAACATGAGACAGACTGACACAGTGGCTGCAACAATGAGTTCGCATATAAGAACGATCATGATGATGGTGCAGGACCGGGTAGTGTTTTGTTCTCTTGTGCACAGTCTTGCTGGGAATCAGATATTACTGGAAGGCAGCAAACAATGGCAACAATTGAGAATCCTGGCCCAGTTAGGAGTTGACACAAAAGCTGGCTATCAAATTGCTAGAGTTCTTCAGGGTTTGATGTGTCCTGATAGCTTGTTCCAGCACAGGAAATGAAGTCTCACCAATTTCACTTCTTAGAAGCATGGTAATTGTATTTCTTGTAAGAGAAATTTGTTGGTTCTTCTGCCAACTCATACTTTCAATATTCTTAGCCAGCACCATAATGAAAACATATCATTTTGTTAGATCTTCCTAATTCGCTTTAAAGTTTTCATAATCATATAAGGGAGTTAGAAGTGCCACAGCTTGGATCTAGAGTGCCTTAGTCTTCAGGAAGGCATTTTTGCTCTTCAACACTTTAAAGAGTTCATGGAGCAGACAGGAGAAAGGCGAGGCTTCACGTCCCTACTAACCTAGAACTTCAGAAACCCATTGGAGCAGTTTTACTCTATCCTATAAGCTCACCGTGTGTCAAAAACTGACTAGATGGTGGTGAGTTTTGGTTTTACATTTTATGCAGCAAATTTATCCAGTGCAACACTTTAAAAAATTTCTTGACTTTCGCTTCCAAGAACATTGATTGTGGAGCTAATCTAAGTGAAACTCTTGACAATTTCAACCCTTTCTCTGCTTGGCATGATGCTATCTATTTTTCTGGAGAGGATTTGGGTTACATTGACTCTTAGAATCGTTTTGAATCAGTGGCAGTAATAAAATATATTGAGCAGCTATCCACACTGAAGGCTGCAGTCCTTGACCTTCATCAGCAAGTGCTCAAGTCCTCCTCACAGTCAGCAAGCAGGGTGGTGTCATCTGCTTACTGCAGGTTGTTAATAAGCCTTCCTCCAATCTTGACACTACAGTCTCCTTCAGAAAGTCCAGTTTCTTGAATCCTTTGTTCAACATACAGGCTGAGTACATATGGTGAAGAGAAACAATTCTGATACACACCTTTCCTGATTTAAAACCACATTGTATTCTGTTGTTTGAGTCGCATTTTAAATATGAAAACTAGCCACGTAGATCTCTATGTAGTCATCTTTCTTCATTCATTGAAGCTGTTTTATTCATGTCTTATTTATTAATCTGTTTTATGCATTGAACACATAGGAGGAATCATCATAGCCAGGTTAGAATGATTTGCAAAGTAGTAATGATTAACTACAGACTACAGAGTCTTTTCCTTTTCATCATGAATGGAAATATATACTAAGTGTCCCAGGAGGCTATGTGGAGTGTTTAGAGAAAAATCTCCCGCTGTGGGTCTATTTCACCGCCAACAACTCCAGAATGGGTGCCTCAATCTCTCCATTTCTTCTCCCAGGTCCCCACCCCCACTGCATCCCAGTGAGTAGACAGTTGTGTTCCCAGGAAACAACACAGCATCACCTTGCTTCATGTTTTATTTATGAGAAAAATAGTCAGCATGAAGTAACCCAGCACTTTGTGTCTTCTGCAACACATTGCTTTTATCATACCAATAATTTATTGGCTCTTCTGCAAGTCCAGCCATGTACTGACCTTTCAGGCATGCTGCGCATTGCGGCACCATTCTTCTTGTTTGGGAAATGTAGTTAGTGCAGCTATTAATACAGGCTGTCACTACCTCCACATGCAGAAGTGAAATCTGTGCCATGAAACCCTAGGCCCATTGTCTGTGATTTCAAAACTTCCAGATCCTGCACTTGCTGTGGTACCAAGAACCCTTCAAGGTGGATGGACCAACTTACAAACAGACACACCTTCTTGGATGTTGACCGGGCTACCAGCTGTAGGGTTTCTATGTTCCCTGTGTGGAGATCTATTATGAAGGAGCAAGAAAAGAAGTCACTTTAAAAAAAAAAAAACGATTTCAGGTCCACAGGCTGGCAAAGCTTTGAAGAAATAAATTGCCATCCCATTGTAAAGGTAAATTTCCTTCCCATTCTTGAATTATGCTACACACAGATAGGGAGTTAAATGGAACTAGAATACAGGCATGTCTGAAAAAGTAACATGTGGACTAATTCACACAATTTTGGACATGATTAAATGGCTCCTTTGTCAAAAAAGGTTGCCGGGGCTTTTCTGAGAATTATGAAATGCCGAGCATCCTCTGTGTCATTTTCATAACTCATAATGTGGGTAATTGTTTTTAAATGGTAATTGTCAGCTTTGGAAGTCTTATTTGCATTGCAAATGAGGACTATTAATTAAGTAGGAAAGGCTCCTGTGGAAGTGATGCCGCTCTGGTTGGAAGGTGAGGAGAAGAGCCTCTGCTGGGTTTGGAGAGCCCACCTGCACTTTAAAAACACCTTAGAATACATGGGTGATGGGCAGGACTGCTCACTGTCAGGCCGGCAGTTCAAAACCACAACTGCTTCATGGGAAAAAGATAAGACTTTCCACTCCTCTAGAGAATTACAGTCTCAGAAACCCACAAAGGTAGTCAGACTCTGTCTTGTGGGGTTGTCAGGAGTCGAAACTGACTTGATGGGTTTTTTGTTTTGTTTTTAGCTTTTTAAGATACATCGGAATTTTCAAGCATTTCTATTCTCTCTTCCTTTCTCCCCAACCCTCCCCCCCACCAAAAAAAAAACCCATTTTACTGGGAGCTAAGAGAGATATCATCCTGTACTGTAATTTAATCACATCAAGCAGTATTGTACAATTGCTACCACAATCACTTTCAAAACTGATTATCTTCCTGCCTGAACTCCCTGAGTTCAGTTCCCCTTTACCCCCTCTCTTACAGTGCCCCCCTCCCCCAGGAACCCTTATTCTGCTTGCTGTGTCTATAGATATATCAATTATGGGTTTCATATACTGATCTCCCTTCATGCCAGGTGACATATGTGAATACTTTTTGAGCTAGGAGAGCTTTATCGTCTCATGTTTTATTAGGGTGTCTCTACAGAAAGTTTCCTTTTGGCAACAGAAAAATGAAAAAAAAATTCTGGAAGGTGTTATTTAGATAAATTGTCCAACTTCACTGTTTCATAAAAAAGGTAAGGTTATTGAACTAAGAAGGGTAGATGTTCACGGATGAGAAAATGAATCCAATACACGGTTCTGGTATAAGCTTTCATAATATGCTGTCATTATCTCCCTACCTCTTAGGTGACGTATACTCGTGGCCACATTAGGAACAGGAAGGACTTGTTCCCCTGTTCTGTGCCATCCTCATGATGACAAGCCTGTTTAATCCACTGTTTAGATCACTGTGACCATCGATGTCACTAAGGGTGCCTCCCACAGTTGATCTTTCTTGATGGCAGACCCACGGGAAGAGAGACAGACAATGCTCTGTGGATACACGAAGTTTTCATTGACTGATGTTCTTCCTAGTCTATCTTGGGCTGGTAGCTCCATTGAAATCTGTTTACCACGGATGCCCCTGCTGGTATTTGAATATCAGTGGCATAGTTTCAGTGAACTGCAATGCAACAAGCTGACAGATGTGTCAGGTGGGTGATACTAAGGGTGATCAAAGGCAGAATATCAGCACAATAGGTATCTGTGACAGGTTTTACAGATCCAGTACACTCAGCATCATTTAATTATCAGACAGTTTGGTGTATATTTTGAAGTATTAAAAAAATAAGCTCAGCTATGTCAAAATTTTATGAACTTGTTTTAAGAAAATTTAAACAAATAGCAATGGAGTGGTAGTTTTACCAATGGCCTCAAACACAGTAACTATCATGAGGACTGGCCAGTGTTTGTTGTGTTGTACAAAGGGTTACCGTGGGTTTGAACCAAGCCAATGGCTTCTGACAGAATATTTTGCTTTTTAAGAGATAAAAGTGAAGAGCTCCAAGCTTAACTACGTCTCAGCTTGACAACTTAGTCAAGAGCAGCGTTGTGAAAAGGTTGTTCCACTCTGTCCTTTGAGGTGGATGACAATTTTGTTGTTGATTTTCTTGCTGGCTTTTTTGTTTATCGGAAATTGAGCACTAAACAACTTACTGCAGATGGCAACCGTCTCTCTTGCTAGTCTCAGAGTGTCTTCTTCTTCCCAATTTCCCACGTCTTTAAAGGTGTATGGGAGCAGCAGTCAAGAAAGCAAGCAACCCACTGCATTGGGTACATCTGATGTACAAGACTTCTCTAAAGTGTTGGAAAGCAAGAATGCTTTTGCCAAAAGTACAGCTGGAAGGCTTCTGGGAGGCAAGGATGTGTTTATACACATTAGACTTATCATCAGTAGAGATCAGTCTCTGAACAGGACATCACGTTTGGTAAAAGGGGCAGTGAAAAAGAAGATGTTTGACAAGATGGATTGGCACAGCGGCTGTCACCATAGGCTCCAACATAAGCACATATGTGAAGGTGATGCAAGACAGGGCGGTGCTTTGTTCTCTTATACATAGGGTCACCATGATTCAGAACCAAATCAAGCATACCTGACAACAACTCTCATGACAACAAAAAGCAGACTCACCCTTTAAGATGCCCATGGAATGATTTCCTCCCCTGGGTTTCCAGCCTGGTGCTGGCTGCTGGGGACAGCTGTTCTGCATTGCTACAATGACCTAGTGGACAGGGACATATTCCTACACTCTTCTCCTTCCTCCCTCCCCTTCCTGGGAGACAGCACAGGGTGGTTCTCCGGCAAGGTGCCCAGCCTCACTGGGGATTCACCAGGGCACACAACTTCTAGAGAGCAAACACAAAGAGGAGTTAATCCCTCAGCTTTACGGGCTTGTCGAGGACGGTTTCCTTTTCCAGAACAACCATGTTGAATGTTTTTGTTTGAAGGCGCTGCATGCTCCTGCTCTTTCATCCAGGTAGAAGGGAAGGCCTTCCCAAGGTTCTTAAATTCCAGAGCCCACACCTGCCTCTCTTGTCGCTGCATCTTCAGGAAGCCTCCTTTGAACCAGCCTCTTGGATACTGGATAGGTGGCGGTCACATGTTTGCACTAAGAAGGATACAGTAAGCTTTCACTGTAGAAGCAAATTAATAGTCGGGGACCGTGAGAATCGGACTCGATCTGAATATTGATGATTCCTCTCTCCCAGTCTCTCCGGGGCTGGGGGTGCGAGGTGTTGATCATGGCTTCTTACTGATAAGCAAAATATTTCCAGAGCGTGAAGAATTCTGCGGTGTGTGAAGAGGATAAACTATAATCTGCATCAACACGCTAACTTCTCGCTGCCATTTGCATCCACAAGCAGCCCAAGTTATGCTAAGCTCTCTATTATAGCTTCCCTGTGTGAAAGGTCTTCCCCCTCATTTGAATAAGGCCTCTTCTGCATGTGAAAAAACGTGCATTTTAAAGGAAGGCGCCTTTAATTAGGGTGGCATTTGGGAGCAGGGGCCTTCAATGTTCACTTTTTTTGTGATGCTAAACAGGAGCGTATTTTCAAATGGATAGCAATTGTCATTTTCATTAGGCATTTTTATTTCTGTTTATTTGTTTATTTAAAGAAAGGACACGCTTACCAAGGGAGAGGAAGGGAGTGTGTTAATAGGATGATCCAGGGTATGGGAAATGTAAATGGCCCTGTGTGATAAAATGCAGAAATATGTCTAAATATAGGATTAGCCTTCCAATGTAGGAAGCTGTTTGGTGGATCAAAAGATCCTGCTCAGAAAGTCAGGCTAAGGAAGGGGGTGGGGGAGAGCTCTTGAGAGAAATTGAGGGCTAATTGATGAAAGACCATTTTCAATCTATTACATCGAATCAGGCTTAAAATAAAAGCAAACCTTGTTGATGGAACAGGGATGGGGTGGGGGTGGGGTTAGGCTACAGGAACCATAAAGGGAATGATCTTTATTTCTGTGTTCTTAACTGAGAGCATATAGGAACGCTGGATGTGGGCATTTGTTCCCAAGCAGGACTTACCCAGAGAGGGTGCCCAAGACCCAGTGGCGGATAAACATCTCTATGAATACATTGTTTTCTCCCACTGTCCTTTCAAATGTTCTGCTCAGCTCTTTGACTTCATCATTTCTTCCACCTACCTGCCTTAGCTACTCTATGAATAAGAGGAAATTCCACAGTCTCTTCAGACATATGCTTTGATTTTTTTTCTTTACTTTCTTTCAATGGCCTTTTGGTTTCTTCATGTATAATCAAGGCTTCTGTCATGAGCATTCGATCAACGAATATAGATATATAATCTATGAATATAGATTTTTTTTAAAAAATCCTCGATTTTGTGCTAAAAAAACAAAACCACAAACAAACAAACAAACAAAAACGGATTCCACCTGTTAAGTTTTCAGCAAGCTTGGGGAGGTCGGATTGCATTCTGTGCCCTGTGATTCAACAGGAACATAAGAGTCAGGGGGGACCCTCACCCTCTTATCCAAACAGAAGCACTGGAAGAAGTGAGATCTGTTTGGGGGAACCTCTGCAGGTGAAGCAGTCCCGTGTAGAGGATCCTGTCTTTTCTTCTACAGCTGTCAGACTTTAAAAAAAATCATCCCAATACGCCTGTAAGGATGCCCAGATTTGGAAATTTTTCACACGTGCAGTAATGCAGGTTCTCAGAGATAAGGTGATTCAAAAAAGGGAGCCACTGATTCAAGGTGAGGAAACCTTTCATTTTTGTTCCCATCCTAACATCAGGCCTATTCATAATGTACTAGTTGATTTATATGTGATTTTCATCTCGTCCACCACCATCCTACTACTTTATAACAGACGAAAATGCTAAATACTAATTGGGATTTTAAAATCAAGGAGGATCCGTAGCATCACTGTTTCAAATGTATCGGTACTCTATTTCTAGCTAAGAGATAGTGTTAATCACCAGGTATCAGTAAGCAACTAGACAAATCTGAGAATGCTTATTAACAACCTTCAACACACAGATGACACAACCCTGCTTGGTGAAATAAAGAGGACTTGTAGCACTTGCTGATGAAGATGAAGGACAGTAGCCTTCAGTGTGGATTATAAGTCAATGTCAAAAGGACCCAACTCCTTTTGCACCAATAGATAACACCATGATACATGAAGAAAAGGCTGAAGTTGTCAAGGACTTCGTCTTGTTTGGAGGTTAATTACTGTTTGTGAAAGCAGTACCTTCCATTAGGTAAATCTGCTCCACTAGGTCTTTTTCTTAAGTGTTAAGAAGCAAGGGGGTTATTTTGAGGTCTACAGGTGTGCCTGTCCCAACCAATGGCATTTTCAATGGCCACATATGCATATGAAAGTTGGACATTGAATAAGGAAGACCAAAGATGTGACCATGCTTGTGAATTAGGGTACTGGCAAAGATAACAAAAGTACTGTGGACTGTCAAGAAAACAAACAAATCTGTCTTGCCAGAAGGGCGACCATGCTCAGTGGAGTGAAGGATGGGGAGACTTAAACTCATGCACTTGGGATATTTCATCTTTCTAAAGTACTTGTGCCCAATAAGTTTATTAAAAAAAAAAAAGGCAGGTGCTTTTAAGACTCTTGCTGTTTAGATTCCATGGAGTTGTTTCTGACTCATAGCAATTTCATGAACATAAAAGAAAATAAAACACACTGCCCTGAGCTGCACAATCTTCACAACTTTTATTATGCGTGAATCCATGGTTACAGCCACTGGCCCAACCAGTCTCATGAGGGTCTTCCTCTCTCTTGCTGACCTACTTTACCAAACACGATGTCCTTCTCCAAGACCTGTGCCTCTGGCTAACCTCTCCAAACAATGTAATATGCAGTCTTACTACCCTCAGTCTAAGTAGCATTCTGGCTGTACATCTTCCAAGATAGATTGGATCCTTCTACGGACAATTCATGGTTGATCCAATATTCTTTATCAACACCATAAGTCAAGGACTCGATGCTTCTTTGGGCTTCCTTATTTATGGCCCACCTTCCCAATGCATATGAGGCTATGAGACTACCTTGTCTTGGGTCAGATGCCCCCTAGTCTTCAAAGTGATATATTTTCTTTAACACTTTCATTAGTGTTTTGGAGCAGATTTACTCCATCCCCTAATCAGACATCCTCACACTATGGCCCACGGGCTACATGTGGCCTGCCCAGGACATTTATCCCACCCATTGGGTGTTTTTTGCCACCGCTGCTGTCCTGCTTAGCAGTCAACTCATCCCAGGCCCACAGTGAATTTGTTCATGTAGTGCGGTCCTCCAATGATCTGAGGGGCAGTGAACTGGCCCCATTTAAAAAGTTTGAGGACCCCTGCAGTGGTTTAACTTCTTGACTACTGCTTCAATGGGCATTGATTATGGATTCCAGGAAAATGAAACCCTTGACAGTGTTCATCGTTTTTTCCATTTATTGTGATGATGATTCTTGTCTGCATACCTCTATTGGCATTGTATTGGTTTTAAATGTGTGTTTTGAAATGCACACGAGGAAATTGTCAGTTAAATTTTAAAGATGGTAACCACCAACAGAGTGCCATTTCAATGCACAGTCCTGGAGGGTAGGAGAAGAGAGGGGCATAAGTCACAGTTCTCCTGGGTCTGAGCAGAAGACACCATGCCCTTGTCTTCAGGGTACATATCTTCGGGTGCACACTCTAGAGCTCAGATGCAGACTCTAGCCTTGGTTATCTGTATATACTTCTGAGTCAAACACACCCAGGTTTCAGGAATGGTTCCTCATTCCCTCATTGTTTGGCACTGGGATTTTAATGTCCCCAATCCTCAGTTTTTTCAGCTATTAAATGAAGGTAAAGAAAATACCCATCTCATGCATGCTTCTGGAGGTAAAGCAAGGGAGGAGTTTGACTTAGTGTCACCACAATGGCCAGCAAAGACCTGTGGGCAAACTGAGTCCCAACTTTGCCTAGAAACTATTTCTTCAGCCAAACAGTAGGGAGTGCACTCCTTAATCCTATGGTCTCTCATAAAATCTCCTAAAGACTGCCTTGCAGAGTTTAAGCCTTTTCTTACTTCTCAAATGGGACAAAGATGAGACCTAGACAAATCACGTAGATGAAGGGCACCATGAGCATAAGGATATGGTATGATGTCTACAGAGTTCATGGTCTAGCTGCTAATTATAAAACATAGGAAACAAAAGAAATATGCCACAAACTTATGACTGGTGGCTGATTAATTGATCAGTGTCATCAGCAAGCCTAAGTACACAGGAAAGGGACAGTGATGGGCACTCTTTTGTAGATTAGAAAAGTTTGCAGAGTTGTATCTGGAAGCTTCCAAACACCTGGTGTAAGATTTAACTCAGGGAATATATTTATATCTATATATATAGGTATATAGGTATATATATACACATATATATATGATGCCAGGAGTCAATTCCATCTAAGAGCCACCCTAAGCACAGCAGAATGAAACATTGCATGGTCCTGTGCCATCTTTACGATTGTTCCTAAGCCAAAGCCCTTTGTCATAGTCACCAGTGATGCCAGTTCATCTCACAGAGGACCTTCCTCTTTCTGCTGACCCTCCAACTTATCAAGCATGATGTCCTTCTCCTGGAACTGGTCTCTCTTTGAAATGTGTTCAAAGTATGGAAGATGAAGTTTTAGCATCTTTGTCTTGAAGGAACAATCTGGTCACACTTCTAAGACAGTGTTTCACTTTTTAACAGTGCATGGGATGTCCAATATTCTTCTTCAGCACCACAATTTGAATAACTTTATCATGCTTCAGTCTTCCTTATTCAATGTCCAACTTTCACATGCATGCGAGGCAATGGAAAATCTCATGGCTTGGGTCAGGTACACCTTAGGCCTCAAACTAACCTTCTTGCTTTTCAGTACTCTTAAGGTTTTGTGCAGTAGACTTACTCAATGCAATGCATCTTTTTATCACTTGGCTGCTGCTTCCATGAGCATTGATTGTGAATCTAGGCAGGATAAAATCTCTCATAACACCAATCTTTTCTCCAACCCTGATGCCACATTTTTTTTCTTATAGCCCATTTTTTTTGATGATTTGCTCAGCATACTCCTTAACAAACCTGGTAACAGGATACAACCCTGACACTCACCTTTATTGATTTTTTTTAAACCATGCTGTATTTATTGTCTTGTTCTGTTTGCACAACTGCCTCTTGATCCATGATTGCAATGACATGATGTGGAGTTCCCAGTCTTCTCAAGGTTATCCATAGATTCTTGTGGTTCATGTGGTTGAATGCCCTTACACAGTCAATGAAACATATGTAAACATCTTTCTGGTCTTCTCTGCTTTGAGCCAAGATTCATATGATATCAGCAATAATATGTTTGGTTCCATGTCCTTTTCTGAATTCTGCCTTAACTTCTGGCAGTTTGCTGTCAGCGTACTGCTGCAACCGTTGGATGATCTTCAGCAAAATTTGCTTGCATTTAATATCAACGTTATTGTTTTATAATTTGAGCATTGTGTTGGGTCATCTTTCATTGGAATGGCAACAGATATGGATCTCTTTCAGTTCCTAGTTGATTAGGTAGCTGTCTTCCAAATTTCCTAGCATAGGCAAGTGAGTACTTCCAGTGTTTCATTAGCTTATGGAGACATTTCAATTGGCATTCCATCAATTTCTGGAGCTGTTTTTTGTTAATGCTTTCAGCACCACTGTTTCTTGTTTGTCTGCTATCTTAAGAAGTGATAAAATGTTTATTAGTTCTTTTGGGTATAGTGAGTCTGTTTGTTCTTTCTATCTTCTTTAGATGCTCCCTACATCTTTCAATATCTTGCCTAGAGAACCTTTCATAATTGCAATTCAAGGTTTGACATTTTTTCTTTAATTCTTTGTTTAATACGTGCTGAGCAAGTTCTTTCTCTTTTGACTTTCTCACTTTTGGTCTTTTCACATTTCAGAATCATACTTTATCTTCTGAAGCTACTGCTTGAAAATTCCATAGACATATATATCAAATTATTTTTGAAAACATTTTTAGTAAATGTATAAATATTTGATGAGTATAATGCTGAGGTCAACACATCTGTATTTGGACTGAGAGAATCCATAGCTGGGCCTCAGAAGGATGGCTGCTGACTGAGAGTGGGGAAAGCAGCAGAGAAGTCTCCTCCCTTCAGGCCTCACAGGCTTCCTGCCTTCTCTATCCTGTGTTTTCTACCTGAGGAGGTGCATCTACAACGTGCATGGTTGGCCTTCTAGCATCACTGCATGGGGCCCCAGAGAGGAGCATTTTCATCTTTTCAGTTTGTTATGATGAAAATTTGATGTAAATTATTGTATACTTCCAAAGAATGTAAGTTTGAGTGCCAACAATTTCCCAGGCAAACACAGTCTATGGAAAGCAACAAAGAAGAAAGGTATTTTGAAGACCACACATTTCTTTGCTTTACAAGAAATTTCTCTTGCCATTTAACATTCACTTAAAATTATATTTCAGTGTCACTTATTGGTCAAGTAACTGAGATATCTGTTTATGTCTACTATCTACAGTATCTAAAATAATCTAGTCATTGCACATCAGTTGTAAAGCTAAGCAAATACCCTCATATTAAATCCTTACTATAAAACTATAGATCTATGTTTAACACTATTTTTAAAAATATTTTTTACTTTTTCAATGGCTGAAATTATTAATTGTTAGGCTCCTATATGCTGATTAGGTAGCTGTATCCTGATAACATGGTTCTGAATGTTTAATCTTCTGAGTTGTTCATTTGCTTTTAATTTCCCAAATATCTATTTCATGAATCTTCAGTCTTATGATCATTTATTTTTTTTGCGTGAGCCTGTTCTCTTTTAACTCCCTGATGCATAGCTCTCTTCATACTTGGAGCTGCCTTTATAATGAAAGGCAACTCTGCTCAGACACACAGTTATGGCCTCGAATGCTCTCCTCTAGATATGTGAATATTCCTGTTAGAAGGAGATAGATGGGCATGGAGATTTAGCCTCCTTTCTCACCTCTCCTCTTTCTCCTTGTCCCCGCCGTGTTCCTGAGTGTGCATCTTGCCTGTGCCATCGTAAGTGATAAAATAAAGATTTGTGGTGCTTTTGCTCCCTGGGCCCAAAGGGAGGCTTCATTAAGATTCCCTTAGCAATCATAAAGTGTCAGAACTAAAGCATGGGACAAAGGCTGCCCGCTTAGGGCTGTTCAGTGGCTGAAGGCTGTTAGAGATTTATGCAGCCCTTGTCTGCCTGCCTGACCATCTGCTGGCACTAAGGAATGCCACCTGCAGCTACAGTCCCAGACTCATCTGGCGAAACCTAATCTCATACCTGTAAAGAGTTTCTTGATTGCCGGTGTCTGTCTGGAGGGGACCCCGCCCCCCAGCACCTTTATGAACATTGGGTCTTCTGAGGACCCTTTCTCTTAGTAGCTTTTTCCATTTCCACTTCCTTCCAGCTTCAGACTCCTAAACCACAGAGTTGTCAAAACCTTTCCTCAGAGCCACACCTCTTCTCGTCCCTCCTCCTGTATGCAAATGTCCCCCTGGTCCTCAGCAATAGCTGATCTCCCTCACTGACTAAGACTGTACCACTCAGGGTCAGGGGCTAAGGTCACACCGGTTCTGGTAATTTAGAAGAAATTAAAGTGCTATGGACTGGCAGGAGGATGAGAAAAGGCAACTTGGAAAAAGAATGCTTCTTAGATTGTTCCATCAGAATGAAGATGGTGGGATTTCATCCCATGTACCTTGGACATGTTGTTAAGAGAGACAAATCGCTTGGTAAATGGGCAGGAAAAGGAGAAAGGCTTTCAGCAAGAGGAATTGACATGGTGACTGCAATAATGGGCTCAAACATAGCAATTCTGAGCATGGCACAGGACCAGGCAGTGTTTCATTTGGTTACCTGTGGGATCATTATGAGTTGAAACCCCCTCAAAAGTACCTAACAGCAAAAACAGACTTTGAATACAGATAGGGGACTTTGGTGGTGTTGTAAGTTAGGCATTGACATTTTCACCTTAGAGGCTGCAGTTCAAGGCACCAGGTGAACCCAGGAATAATGATCAGACTGCCTGCTCCTGGAAAGAGTGTCAGACTTAGAAACCTCACATTGGATGAGTTTAAGTCAGAATTGACTTAATGGCGGTACATTTGATGTGGGTTTCCATTTCAATAGCTATTTCTCAAAATCCTGTTGAGTTTTACATTTCTTATACCTTCACAGAAAGTTTAGAAGAAGACATTTGGCAAACGACAAGAACAAACTAACATTGGGCGAACAGAAAAGGAAGAAGGATCTGTTTCTGTCAAGACACTGCAAAGGCGAGCATGCTCTTCCCAAGCTCATGTGAAGTAGAACTGGGGGACTTTGCTCTTTGCTTCTGAACTGGCCCAGAAAGAAATTCTAGGGGAATCCAGTGGGGAATGTCTGGTGTCGTGTCTTCTGTAAAGTGGTGGGACTAAAGTCTCTTTAGGTCTTTAAGTATCTGGAAAGAACAGCAACCAAACCCACATGTCTTTTTACACATGCGTAGTAGTTAAGTCTTGATTGGTGAATAAAGAGTTTCGGTTCTAATTTACTCATTGGTTCTGTGGGAGAACATCCTGGTATGTGGCTCCCAGGAAGCCTGCAGCCTAAGAAGAGGTATAGGGTAGTTCTGTGGCACATTGGGTTACCATTAAAGGGCATCAACTCAAGGGCACCTACTACTGAGAGTAACAGCAACTATAGATCTGCATGCATTATGAGAATTTTTACATATAGACATACATGCATATTCAATGGTTCTCAAGTATAATGGTCCAATGTATAAATTCATGGTCCTCAAGTCAGTTCTGACTTTGTGGAAACAAATTGTCACATCTTTCTCTCATGGAGTGACTGCATTTATGGATATGTATTTATATTCACACACATAAGATGTATATGTATGCTATTTGTTAACACACATAAGCACTGCATACCAAGTGCTGTGTGGTACTGATATGCATTGATTTGTTCTATGAAGTTGATTTGTCTTCAATCCCATATTATAGACATAAAAAGTGCCCTGATGGCACAGTAGAATAAGGATAAGATTTCTATCTGAAAGTTCAAAGACTCAAATGCACCAGCCTCTCTGGGACAGTGGAGGAGGAGGTGATAAGGCAGCCTACTTTTATAAAGACTTATAGCCTTGAAGACACCATGAAGCAGTTCTGTTTAATCTATGAGTTAGAGTATACTCAACATCAGTGGACTGGTCCAACATTTCACATCTAGAACTTGGAAGGGCAAGGATTAAAACTTGGTGGTCAATGGTTTTCTTGAGCACTAGTCTTAAGTTAAGAAATTTAAATGCACCAAGTGATACTGTGGGTATAGTTCTGTTGATAGGTTTCTATAAAGATTGCAGCCAAGCAAACCCTAGGAGCATACCCATCCTGTAACAAGAGGGGTTACCAGGAGTCAGACTTTGTTCAAAAGCAAGGAGTTAATCAGTCAATTAATTAGTTCATTAATTTCCCTCTGGCTCCAGACATAGGGAATAGTATTTAATTGTCTTGCATATTGCCTTATTGCTATAATAATCTTGGGAAAGATGCTCCCAGGACAAAGAATAATAAACAACAACCTGATTCAGACTTACACCTGGACTTTAGGATACAAGTTATAAAAATTCAATCAAAAATTCCCCTATTCAGACTTTCAAAAGTTATGCTGTTTTTCCCTATCACCTTAGATTGCAAAGTGTCCAGTGTATCCCTCCCTATAGGAGGGATACCTCAGTGTCTAAGACCAGATGGGACCTATCACAACACCTGTCCCATGTTACACTATGTAGAAATACTAACCACTACAATCAATTAGAACATAAGAACGATGTACACAGAGAGGAGAATAAAAGGACACAGTGATACTTAGGGATGTGTCAACTATTATGGCTAGGGATGGAGTTAAATCTGTTAATCACATTGCAGGCTGATGACACCTCCTTGCTATCATGAGCCTTCTGTATAGACAATAGCTCTGTTACTTTGTATTCCTGTTGTTCGAATCTACCAGCTTCAAGTATTGGTCACATGGGGCTGTTGTCAACCTGCTATCTTTCTCCTGCTAATCGTGGTACTGTTGCATCCAAGAAATTCAAGATAACTTACTTAAAAGCAAACACACTGCCCGATTGGGTCAATTCTAACCCAGAGCGACCTTGTGGACAGAACAGAACTGTCCTGTGGATTTCAGAGACTGAAGCACCTTGCAGGAGAAGAAAGCTGAAAGTTGTTTCTCCTTCAGAGGAGCTGTTGGCTTTGAACCGCTGACATCGTGAATTGTAGCCCAATGTGTAACCCATGATGCCACCAAGACTCCATAATTTAAGTCATCAGAAATAGTACGAGTTCTATGAGACATACAGTTAAAGAAAAATGATGCAGAAGAAAACAATATTAGTGATTTAGTAACAGTGGGAGAGAATATAATGGAAAGCATTGTACTTAAAGCACCAAGAGAGAACAAACAAGTTACTATGGGACACAGATGGAAAGTATAAATGTTCAAATTCTCCTAGTGAACAATTAAAAAAACCATGAAATAAATGTGTTTTATGCTTTCATAAACAATCTAATTTTGGCTTAAATTCCAAAACCTTTTTTTTTGGGGGGGGGGGCGAAGGCAGGGTGGGCATCACTGCCTTTGGTGCTCATGGGTGCTACCCAGTGCTGCTCCTGAGAGCCCCCACTGGGCTTGCTTGAACTGCCAAGCCCAAGGGCCGCAGTTCCACACTCAACCACTTACACCACCGGGGCTCAGCCTGCAAGACCTTTTTGAACTTGACAAAGTGATTCTGAAATTCATCTGCAGAATTGCTCAAATAATTTTGAAGACTATAGTAATGGTGCCGTTTTTCTTGTGCCACTTAGTTTCCAAGTCTTTTACAATTTTCCTTCTTCTTATGTCAATGAGATTTACGCACTTTTTTTGGAGTTTGCTATGCAATTTATTAATTTCCCCCCACATTTAAAGCAGTCTGTTTATCTTGAAATTTATTTTAACTTTTTCACTTAGACATTCTGTAACTATGCTATTTTACTTCCTCTTTTTGCTTTGTAATTGCTTTTGCTTATAAATTAGCATCTTGGCTGCCTGTTTTCAGTCTTGTGGGTTTATTTTTCTTTGATACTTCAATATTTGAGGTGTTTTTTGTTAATGCTGTCTTGTGTGTTCATCTTATTTTTCTATCATTGTTAGTTCTTAGACTAAAAACTCTCCCTAGTATAACATGAAATGTTTGTCTGATTTTCACAAATTTCTTTAACTTTTGTTAATCTGGAAATTATTTCTATATCATATTGAGTGACAATTTATCTGGGTATATACTTCTTGTTTGATAGATTATTTTCTTTCACAGATTCATGAATGTCACCCCATTCTCTTCTTGTCTGCATAATTTCTCTGCTGAAAAATTCAAATTTAATCTTATTGATTCTCCTTTGTATTTAATTTCAATTTTCAATGCTGCTTTTAGGAATTTCTCATTGTCTTTAGGTTTTTAAAATTTAATTATGATATGTTGAATAATTTAACTTCAATCTCATCTTTTCCATCTTCCATTGATTCAATTTTGCTCCTTTGGTTATGCTATTCTGAAGTCTTAGTGTTGATATTTGCTTTCTATTTACTTTTGGTTAGACGTCTGCTCGACCCCCCCCCCCCAATTTGTTCATGTAATGTTGTCTTGAATTTTTCCAAAGCTATATCTATATTCAGTTTGTTGTTTTTTTTCTGTCGTTTGCTTCACGTTATCTAAGGTTGATGAAGGCACCTAAATATCATTCTTTTGAATTCCTTATCAGGTAGTTTTCATAAAATGCTACTTTCCCCCTCAGGAATATTTTTACTCTTTGTGTTTGGTCGTTTGTTTGAATTACTCTGTCTTGTGCAAATTGAAGTTGTCTGATGCCTATAGGGCATTGTGATATTGTTGTATTTGTATTTAACTGGTCATTATATGCTGACATATTTTAACCAATTTTCACCCACTTCTTTGTTTTGTTTTAATATATTTGAATGCACTAGAAAGTATTGCTATTCTGCTTGCTAGTTGGTGAGTGTCATAGAGGATAGTAGTTTTCCTTATGGCTGTGTTTGCTACCAAAGAGCAGTTGAGAAAATATTGGACTTGTGTTAGATGATGCCGATCACTCACCAGGAAGTGCAGGACAAGTAGAAACTGTGTGGAGTGGCAGATTATGTGGCTGTGGTTGATCAGCATGAGGACAGTTGTAGCCTACTGATGTGCCACATAGACTGAAGCTAAAGGGGAACTGTAATAAGGAAAATAGTAAGTGGAAAAACTTTAAAAGAGGAAAAACAAAGAAATCATAGTAGCAAGAAGAAAAAATAATGATTATAGATAAAATAAAAGGAAATAGAAAAAAATTAGAGAATAAGAAAGCAAAACAACCAGAAGAAAATATCAAACAAAAATCAACCACTAAAAACCCATGACCATACAGTTGATTCACAGAAATTCTATAGGACATAGTAGAACTTCTCCATAAAGTTTCTGAGACCACAGATCTTTATGGAAATAGATCGTCCTACCTTTCTATAGCAGAGTGACTATCAGTTAAAAACATCAAATTTTGATCAGCAACCCAATTCTAAGTTCACCACTCCACTACGTTTCCTCAAGCATTTACATGAAAGAGGTGGACTTGGGGGGGGGGAGAAAATATTATTAAGAAAGAAATAAGAAAGAAAAGTCAAAACAAAGCAGACAAAAAGAAAAAGAGAAGAAACTGAAGCAAAGAAAAGTTTACATAACAAAAACAAGTTAAGCAAAAGAAAATAACAAAAGGGAGAAAGAAAATGTGGGATGATGATTAGGGAATGTGTATCATGTTCTTGCCAGTCCCATGGGCGCAGTGGTCAAGGTGCTTTGTCTTGCACAGAGTTCCTGCTGGTCCAGCGGTAGCTGGTGGCAGCATAGCTAGTGGATGCATGTTCTGATGCTTTGAGGAAGCAGATTGCATGTTCCCCCTAATGTGAGAGAGGAAGGTACCTGGTTCATGATTCACAAGCCTGTGTCTCTACTCCCAGATGAAGCATGGCCTGCTTTGGAGGTATCCCCTGTGTAGGGTTGGTAGAGGTGAGACTGATCACACTGGTCACCAACTGGGAGAGGGTGGGGGAAAGGGGAAGGGCTTACCTTTCTAGTGTTCAGTGTGGAGGCTCATGTATTTCTGGGTGAAAAGAGTTGAAACCCTGACAGCATCGTGGTGATGATTGGGTGACTCACAACAAGGTCGGCGGTTGGAAACGGCCAGCCAGACTATGGGAGAAAGACTTAGGTTTCTACTCCTATAAAAAGCTGTCGTCTCAGAAACCCACTGGGGAGTTTCACTTTGCCCTATACAGTGGCGAGGAGTTAGAACTGATTTGATGACAGTGACGTTTTTGAGTTTATCCCAATCAGAACACTGCTTCCAAAAATTCAAAATGGCCAGGCTGAGCTAGGAGAACTAACAAATCACCATTCTCTTTTTCTCATTGTTTGCTGTTGGCATTACATTTCTCCTTTTGGTTGGTTTTCTTTCTTTTTAAAATCATTTTATTGGGAGCTTTTATAGCTCTTATGATATTCCATGCATCAATTGTGTCAAGCATATTTGTACAAGTGCTATTATCATCATCTCCTTTGGTTTTCAATCCACTTCTTTATCCTTTCCTTTGAAGCTCAGGGCTCCCAGATTATCATCCCTGTCCATTTCAATTAGTTCACGTGTCTTTGTTGTAGAGGGCCTGCTAGTCTGCCATCTTCCTGGAAGTTGTTTCACCTCCAAAGCTACTTTAATGATCTCAGACATTAAATTAAGTTATTTATAGCTGTTATATTCAATGATTTCTCTCTAGCCTTTAACTTTTTATTCTTCTTTTCTTTTTGTAGTGCTCCCTCCCTTCTTGTACATTTTTTCCCACTCTCTATCTTCTATTATGTTTGCTTTAATAGCTGGGAATTGACATTTGTCATAATAGAGTCAAGAGTGTTTGGGATGATTGTCCAAACTGGTACATTGTAAGCATAGCATAGATAGTTAATAGTGACATTGTGACAAGATGAGTAAGCCCAAACTCTCTTGTGCTTATCAGACCTATGGGCACTCTAAAGATATTCCAGTAACAAAACCTTACCATCTCAGTGATTCCAAACAAGAAAGCATGCTTTTCTCTCCTGCTACATGTCAAGCATAAGTCAGCAGGACAAGTTCTGCTCATTATGGTTAATCTTGAGGCAGCAAGATGATTTCATCTGGACTCAACGTCTCTGTCTTGGGAAACACAACACACCCAAGATTGACTGAAAATGCAGAGACAGGAAAACCCATTTAGACTTTCTTAAAACATGCTACCAAGATAGGCATTATGTATTCATGCATTCATTTATTGATTATAGGTTATTGAGTCAGTTTAGAGCAAGGTACAAGTACATCCCATGTATTGAGTTAAGATTCCCAGGAGAGTCGGATGATTTTCCCAACAGTCTTTTTGCATTGCAGAGTCCCACTGATGACTGACTTGCAATGTTTCCCACAAGCATTAGAAGCTAAGTGATAGAATTTATGTTTTCCTTGCAGGAGACCCTAGTTCTCGTCTCATATAATCACGACTTTTCCACTGGTGGAGTCTTATGTGCTGTTATGATGCTAAATAGGTATCAATGGACGTTTCAAATGAATATCAACTTGGGAGAGATGTCTGGTGATCTACTTCCCCCAAAGGAAGCCATCAAAGCCCTATGGAACATAGCATTCTCATCCACAACCTTTCAAGCAGACACTGCAGAGCTGGGTGGTGTTTGTATCATTGTGCATGAGGTAGCCATGAATTCTTGGCTGACTTCATGACAGATCAGAGCAACAACCAAAGAAAGTACAAAAAGACGCGGACTGCACAGTAATAATAGCAGGGCCACAGCACTGAAGTTGTACAATTTCCAAAAGAATCCTCCTTCCTTGAGTCTTAGATTATTTTCTAGAATAAAGCAAAGACTTAAATCTGAAGCTTCCTCCTCGCTTGTGAGCATGGTGCAGGACCAGGCATTGTTCTCTTCAATTGTCCCTAGGTTCACTAGGAGTTTGGAACTGACAACCAACAAAACATAACAACGATGCTTTGCTTGTATCTCGCAATTTTGCTTGTGAAGCCCATGAACATAGCTTCACTTCTTATTGCCACGTGCAGAAGCAATCTCATTCTGAAAGGTGGTCTTCCCCCAACAACACCAACTCTTACTACAGAAGCTTCATGGACACCTTTTTTTCCCCCCACTACCACATATACTTTTCCCAGTACTGTTTCTTGAAGATGTTTACACAGCACATAATGTCCATTCCGGAGATCTTTGTTGATAATCAGCAGTGTGTTCAGTAGCGGAAGATAAGAACTATCATTTACTGAACACTTACCAAGGTTGATCTGTGCTCCAGGGGGTTGCCATCCACTTCATTCTTCTCAGCACCACGGGACTGTCACTGCTCCTGGTGCAGAAACAGAAACTTAGGTGGAGTGAATTCTGGCTGGGAAAACACCTTATTTCCAACATATGTAATTCTTCCAGGTGTCCTTGGAGGAACCAGGGATACTCAAGCAGTGTTCTGGGTTAGAGAATGTCCTTCAATGTGTCCAAGCCAGTGCCTGCTCCCAGGCCCTTGAGCATTCATTGGCAGCTTTCTTCCCCACATTACCTATATGCCATCTCTTTCCTGTCTCCCCTGGCTTCCTACTTTCTTGACAAAATTAAGAACTAAGAGTAAGAAACAATACTGACTTCAGCCTACCATTGCTCCAGTCATCCCCTCTGGCAGCCTGCTTTCCTGCTTAATCCACTCTGCTCTTATGAAAGACCAATTCCCTCCTGTGACCTGATTCCCTCCTGCTGCCTTTTCAAGACCCATGCTCATCAGTCAACCTTTATCAAGCCTGTATCTTCAACTGCTCCTTCTTTCCAGTCCTTCACACTCTATTGGCTCAGTTGAGTTTATTTCCTTTTGAAAGACCTTCCTTCTACAACAGGTTTGCTTTAAGTATAATCTTCTGCCTCCATTGCCTTTTACAGATAGTCCCATTGGCTGCATGGACTTTCTTTACCACTGCCTTGTGGTCTATTCATGACTCAGCCTGCTCCCTTCATTCTAGAGTTTGAATTCCAGGCAGTGCCTGATTTTTTCCAACTTAGGATGAACCACCCTGATGATGGTTTAGTGTCTGCTATTGTATAACATATCAATAATACAATTATGTGTCACTTAATGTCCACAATCCATTCTATAAAACAGAATGTCGTATCAGGTGGGGATTGTCCTGCTTTTCCTTCACATTGTCTTTGTGCCTTAGCAGTGATCCTCCAGGGGCTGAGAAGGATTCACCTCTGTTTGGTCCTCGATCCAGATATGACTCATTGGCAATTTCTCCATATTTGATACCAGACCTTCTCACATCTTTGTAGCTTTCAGTGGAGGGGATCTCTTAATCATGTGGAGAATGTCTCCTTGGTTTGTGAACATCCTCATGATTGTGGTGTGTGACATGCATGAGAGTTCTCATGGCTGTATTGTTGAATAAGCATTTGTTTTACTTCCAAACTCATGCTTCTTCTTTGCCTCTTGCTGATGCATTCATTGGCATGGACTTTGCTGTATTTGAGAGCCACAATGCACTTCATGGAGAGATAATGTTCCAAATGCATGAGATTTATGATATAAGAGACTGAATGTTACTGCCTACAAAGATGAAGGACACGTTCTAGTGTCAATGTTTTAGGCCAAAAGTACAGTATAATAAAGACATAAACCAGTAACATGGGCTTATATTATGAGTATCAAGACATATGTATTATGTTTTATATACATTCCACCATTTTATACATGGAAGTGCATTTGTGCTATACACAAGAGATAGGAGAGAAATGTGGTGTGTGTGTGGGATGGGTTGCATTTGCCATGATGTCCCAGACTCTGATCAGAATATCTGAAATCTATGATGATCTTATGGGACCAAGATGTACGTGTGGCCAAACCTTATCTGCATGGATATTTTATCGTGGAAGACATGAAATGCAGCAGTACATTATTTTCAGACACTATCATTCTCAGATGCTCATTTCCAGATGTTTCATTTTATGATTTACCATTCAAAAACAGAGCCTTGATAGCAAAATGGCTTGGGACTCAAAGGATTTAACAACCAGTTTGCTACCCTAGTGACTGCTTTATGGATAAAAAAAAAACATAGACAGTGTATCATTTCATATAATAAGTACTTCTGGATGATTTCTCTTCTCCACATATATTTGTTCATTTTCTTCCAGCTTTTTTTTCCCCCAGCTATTTGTCTATTTGTTCTTTTTTTTTTTTTGGAATATTTGTTCATTTTTTAAGAAACCCTTTTTACTTCTACTGAATATGTAGGAATGGTTCTGACAGCGCTATTAGCTCTTTGAGCAGTTTCAAGAATTTCATAATTCAGTCCTACCTCGTGGAAATTTGGGAAATATACACAAAACTGTGATGAAGGACAGCATGTCACCCTCTGGTGATTTGGCACTTTTCCTCTTTACATTATACACTTGTTTACTTAAGTAACAAATTCAAGGGAATGGAAATATAGTATTTCAAGTAGAGCAGTTTTATGAAACGAAAAATAGATATTACTAGCATAGTTCCAACTGTTTTTTTTAATTTTAATTTTATTTAATTGAGGGCTCTTACAGCTCTTACTGCAACCTATATACATCCATGAATTATGTCAACCATAGCTTTACCTATGTTATCATCATCTCTTTCAAAACAGTTTTTTTCTATTTGAGTCCCTGCCATCAATTCCTTATTTTTCCCTCCCCACATGTCCCCTCAATAATTTATAAATTATTATCTTTTTATATGTCATATTGACTGCTGTGTCATTTCACCCACTTTTCTGCGTCCATTCCTCTGATATAAGCCATATATTGATCATTGTGAGTGGTTCCCCCTTATCTCCTGCCCCACCCCCTACTTTCCTAGTATTACTGCTCTCCTTTTTGGCCCTGAGGGGTTTATCTGTTTAGGATTTCCTGTGTTTCAAGCTCTTCTTTGTACCCATATATATACTAGCCGGATTTGTAAGACATAGCTGGGATCATGGTAGTGGGATGGGGTGGGGTTAAAGAACTAAAGGAAAGGTCTTGTGCTTCATCAATGCTCTATTGCACTCCGTCTCTTCTCTTCCTTGTGGCCATTCTGAGAGGGAGTGTGTCCAATTGACTACTGCTGGGCTTCGGGTCTCCACTCTGCTTTCCCCCTCATTCCCATTGATATGCTTTTTGCTTGTTTGTTTGTTTTGTTTTTGGGTCTTTGATACTGACAGATCCCATCAACAACTCATTATCACACAAGTGAGTACGCTTGCTTCTTCCATGTTGTGCATTGTTGCTTCTCAGCTAGATGGTTTCTTGTTTATTTTCAAACCTTTAAGACCCCAGATGCAATATATATATATATATATATATATATATATATATATATATATATATATTTGTTTTTTTAGGCATCACTGTCCTCTGATGGTGGGAGTAGGAGGGCCAGCCTTTGCTCCTGTGAGCTGGAATTGAACCTCCATCCCAGTGGGCCGCAGTTCCACCCACAACCACTATGCCACCACTGGGGCTCAGCCGCTATATTTTTTGATAGCCAGGCACTATCAGTTTTCTTTACCACATTTGCTTGTGCACCTGCTTTGTCTTCAGTGATCATATCAGAGAAGATGAACATCTTAGAGTGTCATGTTGGTAGAACAAATGGTTCTTCCACTGAGAGAGTACTTTATAAATAATTACATGTACATAGATCTATTCCCCATTATTTTATATAGATGTATTTACATATACACATGTCTGTATTTAGTTCCAACTATTTTCTATATCTTTGGAAGGAAGGAACACAACTACAAATGCTTTGACATGCTTTTGCACAGAAGAACCCTAACAACTAGTAAAGAATGTAAATTTATGATTTCCACTGTGGGTGGCTTCTCAGCAGACCACTTGAGAGAGAACCCTGGTTACAAGGACAATTTTAAAACCAGTTCACAGAAGTCAATCAAAAAAATTAGATGTCAATGCTGCCGAACCAGTAGGAATATGCTGCATCCCACCACTGAAGGTGCACTGGGCTGCTCACCTAAATGTCAGCACTGCAAATCCATGTGTGTATTGTGTAAATCACCTTTTGTCTCACTCCCAAATTGATCCTTCTTTGCTCCTTGCTGCCGCTGTCACCAGCACTGACTTTACTGCATTACATATTCAAGATGTACTTCACGGTCATCATTTCTAAAGAAAATGAAAAGGAGAGGTGATGCTTCCTCCCTGAGGAGTTGTGTAATGTAAGAGATTGAATGCTTCTGCCCTCCAAGTGGAAGCACCCACTACTCTGTTGTCAGTTTTTGGGAAAGAAAGGACAGGATGGTGAAAATATTAGCCAGCCATTCCATGGGGCAAAAATTAGGCTCTCTGCTCAAGTCAAGATTTACATAGAGGTAGTTCTAGTATGTTCCTGAAAGAACCTTAGATGCTAGAATTTACTGGATTGCAGTGGGTGGTCTATTCAAAACACTTCTCTACAGAGTCAGCTTTTTAAACTAAGTCAGGGGCTTTGGTTGCTTAAAAACATGGACCCAAATGCTGATGTCTTTGTCAAAGCCCATAGGCAGATGCGGGAAGCAAGGAGACGCTACTGAGAAATATCTTAAAGAAAAGAATATGAATGAGTGTACAGATAATTCCCACTCACTCGTTATCTGACTAGAAACACCGCTCCCATCTCCAAGAGTAATGCAAAGGTCCTTCCAGAAGGTGAGTTATGACCACAACTGACCAAATATCAACTTTTCCCAACTCTTCTTCACCATTGAAATACATTTTTGTGATATGCCTATGTGTTTATATATGTATGCAAACCAAAATATGACCTCAACTTGCTGCCATTGAGTTCTACTGACTCATAGCAACCTTACAGGACAGGGTTGGATTGTCCCTGTGCTTTTCTGAGGCTGTAGCTCTCCACCAAAGCAGAAAGGCTCATCTTTCCAGTGGTGGTTTCTAACTGCAGACTTTGAAGATCACAGCCCAACATCTAACTATTATGTCACCTGAGCTCCTTATGTATGTATGCATGCATGAGAATATATATATATGTGTGTGTATATATATGAGCTTATATGTAAAGATTCCTGTCCTCAAAGACAAAGATCAGATTTATGAAGTAAAATTAAGAGGCAATAATTATTTTTAAACAAAGTATTCAACTTTTGTCAGCATCAACTTAGCATGGAGTCATCACAATGGAACCCCATCATTATTTGGAAACACTTTGCATTCACCAGGATTGATTCCTGCTGCTGTCTGTGACTCACTCCCCTCTTCCAAGCTGTTAGAGCCCAATTCTGGGCTTATCTTATCTGACCTGCAGATTCTGGGATATTTGGCAGTGCTGCAGTCAATGCTGACACATTCCATTAGCAGATTTAAGCATCTCTTTTGTGGAAGGTCACTGCTCTCAACATCAGGAATATGAAAGAGATGGCATTCACTGCTTTCCTGAGTTTTGAAATTTTAGTAGAAGGAGGCTGACCAACAGCATCCAGAGTAAATAAGTAGATTGGTAGCATTTTTTCGGTAAGTGAAAAGTGCCATGGGGAAGATGCAAAAGGGTAGAAGGGTGTGATAGGTAGGTTTGTTGTGTCAACATGGCCAATGAAGATAGGTAGGTTTGTTGCGACAACATAGCTAATGAACACATGTGAGATTAATTGAAGGGCGGAGATATAAATGGCTTGGTGATCCCCCCCCCCCACCCTTTCTCTCTTGCTCTTGGATCTCGGGACCAGCTGGTTGCCTTGCTTGTCCTATGTTTTGATTTCCAAGCTACACTACCCATGGGACACCTAATTGGTGGACTGTGTTGCTGTGAGTTGAGGCTCTTTCAAGCCCTGCTTTGCCAGGGTCCCAGAATATACATCTCTTGAGCTGGGGACTGTTGGATTCTTTCATCTGGCTGACTGCTGGTGACCTGCCTTGTTGTTTGCTGCGTGTGGCCAGATAGGCTGAATTGCTTTACAGTGGACTAACAACCCAGTGGTTCTCAAGGCTCAAAGAACGGCCAGTGTATTTGCTGTTTCACACAAGTGAGTTTCACGGAGCCATTCATATTGTTTTATATGTTAGTTAACTATTTATTTCTTATGTTAAATATCTTTCTATATATAATTATTAGTGTCCTGGTTTTATTTCTCTAGAGAATCCCATCTAACACAAGAGGATTAGAACAAGAGTGGAGTATGGGTGGCAGACTCAGTAAAGTGAGTCAGATTGTGTGGAGCCAGTGACTCCAGAGCAGGGAAGGAAACAAGGAGATGACCTGGGGAAAGAGTGATAGGCTAAGGGAACTTTAAGTATCAAGGTTCTCAGGCTGAACTGTACTGGCACATGACAGCACAGCCATGAGACCATGACTGAGACAGTCTGGAAGAGGCTGAGTGAAGCAAAAGAAAGATGGTGCAGCGGTGCATAATCAATCTCTCGTGTAGTCTTTTTAATTTCTTTATTTTTTAATGAATCATTTTATTGGGGACTCATATAATGTTTTTCATAATCCATACATGTATACATTGTCAAGCACATTTGTCCAATTGTTGTCATCATCATTCTCAAAACATTTGCTTTCTGCTTGAACCCTTAACATCAGCTCCTCATTTTCCCCCCTTCTTCCCTGCTTCCCCCTCCCTCATTAAGTCCTGGTAATTTATCAGTTATTATTAATTTCTCTATATCTTATATGGCCTGATGTCTCCCTTCACCCACTCCTCTGCTGACTGTCCTCTAGGTAAGAGGCTATATGTAGATCCTTCTAATTGGCTCCTCATCTCTATCCCACCTTCCCTCCACCCTTCTGGTATTGTCACTCTTACTACTGGTCCTGAGGGGTTTATCAGTCCTGGATTTCCTGTATTTCCAGTCCTCATCTATACCAGTATACATCTTCCAGTCTAGCTGGATTTGTAAGGTGTAATTAAGATCATGATAGTTGGGGGGAGGAAGCATTTAAGAACTAGAGGAATGTTGTATGTTTCATCGTTGCTATTTTGCACCCTGACTGGCTCGTCTCCTCCCTGCCACCCTTCTGTAAGGGGATGTCTAATTGCCCCAAAATGGGCTTTTTGTCCCCACTCTGCTCCCCCTCTCATTCATAATGATGTGATTTTTGTTTTTTGATGCTTGAAACCTGCTCCTTTAGATCCCTTGTGATCACATAGGCTGGTGTGCTTCTTCTTCTTTTTTTAATGAAGTGCCCCTGGTGTGCTTCTTCCATGTGGGCTTTACTGCCTCTGTATAGATCGTCACTTGTTTACCTTCAAGCTTTTAAGACTCCAGGCAATTTATCTTTTTATAGCTGAGCACCACCAGCCTTCTCCATCATGTTTGTCTTCAGCGATCCTATGCAGAGGGTGGGCACAAATGATATGATTTTTGTTCTTTAATGCCTGATACCTGATTTGTTCCACAATTCATGGTCACATGGACTGGTGTGCTTCTTGCATAGTGGGTTCTGTTGCTCCTGAGCTAGATGGTTTACCTTCAAGAGATTAAGATCCCAGACGCTATGTTTTTTAGCAGGCACCATTACCTTCTCTTGCTCATGCTTCTATCTGTCCTCAGTAATCACATCAGGAAGGTGAACACCCAGTGATACAATTTTTTCTTGTGTGATGCCTGAGACCTGATTCCTTTCACACCTCATGACTACACACGCTGGTGTGCTTCTTCCATGTGAACTTGGTTGCTTCTCAGCTAGATGGCTCTTTGTTTATTTTCAAGCCTTTAAGACCCCAGATGCTATATCTTTTAATAGCTGGGCACCATCAGCTTTTTTTTTTTAATCACATTTGCTTTTGCACCCATTTTTCTTCAGTGATAATATCAGGCATGTGAGCATCATGGAAGCCAGTTTAAAAAAAAAACAAAGTGTTCTTGCAATGAGGAAGTACTTAAGTGAAGGCTCAAGGTCCGCCTGCTACCTTTGTACTAGACCTATAAATATATGCACACAGATTTATTTCCTCCTTATCATAAATACATATATTTACATGTGGGCATGCCTATATTTAGACTTCTATAAGTACCCTTTACCTCCTCCTTCTCTCTTCTATTTCCTTTTACTTTCCTCTTATTCCAAAATCATGCTCAACCTTCCTTTGGGTTTCAGTACTTCCTCTCAGTTACATTACCTTTGCTCACACCCTACCAGGTCTCTTATATGTTTCTTGCCACTGATTTTGGATCACTTCTCCCTGAGTTTGTTTACATCGCTTCCTTTCCCCACCTCCCCTTCTCCCATGTCCCCAGAAACCATTGATGCTGTTGTTTTGGCCCCTCTATTGTTTATCCAGGTATGTTTCTTTCTTGATTTGTTTCATTTTTCGGGGTTCAGACCCCATTGCTTTCCCACCATGTGATCCTGAAATGTCCTCTGCCACTATCTGCTTCAGTAAGCAGGCAGTGTGACACATGCTGTTGTCCTTTGCCCAGTCCCCTCTGTGTCCCATTAGCTCCCCAGAGGCACGTCATCATCTGAGCATCATGTACTAGCGTAAGGTCCAGTCCACTTCTCTTTCTCTTCCTCCCTCCTAGCCTGCTTCCATGTGGGTGTGGTATGCTGCCCCCTCTCTCCAGCCTGCTCTCTGCCACTCTTGTGGATCTTATCTTTGGACTTTTCCAATCTCTCTTCTCTTCTCCATTACCAATGCCCTGTCTTCACCCACTCAATTGCTTAATATTAAAATGGATCCATTTTCATCTCCCTTCAACCTGTCTGTCTCAGTTTACTGGTGCTCATGTAACTGATACCACAACGATAGCTTTCAAGAACACAAACTTGTTTTCTTGTAGCTCTGAAGCCTAAAATTTCTAGCTAAAGTCCAGGCTTTGCAAAGTCTTCTTTTGTCAGGAGTCTTGAGTGATTTTCCTTCTTTTTAAAATGATGTGTGAATTATAGTTCCACACAGCAGATTTTTTTCTTTCCTTTTCACATTTTTTTTATTACGAAGTAGGTGGGCGTTTACATTCTAAATCATCAGCATTGTATTAGAAAGTTTAAGCTACTAATTAAATGCAATGGTATTTTACCCTTCACCCTGAGTTTTCTTCTCCCTTTTGTGGGCACTCATCTTCCATTATACCTACATCGACCGTCATCAACACTGTAGTTCATTGCATTATCTTCTCTTCCTCTCCCTGCTGACGTTGGCAGCCTCCAAAGTCTGAAGTGAGTCCAGGGTGCTCCTTAGTGGCAAGGACACTGAGACTTCATTTTACAAACTGTGGCTGTGTTTTCTGGAGAGACCAGTCCTGGAGAAAGACATTGTGCTTGGTAACTTGGAGAGAGTGAAGGAAAAGATGGATGCTCTTGATGAGAGGGATTGTCGCTGTGGCTGCATCCATCGACTCAGGCCTTGGAATAATGGTGAGCATTGATTTCTCTTTGGTGGCACCCAAAGCAGTAACAACAAACTCTGCGTCCCTTGGAATGAAAGTTTTTATCTTATTTCCTCTTTGTAACAGTGGATTCATATAATATTTGTCCTTTGGGAATTGATTAATTTTACTCAGTGCCAAGTTTTCTTGATGCAGATATTCCCACAGAGTCTGTTTTTTTCTGACATATGCTTCTTCAATGTCTAGTTTGCTCTTTTTATTCCTGAAAAGGCATTAAGTATAGAGAGCAGTATGCATTGCTAAGGACTCTTTAGCCTAACAAAAACAAATTCATTTTCTAACAGGATTGCATCTTCAATGATAGAGATTAGGGTTTCTGTATATTGGGGTGTAGGGCAGGGGTGGAAGGAGACAGCAAAAATCCACAGCACTATCTTTCATATTCCATCCTGAAAGAACAACCTCTCTAACATGAAAATCTAATAATGATGGCACCTCCTCCTTACTCTCCCACCTACCTGAATATGTGAGTGGACATGTGTGCATGTGTGCACACACACACACACACACACACTGTCAACATTGGAATAAAGTTTGAATGCCTCCTTCCATCTCCCAGGCCATTTGTGAGTTTGTTGACATCTGTCTCTCTAGATGCCTAGCGACTTTCTGTCTGCGTGGATCCCATTGTGTTTCTTCCGATGCACAGTGCAGTTTCTTTCTCACATCTTTTAGCTTTTGTGGGTCTTTACTTTTTTATCTCCTTCTCTCTTTTGTCTAGCTAAGTGAGACACCACGCTGCAGCTCAGGAGCAATCTCCTCTCTTCTGGGTCATATGCCCCTGTCTCAGAGCATGATAGATGAAAGCACTCCTGCACCCCACAGTAAGTGTTAGATTACTTGCTTCTACCATCTCAGAAGGAACGAAACCCAACTGACATCAAATTGATTCCTACTCATAGCTCAGAGTAGAACTGTCCCTGTGGATTTATCAGATGATAAATCTTTATGCAAATAGAAAGCCCCATCTCTCTCCCTAGGAGTTGCTGGTGGAGTTGAACTGCTAACCTTGAATTTAGCAGGCCAACATGTAACACACGGCACCAGGATGGCTCCTTTAAATAACCCTACATTCCTTGAGGATAGAGAGCTGATCCTAGGATAATTTTACTTTTCAGTGGTTCCAACACTTGACACCATATGTATCTAGATAGAGCCTATTTCATGCCAGTGTAAATGTTGACTGAAGATACCACGCTTCCTCATCACCCGGATACTGCCAACCCATCTGTCATGGCCCAGATCGTCTCCTCCATGGATCTCCTCAGAACTCAACCAATAGAAATATCTACCTTTATTAATAATATCCATTTTGGACCATTTACCCCCCTGATCTTTCTCTTAAGGGTTTGTTAAATCTGTGAATGCTTTGGTCTTCATTTCCAAGACCTGAACCTATGCTTGAAATATAATAGATATGTAAACAATATTTAATGCATGATTGATCAATCAGCATGTTCTGAAGGGAAGAGCAGGGTGCCATGGGAGGTAAGACACAAGCTCTGACTTGAAGGGAAGGGCAGTAAGGAAGAAGTAAAGACGAACATGTGTTTTGTGTGTGTGTGTGTGTGTGATAGATTATGAAACATAGTTTTGAGCTCTCCCCATCAAGTGTTAGCATCTATATCTCCCCCACCTGGTATTTGGGTTTGACCTGATGACAAATGGACCCAGCAGAACATTAGGAAGAACGTTTGTGCATTTGAATTCACACGGGTTTTACAGCACTTGTAACCTTGAGGCCTGAGGTCCTGATGCAAGCAAGCCTGATTTAGGCCTGTTGCATAGACATGGGGAGTAGAACTGAGGAGCCCAGCTGACAGCCGTGTGAGTGATGCCTTTGAGGGTATCCAACCCTAGCTGTATCATCATGTGTGAACCTAGTGAAACCAGCAGGGGAAACGTTCTCTTGAACTCAAAAAAGATCCTACCCACAGAATCAAATGTCAATGAACAGTCATTAGCTTAAGACACTACAATTTTAAAGTAGTGTGTGCTATACATAAAAAAAAAAAACAAATGGAACGCACAACCAAGCAAAACACTGTCCAATTCATGGATACCCTGTAGGAGAGAGTAGAATTGTTCTATGGGGTTTCTGAAGCTATAAATCTTTCTAGAAGCAGACTGCCTCAACTTTCTCCCATTGTGGAGCTGGTCCATTTGAATCTCTGAACTTTAGATTAACAGTCCAGTGCTTAACCCAGTACATTACTTGTATTTATTTATAAACTAAGGGCAGATTGACATAAGATAGTTGTTTTTTTTTCTTTTTTTTTTAGGCATCACTGCCCTCTGGTGGTGGGAGTAAGAGGCCCAGCCTTTGCTCCTGGGAGCTGGAATTGAACCTCCATCCCAGTGGGCCACAGTCCCAAGCCCAACCACTGCGCCACCGGGGCTCAGCCCGACATAAGATAGAATTGACGTAAGATACTCTTGCATTATAGGTTTATAGATTTTAATTTAGTCAGCACTGCAAAATTTGCAAAGGTTGCCCTTTTGTGAGAGAAAGGTCTGATTGACCCTAGGAAGATGGCACTCTAGAAAGCCCCATGAGGCAGTTCACATGGGGTTGTTATTAATCAACATTAACCCCAAAGGAGCCTAAAAGAAACCGCCTTTCCTTCAGCAAATGGTGCTACCCTACCAAAGTTCTCCCATTTAGCATCATGACGCTTCTTTCATTTTCTCAGTCACTTCAAGTTAATGAAACTAACTTTCTAGGTCTACCCAAAGATGCAACTATAAGAGAAAGAATTCTACAAAAGTAAGCTGGTCATACATTCCTCCGAGAGATGTTGTATGAGGAAAGATTCCTACTAAATAATCATAATCTTAATTATCCTTATTTGACCCAAATTCTCACAACATAACAATAAGTTATATCATGACAAATGGAGGGAAAAAAAAGACAAGTTGCTGTGAAGTTTGTTTTTTTTTTAACTTGGATTCCAAAACAATAACGGTCCAAAGATCAAATGACAGCCTGCTTTGTTTAAATGTGCTGCACAAGACCTATTTAACCTAGGCAGGATGTCATGTTGGGTTCCTTTTGGGTTAGTGTTGCATCTTACCCAAATCATTGCAGCCTCATTTACAAGTAAGGCAGTGAACCCCATGGTCAGCTGTAAGAACAAGCAGCTCCAAGGAAGAGCGACTCCTCTCACCCATAGTTACAGTCTTAGAAGCCTACAGGGGGTCACAATGAATCAACACTGACTCAAAGGCAAGTAGTTTGGTTTTTTGTGGCTCATACGTGTGAAAGTTAGACCTCAAGTAATGAAGACTCAAGAATAATTCATGCACTTGAATTGTGGTGCTGGTGAAGAATATTGGAAGTACTATTGACTGCCAAAAGAACACATACATTTATCTTGGAAAATGTATCTTGCTTCTTCTTGGAAAGGATGGTGACACTTTGTCTCACATACTTTGGACCTATTGTCAGGAGAGACCAGTCCCTGGAGAAGGACATCATGCTTGGTAAAGTAGAGGGGTAGCCAAACAGAGGAAATTCTCTCAACAAGATGGATTGACACAGGGGCTGCAACAATGGGTTCAAATGTGAGAGCAATTGTGAAGATGATGCAGGACTGGGCAGTGTTTCTCTCTGATGTAGGTAGAATCACTCGAGTCAGAACTAACCCAATGGCACCTAAGAGCAACAACAACTTTACCCTGCCATTTCCATTCAAACAAAGGGATACTCAATGTATGTCTGCTGTAAGTTTAGATCACGTGTAGGTGTCTTTGGAAATCATAGTAATCCTGGAACCTGGGCCAAGTCTTCTAGGAAGTAATGGCTCATTCTGAACCCACTGGAGCTTCCTGATGTAAGGCATGGGGCACAGACTGAAAACATTCTCCATCACAAGTCAGTAGCAACAACAGAAGCGTCTATCCTCTACAAAGGCTGGTGAGATACCAAGAAAGCATGTACACACACACCCCTCCGAGGCCCTTCATGCTGTTTGGCACCATTCATGCTGCTAAGACAGGTTGTCAGATTTCTAGCTCTGCATTGAAAAGGGAAGATTCTGCCTGATGGCATTTGGACAAGAAACAAACATTGAGCATCGTGTACGTGGCAGCTCAAGATGGATGAGCTTTTGTGTTAGTGTATAACTGCGTGGACCTTGTTGGGTTTTCATGACTGATTTTTTTTTAATATCCCTCTAACTTTTTTCCCAGGTGCACCTGGGTGAACTCAAACTTCCAAACTTTCGGTTAGTAGTCACTCACCGGGACCATTTGCATCACCTTGGAATGGAGAACATGTTCCATGAGAGTTCTTCTCACAGAAGAATATCAACTATCAGCCTCCAGGTTGACCATCAAGTTTTATTGCTTTTGTGTTCTAGGAACATATTAGTGCTTGCCCAAAGTATTATTTAGATATTGTTTATGAGAAGTAGCTATGCTCCAATCTGGAAGATATCCTCATCTTGCTTTTTAGAGCTATCTGAGTGGCATTGTACTGCCTGGTGTTTTAAGATGATATCAGGTATCAGCATGGACTTCTGTGTTCTCACCTTATTTTCCTGAATGATCCTCCATCTTCAGTATTTTTCTCTGAAATCTTGTGGAAGGTATAGAAAAATGTAAAACAACACATCCAGGAGACAGAAGATCCTATGGAAAGACCAGGATACTGGGGATCAAGAGATCTGGGTTTGAATTTAGACATGTGACCAAAGTCCAGTCATACAATTTCTCTAACCAATTCTTTATGCATCTGTAAATCAGAACAAAAACAGCCATGGTATGAGATTAATTATCTCAATAAGAACCTAGTTTAATTTAAAGTACAACTTCAGAACATGTTAATAGGGTGAGATTGCATTTTTCCACATTCCCCTTACCTTACCTAAAAGAAAAGGAATTCAGTGCATGAAATACATTTATAGCCTGTTATCTCAAACAGATTATAAATGTATATCATACATGCAAATATTTATTTTATATAAATGTATTATTTAACTGTTAAAATATATGATATATTTTATGATTACATATAATTATGAGATAAATATATAATGATTGTATTTTACATATTGTCACTGTTTTTGTTCCTCTGGAGAATTCAGTCTAACACAAGAAGAAATATCTAAAACAGTGGTCCAAAATTTTACTTTATGAAACAAAAGCAAATTTGAACAAATGTAAGCAGATATACAAATGTACAGTGAACAAATGTAAACAATAAAAACCAGAACAAAACCTATCTAATAGAAAAACAAACCCAATTGGAACAAACTAAATAGCAAAGTCAATTCTACAAACATATCAAGAAATTCACAATCTTCTAGCTAAAATGACTATCAAACAGAAAGCAAAATCAAGAATTAAAGCAGAAATATCACTAAGAAAAGTATTAGAGGGATATTAGGAAGACTTGATGCCAATCGGTTGGATAGTGTAGATAAAACAGACACACTCATAGGAATGTATTAGCAGTGAATACAGAAGGAATTAAACATCCTAAAGACCCACAGGTAATAAAGGAATTGAACTGGTCCATTAAAGTCCTCCTGTAAAGAAAAGCTCCCACATAGATGAGATGTACAGCAGATGGATCCTATCAAATGTAACAGTGAAGAATTTTCATTCAAACACTTTTGTTTTGAAAGTTCAGAAGGAGGCCATAGTTCTCAATTTGATCTGTGAGGCCAACCTTCCACCCATGTTAAACAGACGCAAAATAGCCACATTTGATGACCCAATGTGGCAGAGCACGATACCTCATAGCCATCAATATAAAAGTAATAAAGATATTAGCAAACCAAATCCAGCAACTTATCAAAAGATGATGCATTCTAAGTTCACGATCTTATACCAGAAGTGGCAATTGTTTTACTATACAAAAGATAATGAAAAACCATATTCTTCTATCAATGAACAAGAACCAGATGATATTCTCTGTAGATAGAGAAGAAACATTTGGAAAAATTCAACATCTATTCGTGATTTAAAAATAAAGCATAAATGAGCAATTGAGGATTACAGAGGACTTTTTTAATCTAATAAGGCATATCTGAAGAACCCATTGCTAGCCTCCTATTAAATTGTGAAACATAGAATGCTTTCCTTCTCCTTAATATAGAGTGGGAGATTTAATATTGCGTGTTTTTAAGAATCAAACAACCACCAAAACAACAGCAAAAACATTATGATTGGAAAGGAAGAATGAAACTGTCTTCAGTCATGGCTGGTATGATCCTGTACTCATCAAATAATAAGGAATTAATGCACATTCATACAAAATGGTTAACAAATACTTCACTGAAATAATAAGTGAGTTTGAAAATATCACAGGGGACAAGAGAGTAATATATTGAAGCATCTGTTTTATACCTGTATCTTAATATCCTCCAAACCAAAAATGAAGCTTAAAAAATATTCACCAGAGCATCCAAAAGAATGAAATATTGCAGAACATTTTAACAATAGTGTAAACCTGACACACTGAAACAATAGCATCATGAAAAAGTTTTTCAAAAATGGAAAGATAGTAACTTCATCACTGACCGCCATTGACTCAATGTCACTCATGCTGGCCCTTTATGACAAGGTAGAAGTGCCCTTGGGAGTTCCCTATATTGTTAATGATGAGAGTGGTGGTTTCAAACTTCCAACCGTGAGGATTATAGTCCGACATGTAACCATGTGTAATAAGATATTATTGCTAAAAACTGATCACCTCTTATTAAAATTTCTATGAAAAGACAAATGAATGAGAATGACAAAAATCATTTTGGATATGATAAAATATTTTTAGGAATTAGATATCTTTATTTAAATATTTCTAACAAAAGGTACAGTAATCAAAATAGGAATGCATAGCAAAGGAACAGATTGGGAAAATGGAAATAAACTCTCACATGATCATCAATTGGTTTTCCACAAAGGTGGGAAGATAAATTATATGTGTGAAGAAATTATTCTTGTTCAACAAATTGTACTGGGACAGCCAAATATCAATGTGCAAAAAATCAACAATGAAAATAATAATAATGATGAAGAGCTTTATCTCACACCACACATGAAAAGTAATTCAAATAGATCTTTAGCCTAAGTGTAAAGGTTGGGAAGACAGAACATCCAGGAGAAGCCGTAGGAAATTATCTCTGTGGTCTTGGATAAAAGAAGAGCTTTTAGATATGACACCACAGTCACAAGACATGATTTTAGAAAATGAATAAATGAAATTTTATTGAAAGGAAACACTATTATTTCAAAAGATACCATTAAAAGTTGAAAAGACCAACCAGACACTGGAGAATAGAATACAATATTATATCTGATAAATGTCTTTTATTCAGAATATGTTTAATGATTATTCAGACTATAAAGCAGCCCAATTAAAAAAATAGTCAAAGGATTTGAATTAGAAATTTTACCAAGAAGATTAACAAATAATAAACACATGAAAAGATGCTCAGCATCATTAATTATTAGGAAAATTTAAATTAGAATCACAATGAGAAGCTAGTATGCTTTCATTCCAGTTTATATAGTCAAAAAGACTAACAATATTAGATGCTTCAAAGATGAATTTCTGATAGAAATGCAAAGTGGAACAACCACTTTGGAAAACAAATCAGCAGTTTCTTCAAATTGATGCCAAGCTACTCTCCAATCATCGAGGTTGTTTTCGTTAGGTGCTGTCTTATCTGTTCAGATTGCTAATGACCAGATTCAAGCACACCGGAATGAAGCACAGACCGGTCCCAAGCCATCTTCAAGCCTGTTGTTAGTGGCTAAGCCCTTTGCTATGCCTCCTGGGTCAAGCCATATTCTTGACACTCTTCTTCTTTTTCACTGATCCCCTCCTTTATTTAGCATGATGCCCTTTCCCAGGGGCTAGTCTCTCCTTAGAACAAGCCCAAAGGACAAGAACTGCAGTCTTGCCATACTTAATTCTAAGTAGCATTCTGGCTGTACCTCCCCCAAGGAAAACGTTTTGCTTGCCTGGCAATCCATGGTACTTTCAATATTCTTTGTCAACACCATTATTCTGATTTATTGATTCTTTACTCAGTGTCCGATTGTCACATGCAGATGAGGCGATTGAAAATATCATGGTTTGGTTCAGGTGCACTTCAGTCTTAAAAATGGCACCCGTGTGCTTCAGCACTTTAAAGAGGTCAGGTACTACAGATTTTCCCCACACGTTTTGTCTGACATCTTGACTTTTGCTTCCGTGGGCATTCAGGTTATTTGCTTGGCAGACAGATTGAATAAGTATGATAAAATGATACAACCATAAAACACGTTTTTCCTGATTCTAGACCAGTAGTTCCTTGTTTAATTTGAACAATCTCTTGATTCACGAACAGGCTGCACATGACCACAAGGAAGCCTTCTGGAATTCCCACTGTCCTCAATACTTCTCTTAGTTTTGGCAGTTTATGACAGTTGTTCCTTAGGTAAATTTTCATTTCTTACATATACATTTATATACAAATTTTTCTTAGTTATTTTCATTTAGCTACAATATTTGAAGTTTTGATTTCATTTTTCTTTTTTAATCATGAGATATTTGGTTTTCAAATATTTGGAGATTTTCTATTCATCTTCATAACTTCTTATTATGTCCAGTATACTCAGAGAAATGTTGCAAATAATTCAAATTCTACAAAATGATGTTTTCTAATATGTGTGTATTAGAAAATAATGTGTTCCCTGCAGTTCTTGGTGTTATTGTTCAATATTGTTCAATATATGCCCGATACATTTTGTATATCATGTATGTTAATAATTTTTTTAAATCAGTTATTTTTGTTACTGAGAGAGATATGCTAAAATCATGATTATAATAATACTTCATTTAACTTTGTCTATTCTTTTCTTTAAGTCACAGAATTTGAGGCTGTATTATTAGATATGTATGAAGGAATTAAACTTTTCTATTGAAATTAACTATGATTTCATAGAGATATAGTTTTTAAAATATATACTTCTTTTCAAGCCTGTTGTATCTGATGTTAGAATACTTATGTCAATCTCCTTTTACCTAGATTTTGCATACTTTGAATTTCCACCCTTTTACAATTATATTGAACTTTTATAAAATGGATAGGCAGTACTGTGGTTATGACGAGTCTTTCTTTTTTTTAACAAAATCTGATATTTGAAGATGATTTCCTTGATTTACATTTAAAATATTTAATTTGTTCTTTTATATGCCTTAAAGTTTTCTTTTGGATGAATTACTGCTTGTTACATGTTTCCCCTCTAGTGACTAATTATTTGTATGTTGTTACTGAGAGGAACCATGGAGTCAGTTCTATCTCATAAGAACCCTTGCACAAGAAAACAGAACCCACTGATCCTGCACAAATGTGGTTCTTTTTTATTGAATCATAGCAGCTGCTATGTCAGTTCATCTTATCAAGGGTCTTCCCCATTTTCGCTCACCCTCTATTTTGCCAAGCATGATGGCCTTTCCCGGAAACCAGTCTCCCCTGATAACATGTCCATGTACACGAGACTAAGTTTCACCATTGATTGTAAGGAACACTCCTTCAAGAATGATATACTTTCTGGTACTATACGGGACTGTTAGTATTGTTCAACACTCTAAAATCAAAGACATTGATTCTCTTCTACTCTATCTCATTTATTGTTGCACTTTCTCATGCTTATGGGGTGATTGAACATGCCAAGACTTGGGAGAGGTACATTTTATTGCTCAAAGTGCTATCTTTGATCTTTATCACTTTCAAGAAATCTTGTGCAACAGACTTGCCTAATGCCATAAGTCATTTGAGCTTTTGTTGCTTCCATGGTCATTGACTGTGAATTCAAGCAAAATGAAACCCTTGACAACTTCCAGCTTTTCTCAATTTATCACGATGTTGTCTTTGTCGTTGGTCCAGTTGTGAAGATTTTATTTTTCTTGACATTGAGTTGTAGTACATACTGCAGGTGACAGTCTTTGATGTTCATCAGGAACTGCTTCACGTTCTCTTTAATGTCTGCAAGCAATATTGTGTCATCTGCTTATTTCAGATTGTTAATACTTCTTTTGTAAGCCCTGATGCTATGTTCTTCTTTATGTACTCCAGCATTTCAGATTATTTGCTCAGCACACAGATTGAATACATATGGTAAAAGGATACAACCTGACACACACTTTACCTGTTTTTAGACCTTGACTATTTCCTTGTTCCCTTTGAATAACCAACTACCTCTTGCTCTGTTTACAGGTTTTGCATGAGCCCCCGTAAGGTACTCCGGACTTCCCATTCTTTACAATGCTATCCACAGTTTGTTATGACTCCCACATGAAATTGGTTATGAATGTCTTTGCAAAGTAAGAAAAATACAAGTAAGCATCTCTCTGGCATCCACCTGGCACCTTTAATGATATCCCTTACTCCATGCCTCTTACTGAATCTGCCTTGAATTTCTGGCAGTTATCTGTCACTGTACTGCTGCAACCACTGCTGAGTAACTTCTACCAAAATTTTCCCTCCATACAATACAGACAGTAGTGTTCAGTAATCTTCACATTGTCTTGGGTCACCTGTCTTTAGAATGGTACAAACACGGATTTCTTCCAGTGAGTTGGCTGGGCAGCTGGTTTCAAATTTCTAGTTATAAACTAGAGTGACTTGTTATATATTACATTAGCATTCTAGTCATAGAAAACTGTGAGATGGCAATATATATTCTTTTAAAATCAGCCATAAGGGTTCTACCTCTTTTATAGCACCAAGACTTAACAAAATGATCATTTTAATCTCTATGCCTTCCTATCTTTTGTGCTAATATTAAATATAATTAAATTCTACCTGTGTTGTAAAAAACTATGGTATTTTTATTATTGTGTCAAATAGTCACTATATATGTAAGAGTATCCTTCAACATTGTCTAAAATGCAAATATGTTGCTTATTTGTGTGATGACGTCTTCTATCTTCTTTATTGAATGTTTTTCTTACCCCTGCCCTCATTCTTGGATAACGAAGCTAACTTGGCAGTGTTGTTGGTATTATTATCGATACCATGATTAGTTGTTCGTAGGTACTGTTTGCTGAGTCACTCCTGATTCATAGTGACCAGATGATTTTTCCATGAATTTAAAGACCTCACAGCATTTTTATCTTGGCTGAACAAAAATATTGTCTCAGACAATAACTTTCTGGGTTCTTTGGCCATCAGCTGCCATAGAAGGTGATATATTAAAAACAAACAAAAACAACCCCAAGCACAGGCCTAACTATAACTTCAGGAGGCAGCCCTTCTCACAGGAGGGCCAGTGCCTACGTAGAGTTGACCATCCACTCCAGATTAAGAGACACTGCCATTATGAAAACCCAAGGAGAAGAGGAGCCACACAAAAAAAGGAAGACCCTCAAGGAGATGGATGGACACAGTGGCTGCAGCAATGGGCTCAAACACAAAAACAATCGAAAGAATGACACAGGACCGGACAGTGTTTCATTCCATGGTACATAATGTCTCCGTGGCAATTATATAAACTCCTATCAAATTGCGAAGGGGAAGGGGTAGAGTCTAGCCTGTCAATCAGGTCATAGCTTGATGACCTCTTTTTGGAATGCAAAGGGTATGAAGAGCAGCTTACTGGAGGCAAGATCCACTCTCTGCTTTGACTCCCTGGGAGACTTTCCTGTTGATAAGCCATGTGGAGCTATGCTGACAGAGCCAGAGCCCTGGAGCTGGAGGAGCCATGTGGAGACCCAGGCCAGTGCGGAAAGGCTTCCACCACCAATGGATCCACAAGACTTTCCACCCACTGGTCTGTGATCTTGCTGCATTCAGCATCATTGCATGACTGTATGATTCTAAGGAGGCGTTTATGAACTAGTATCAACACATGGAGTAATATCAAAGGGACTTGATCTGGACTGGGCTGAGATGTTTTCTTAATGTGCAATTGTTCTGTGATATGCAGTTCTTTCTTACACATATGAGTGCCTAGGAATTTGTTTCGCTAGTCATCCCAGACTAACATAGTCACTGTGGATCGGAATGGACTCTGTGGCACACACTCTGTCTGTCCCTGAGGGGTGTATTGCTCCTCTCATCGCTTTACTCTCTGTACTCCTATCAGCATACTTTTGGCATGTGCTGGACATGTGCCAGGGTCCAGCCTGCTTCTTGTCTCCGATCTTCCTATGTGCCAGAGAAGATATTGTGCTGTGTTATGTAATTTCACCCCAGCGGTTGCCTAAGGGAGGGACATGAGGAAATCCATGAATGAATCACTGTTTCTGCTATCTTCATATATTGTGGGGGTGATCTTCTCTGAGACAAACCAGTGATAAAAGGTAGCAACAGAGCCCAATTCAGCCACATGAAATCCTGTGCTCCATTGTCCCCCAAGGTGCATGTGACAGATTCAACAGCAGTCTGCCTCCTGGACCCTGGTGAGAACACACTCTTTGGCTCCCATCCTCACAGAAACACCTTTCATATTAGGAAATGACTGCCTTAACCTTCAAATGAGCTCGTTTTAGGATAGATCTTTAAAGTAGATAACAAAATTATAACCAAATGCCGAATTCTACATTTAGCTACATAGTTATCTTTAGGAACTTCAAGGATTAAAAAAAAATCAGAATGATACTGTAGGCCTAAATGTTTTCTTTGAAGAAGGCAGAAAGGCCCTTCAAAGATCCTACCTTTCAACTCGGTTACAGAAAAGAGGTACAGGTACCCGCAAACCCCAACACCTACTAAAGGGTTTGAAAGAAATGAAGAACAACATAGAGCAGAATGATTCTTACACAGAGGGTGGGGCAATGTGTTGATTTCTGAAGATGCCTTGGGATTAGCATGCATGTAGAGCTTAAAGGCTTTAAATGATAGCATCATTTCTTCTCTTGCAATGAGGATCATGTGACTATATTGGAAACATCCTAATTTGAGAGTCTGGGAGATGTGGCCATGTGGTTTCTTTGCCTTTCAGATTATAAGGCAGATGTGTCTGAAAAGGGCATGGTGCAAGGATTCAGTGGGTTCATCCATCAAGCTCCTAGCCATTTGTGCCTTTGGATCTAACACATGAGGCAATTGAATCCTGGAGGAGTTTCATCTTTAGGGACCATTCCAGCCCTGGAGCTCTGTCAACAATGGCCACCTGGATGACCATGTGGATGTTCTGTGATTAATCAGGCACACCAAAGATTCACTTCCCTTGCTCTGTGAGACCCTGATGAAAAGGTTTGTTAGCATGTGAGAACAAGTTTTGAAGACAGAGTCAGGGTTTTGTCTTTGAATCCATGTTTTAATTTCAACAAACCTCATAAAAATATGTTTTCCATTTAGAGCATCTCAAACAATCAGCCGTTCCTAAACAATTTCTCCCATGCATGAAGCTGCTATCTATCTATCTATCTATCTATCTATCATCTATCTATCATCTATCTATCTATCCAAACTTAAAAAGTATATAAATAGATATAAATTGGTCATCTTCTTTCCTTTTCAGAAATAATAGTGAGCAAGAGGGAACTATGTGATGGGTAAATGAATTCCTCCATAAAAACCCTCCTCTACATGATCTGTCATAGCCACTCAAAGGGATCGTCTCCAGGAGATGTCTCCCAGGATACACACAGCATCCTCCATCCCCACTACTTTCAAATCAATCACCCTCCTCAGGAAGCCCCCTGCGCCTGATGGCTGGTGAACAAGTGTTTTGGCTTCTGGGACAAAATGTTAGCAATTGCAAGAACTGATTAGGAAAGCTCAATGAGCAGACTTGATAAATTGTGCTGAGAGAGAGAGAGCAGAGTAACATTCTACCCAAAATATTGTACTCAGATCATTCTGTCTGAGCAACACTCAGAAAATATTTTCCCGTGACCATTATTTTCATATTCCTGTTTGGATCCTAAAATGTTTCTGCCATAATGCCCAAATGGTTTGGTGAATTTGTCTTTCGCACATTCACATATCAGACTGCCATGGGAGAAGGGTGTGCATCACAAACTTCATTCGGGAAGTTGGATGAGGATCAACACAAACTATGGGGGCAGATCTCAGGGTTTAAGCCAAGTTGCACTTGAGCTTCAGGTGCTTTCCTTAGCGGGATCTCCCTCAGGCTGTTAACAGGATAAATGTGTTGTAGGAGTTGCTGTGGA
The DNA here is from genome assembly GCA_004026705.1 of Nesogale talazaci. Classification (NCBI taxonomy): domain Eukaryota; kingdom Metazoa; phylum Chordata; class Mammalia; order Afrosoricida; family Tenrecidae; genus Nesogale; species Nesogale talazaci. The sequence continues at coordinate 118,376 of PVJH01000089.1, forward strand.
GACATTTCTCATTCACAACAACACCATGTGACAGACTAGAACCACTCTCCAGAGATTTCTAGGCTTTATTATTAGAGGAACAGATTCCTAGCACTTTTCTCATTGAAGTCATGGTGGAATTTGAACCTCCATCCTTTGGGTGTATAGTGCTCCGTAAAGACACTGTGTATATGAATGCACATTTAGTCTTTTCCCATCCTTTTCATCACACTCTGTCACTTTGTCATACTGTGCTGGCTGACAGTCTACTGTGGTGCTGGAAGCCAAACCATGGACATTTCAAATGGCAGCAGAGTCAGCCCTGTTGAATAAGTCACCGTGGAATGTTGAGACAAAAAACAGACAGAAGAAAGCATGAGTAGACTTTCCCCTTCTGAGACTTCCCAGACTGAAAATCTTACGGCTAGTGGCAGAACATGGTGGGATGCTCATTTTGGAAGATGAGTCCCTCAGGCTAAAAGGCATTCAAAATATGACCGAGAAAGTGCTGTCTCTTCAATGAGGCGGGGGTGGGAGGGGGGGGGTGATCATTGGAATGCAGATGGAGTAAAGCTTTGCGGATGTTCTTCTGATGATAGAGCAAACGTTCAAAATGGATGGAGACAGTGGCTCTAACAATGGGCGCAAAACAGAACAATACTTGTGAAGGTGGTGCCGCCCTTAGGAAGACTTTGTTGTACTGCCCGCTTTGAAGCAGAACTGACTGCCCAACACCTAACAAGGCTGATGATCTTGTCATGGCATCTGTGAGATGAGCAATGATTTTCAATATGTTCCTATAAGATAGAACTTTTGAACACTTGCTTCTGATCACCTTGCCACCTAGTTATAATACTTAGCTTTCATACATCACTTGTACATGATGTTTTTGCTATTTGTTTGTAATTGAAAATAATGACACAGAATTGCCTATATCACAGAAAGAGATGATGTGCGATATTGTAGGAAAGCATTTAGAATACCAGATAAACCCAGGCAGAGGAGTTCTGCTTTTGAAATATGATTTAAAACAGAATTTATAATGTTGCAGAATTACATAAAACTGTGTGAAATTGTGCAGATAATCATTTAAATCTCCCTACATGAAAAGATAATTGCTCTAGAAATTAACTGTACCTGGGGTTCATTCATTTGGTCATGGCTAGTTTCTTATGTAGTGATGATTTGATATTAGAGCTAATTAAGATCAGGTCAGAGTTGCTGAAGGTCAGACATTAATGTGCAGGATCATTGAAATGATAATTATAAACAGATTAGGAAGCCATGGTCTTTTATAAGGGGTTATTAGATAATTACTGTGAGAGTGTACGGCTTACTGTAATAATGGATTATCGACTACTTACAGCATTTTAAGGGTGAGAGTGTATTACTTCCTCAAGGACTAAAGAATAATGTTGTTGAAACTCATAGCTCAGTAAATAAAGTGGAATAGTCTATTTTCTCTCAGGATTTAAATTTTTTTGAAAGGTTGTTTTTATTTTACTACAAATGAAGATGGCAATTCTTGAGATAGGGGAGATAAAATGACATGAGTCTCAGAAAGTCCTATTATTAGTCAAGAGTCTTTGATTGTTACTGTGCTAGACTTGGTTGACTAGAGAACCAAATCCAGTGATACTCATATGTATATAAGAAAGAACTTTATATCAAGAAAATATCACAACTTAGTCCAATTCAAGTCTCTAAGTCTGGTATTAGTCCAAAATTCCCTCTTCAGATTAACACAATCACATACAACGATGCAGAAGGTAGGAAGAACATAGGCCATTGGAGGCAAAGTCACATAGATCTAATGTTGGTGGAAACATAGCAGGGACCTGGAAACTCTCAGTGTGACCAGAACGCACTAAGGTATAAGCAGAGAGGGGAGAAGTTATCTGGGTCCTCCTTATGAGAAACGCAGGTCCACAAGGAAGTACCATCAGGTTGTGACTTAATAAACAGGTTAGTGATCACCCCTAGACTTTTATATGTCTTTGAATTGACATAACAGTGTTTAACAATTACAGTTCCAGTCAATGAGTTCCATTCAAAAAGGTGGGAAGTTGAAGATCATCAATAGACACCTTGGACAAAAAAAATCTAGTGATTTGCTTCTGAAAAAGTAGCCACTGGTCACCCCTTTACAGGGGAGTCATGGGGAGGAGACAGACCAGTCAAGGGGCAGCCGGGCAGTGATGATGCATACAAGTTTCCTCTAGTTCCTGAAGCCTTCCTGCCCCCAACTATCATGGTCCCAACTCTACCCTACAAATCCAGACAGCCTGGAGAAGTACACTAGTAGAAAGGGGAGTTGGAGATATGGGGAAACCAAGGCAGATGAGCCCCTTCGGGCCAGTGGTGAGATTGGAGCTGCTGGATGAGTAGAGAGAAGGTGGGGGAGAGAGACAGAACCAATAGCAAGGATATACACATAAACTCCTATTTGAAGGACGGACGTCAAAGGAGTGGGATGGGGGAGGGATCGGGCAGTGTAAGATATGACAGAACAATAATAATGTATAAACTATTGAGGGTTGGTGGGGAGGGGAGAGCATGGGAAGAGGGGAAAGATGGAAAAGCCGAATCAAGGACTCAAGGGGAAAGACGGATGATTGGAGAACGATGACAGCAACGAACATGTGAAAGTGCTTGGCACAGTTTGCTTATTTCTGTATTGTGAAAAATGATGTACGAGCCCCCAATTAAGTGATTTTTAATTTTAAAAAAGTGGCCATTGAGAACTGAAGCAACCACATTTCTACTTTGAAAAATATGAAATTTCCAGAAATTGACATTGAAGCAACAACTTTATTATTGTGTAAAAAAAGTATACAATGGAATAGGTAAGGGTTTTCTTTCACAATGACATAGCCATAAGTTTTCTGGATGTAGGGAATCCAGAAAGGCACTATATGGAGTGGAACATATTTGAACCCTCTCTGGCATATTCCAGCAAGGAACTGCATCCTGTTTGTGTAAGATTTCTCACCTGGACAACATGTCAATTATGGAATGTCAAGGAATCTGAGGTGTGCCGATCTGTGGTCCAGTCAGTTGACATTCAGAGCCTCAGATTATATGGGACAAAATGTTCTTGAAGAAAAATATTATAGTAGACCTATATTTGCAGCACCATTAATTCAGATAACTCCACAGAGCTGAATTCCCAGAAGAATCAGGCCATGAATATGAAGAAATACTCAATTTCATGTGAACCTGCTTCCTGACCTGAGGATACCTCAGTCTGATTAACTCATTAATAGATACAGTTTTAATCAAAAGACTATCATCCCTTCTCATTCTTCCTTCTCTCTAGAACAACTGAAGTAATTTTTGACAAGTGACACTTAAGGCATAAGTCAAAAAAGCAGGTGGGAAATCAATCAAAAGAGGAGAAAATTAGATGAGACCTATAAAAAAGAAGTCAAGTTATGCTTTCACACTAAAGGAAACATCATTTGATGGTTATTGGGCTTGGGAGTGGAGTGGAGAGTTGTGTTAGTCTGGATAGACTAGAGAAACAGATTAATAAACATGCATATGTATATAGGGGAGAGGTTTATAAACAAGAGGAATGAAGCACTGAGAAAGTATCTAATCTCAATCTAAACCCACAAGTCTGATATTAGCCCATATGTTCTATAGCAATCTATAAAGTCTTCAGATTCATGAGGCACATGCAAGGACGCCAGAACAATCACCGGCCAGTGCATGCAGAGTCTTGTGTATCCATGGTGGTAGAAGTATCTCAGTGCTGAAAGGGGCCTCTCTGTGACTTTTCCAGGTTCTCAGCACTGGCAAGAGCTTTTCCAGCTTCAGAGGTCTGGTTCCATCAGGATAAGCTATGTGTCTTCTCCTCCAGCTCCTCCAGTTTCCAGAACTCAGGATCTATAAGCAATTCTGCCATGTTGTCTTGTGAGTAGTGGGTCTCCTAGGGACTGAGTCAAAAGTCTCTCACTCCAAGTGGGAAATACCGTGAGATTTCCCAGAATTCTCAGGAGAAAGCCATGCCCACACAGAGGTCTCATTGTTTATCTCCAGATTAACAGGCTACACTCCACCACTACACTCCTAATTCTGAAATTGACACAAAGGTACATGATTGCCACAAGAGTACATTATTAACAAGAGCAGTGGTTCTCACCTTATGGGTCGTGACCCCTTTGGGTTTCAAACAATCCTTTCAACAGGGGTCATCCAATTCATAACAGTAGCAAGACTATACTTATGAAGTAGCAATGAAAATAATTTTATGGTTGTGGGGATCACCACAACATGAGGAAATTTATTAAAGGGTCAAGGCATTAGTAAGGTTGAGAATCACTACACTAGAGAGTCTACATGTCCTTATTTGGGAGGAGAAGACAGTATAAAATGAGAGGGAGGCCAGAAGAAAAATGAAGATGACAGGGTAAGATATGAGTAGGATTCTAATTGTTGAAGACAGCAGGTAAATACTGTTATGGACATAATCCTTCAATAATGGTGATCTATGAGTAGATGTATAGATATGTGGGATTGATTCAATGGAGAGGCAGTGGAACTATACCGCAGAATATATTTCAATTAGCAGACAATCTTTGCATATGTGCTTTTATCTTTCATGCAAATATATAATAAACTACCAAGATAAAAAATATAGCTTTTTCCAAAGTTATATATTTAGTTTTTTTTAAACAAAACAGGCTGAGCACCACCAATGTAATCTCCATTATACTTAGTACTTTTATCAAATCTGCAATTCCATTCTTGGACACATTTTTCAAACTTACCTGTTTGGATGACTGACAGCATCTCCCTCATTTTTTCTTCTCTTTTATGTTCTTAAATCATTGTTTTTTCATGTCCCTCTTCATGTGAAGAATCAAAAAGAAGTCACATAGAATGAGGTCAGCTGAGTATGGTGAGTGGAGCAAGAGGCATGTTGTTGTTTTTTTTTTCTTTCTTTCAAAAATTGGTTCATTGAGATGGGTGTGCAAGCAGGTGCATTGTTGTTGTTGTCGCAAAGCCAATCCCCAGTCTGCTACAAATCAGTTCTTTTTTCTTGCACATGGTTACACAATCTTTTCAGACCCTCTAAATAGAAAACTTGATTAACAGTCAGACCTGGTAGAATGAACTAGAATCAACATTTTCGTTGGTTAGGGAAGTTGACAGATGTTCAGCATGATGTTTGTCATTAATCGACATTTCACATTTTTTGAAAAACAAAAATCACTCATGCACTTGAGATTTTCTCACAGTGCTGTCCTTGTGAGGTGTGTTAAAAAATGCAGCATCTGCAGCATTTTCCAGAGCCTGAAACAAAGTTTCACAGCCACATGCTATTCTCTTAAATCAGCCATCACAAAAAATGAGGTTTGAGTGAAACTGCTTTACAAAAAAAAAAATTCACTGTGACCAGAGAGTGCCTTCCCATGTGATGTCACTGGGTTCAGTAACTCAAAGCTAATTGCTTGATGTTCACCTAGGAGGAAAAATGTGTACTCTGAAAACTCAGCTCAGCCACCACAATTTTGGGATTTTTTTTGGGGGGGGATACCCCCTTGTATGTGGAAATGTTGCAGAGCACACAGGAGGGAAGTTATGAAAACTTCCTATACATAACCAAACACTTGAGAGCAATGAATCCTTGGATCTAAGGGCTTAGGAGTAAGGTTTGGAGGGATAACATGGTCAATGGGCATAGCAATAACCCCAAACACTGCAGTATGTCCTCTTTTTATAACTATCAACTAGAATCTTAAAAGCTCTTGAGTGGACATCAAAAACTCACCAACTGATGTCTCCTTGTCTAAAGGAAATAAGAGTAAAGAAAATTAAGGATCCATGTAAATAAATAGTGTATTGGACAAATGGATAATGCAAATACCCGTTTCCATGCCCACGAGATAATGTAAACTAGATGGCAAAGAACTACAACTATCAATTGCTCTGTAAGAGCTCCCGTGGAAAGGTCCTGGCCAGAGTGACAAAACATCATAGAACAAAGCTCAAGATCATGAAAAAGAACAGACACTTACTAGTTGAATAGAGACTGGTAGAAACCCAGAGACTATGGTTCTAAGTCACCTTTCTAGCCTGGAAGTAGATTCACCCCTATGGCTCAATATCTAGCCCAGCAATAGAAAGACCAATAAGATAAAAAACAACACTAGGATGTACACACACCTCAGGATAATAAGTCATTTGAGTGCTGATGATGCTCTTGGGTAAGTGTGAGAACTAATAACTTCAAGGTTGGTGGTTCAAAATCATGTGTTTCCATCAGCAAAAGATGAAGCTGTCTGTTCCCGTAAAGACTTCCAACCTTAAAAACCCTATATAGGTCCACTGTGAGTTTGTAAAGTTGCCCCTTCTATGTTGTCATTGTCAGGTACCATTGAGTTCACTCTGGCCTATAGTGACCCCACATACAACAGAATGAAAAATTTGCCTGGCCCTGGCAATTGTCATCCTCTCAATTATTGTTATGCCTAAGCCCATTGTTGTTCCACTGTGTTGGTCCATCTCCTTGACAGTCTTCCTCTTTTTCACTGTCCCTCTACTTTACCATGCATGATGCAGGGATTGGTATTTCCTGACAGTATGCTCAGAGTAGGTGAGACACAGCCTTGCCATCCTTTCCTTTAAAAAACACCCTGGCTATACTTCTTCCAAGACAGATAGGTTCATCCTTTTAGCAGTCCATGATACTTTCAGTATTCTTTACTAGTACCACAATTCAAATGCATTGATCCTTTTTTTTTTTTGTTCTTCTCCTTCAATGTCCTACTTTCACATGCATATTAGGTAATGAATGAAAATTACTGTGATTTTGGTCAGGCAAACCCTAGTCCTCAAAGTAGCATTTATTTATCAATTCTTGAAACATCTTTTGTAGAAGATTGACTTAACATAGTACATCTTTTGATGTCTTCATTGGTGCTCCTCTGAATGTTGATTGCTGAGCCAAACAAGACGAAATTCTTAACAACTTCACTATTTTCTCCAACTACCATTTTTTGGTCTATTTATCATGAAGTTGATCTTGCTTACAATGAGTGGTAATCCATACTAAATTCTGCAGACCTTGATCTTCATCAGCAAGTGCTTTAATGCATAGCTTTAATATACCAAGAATCACTTGACTCAGAGTCTATTACAATTCCTTGTCTCTCATGTGTTTCAAAGTAGGGTTTTGCTCCATAGTATTTTCAATGCTGGTTTGTCAGTAATGGCCAGGCCTTTCTTCCAACACATATCTGAGTTACCTCAGACCTCTAACCTTTCAGTTAGTAAATGAACTCTTTCACCATTTGCAGCATCCACTACAGAAGGATTCCTACCGTTATTAAGGAAGAAGTCATACTCTTGAGAAGTTCCTTCTTTCAACGGGCATGGAATAAACTTATTTTTCATAGCCATAGACCTTTTTCCTACTGCAGAAGATCACATTTATCCTTAAGAAAAGATGTTCAATCAGGAAACTCCCTTTACTTGACATTTTCCTGTTGTTGAGAAAGCCCTAAGAAAGGTAGTGAAGATGTTGGTCTTTGTGGTCAAAATGATGAAAGAGGCAGCCACCTTTCCTACAGCTTTGGAGAGACAAATGTATGCACAGAAATTGTGCAGATTGTAGTTACATTTTATCTGAGCTTCTATGGGAGGTGGCTACTCACTTGGGAAACATTCAGAAGATTAAAGTATAAAGTTTAAATGTGAGGCTTGAAACACACAATGAAAATATCATGCAAAACTCTGTCTAATTGTGTGGTGGTCTAGAGTGAATTGCAGGTCTTCTTCCAAACCAGTTTTTTTTCAGACCAGCTTTTCAAATTAAAATGCATGACCTTTGTGCTTTGATGGCCTGAGTCTATGAACAGCCTGGGTCTCTCTGAGTTCCTTGCCTGCCTGGTGAATGGGTTTATATCAGGAAGTCTTGTGTGGGTGTTCTGATCAGCACCACTAACCTTTTACATGAAAGGTATGATGAGACTGGGGAAATGACCACATAGGCCCAGTAGACCATCTGGAACAGACAACAGAAGTCAAAGAGACTCTTGGGTCTTTCCTAACTGACACCACTGTGATGCATCTGCTGTTTGATAGTTTCCTATGTCAGGGGGGATTATTTTCTGTGGCTGAAACTGATTTTGCTTAGAACCTACATTTTTGCCTGTCAAAAAGGGAGAGAAGGACCTGGCATGTTGTATTCCCAGCTGACCTTCTTGCTTCCAGTGGGAAGACTGAATAATAAGAGTTGAGTATTTACAAATTTCAGTATGGATTGCAATGAAAAATAAGGGAAACAAGAACACTTACAACTGGACCAATAACTAACATTATAATAAATAGAAAAATATTGCAGCTGTTAAGGATTTCATTCTACTTGGATTCATAATCAATACAGGGAAGCAACAGTCAAAAAAGAAAGCAATGCTACAGCAAAAGGTCTCCTTTAGTATTAAAAAGAAAAGATATGACTTTCAGGACTAAGTACCTGACACTAATCTTTTCAATTGCCTTGTATGCATGTGAATGCTAGACAATGAATAAGGAAGACTGAAGAAAAATCTTTGCATTTGAACTGTAGTGTTGATAAAGGATATCAAATATATTCAGAACTAGCAGAAATATAGTCAGAATGTTCTTAAGAAGCAAGGATGTCAAAACTCAATCTCTCATACTTTGGACATATTAACAAGTAGGTCTAGTCACTAGAAAAGAACATTATGCTTGGTAATGTAGAGGGTGATCATAAAAGGGGAAAGTTTTCAACAGGTGGATTGACATATTGGCTACAATCATAGGCTCACATATAGCAGTGATCATGTCTGGAGCAAGACTGGGCACTGTTTCTGTTGTACAAAAGATTGCTATGAGTCAGAGATTACTCAATAGCACCTTTGACAGTTACATAATCTCCTGTCAATGTGCAAAGGGATGAAGTTTAGCCATAGTCGATGAGGTCTCTTTGTAGGTATGGCCTTCTTCTGAGAATTCTAGAACCTCCTTGTATCCTTACCTGGAGGATGGAGACTCTCATCCTATGCTTCCTATGAGACAGTCCTGTTGACTAGTCACATGGAGCTATGCTGACAGAGCCAGAGTCCTGGACCTGGAGGATCCATATGGAGACCATGCCAATGCTAAGATACTTCTGTCACCTCTGGGTCAAGAAGACTTTCCACTCACTGGCCTGTGATCTTCCTGCATTTGGTGTTATTACATGGCTGCATGAGTCTGAAGCACAACTTATGGCTAGTATTGACATATGGAGTAATATCAGTCTTATGGACTTGATCTGGACTAGACTAGGATGTTTTCTTAATGTACAACTGTTCTTTGATATAAAGTTCTCTCATACATATATGAGTGCCTACGAATTTATTTCTCAAGTCAAATCAGACTAACACAGCACCTAGCAATCACAGACAACTTTTCAGAACCAGGTAATAATGTCTTCTCCTTTTTGTTCTTGGAAATAAAATTTTAGCCTTGTGTAAAATTAGCTTATTTCATTTGATTAAAGGACTAATAGCTGTATGAATCTGAATTCTCTAGAGCAGTGGTGCTCAACATATGGATTGCAAACCCTTTGGGGTTCAAATGACACTTTCACAGGGGTTGCTCCATTCATATCAGTAGCAAACTTGTAGTTATGAATTAGCAGTGAAAATAATTTTATAGTTGGGGGTGTGTGTCACCACAACATGAAGAACTGTACTACAGGGTCTCAGCAATAGAAACATTGAGAACCACTGCTCTAGTGTAACACAAATAATGACGGCTCTACATATCTACCAAGAAAGGGAATCATTGGTTTTGCTCTAATAAGTTATATAAAGAAAGTGACACATAATTGCCGTAGCAAGTAAGTCCAGTCTGTTTCAAGTCCATGAGTCAGATGTTAAGTTGGAGGCTTTTCTTGATATTGACAACTGCAGAAACTGAGGATCCAGCAAGTGGGAAGAGAAAACAGGAAGACCATTGCTGTTGAATGCAGAGGTGGACTCTGATAGCTCCCAGGATTGACAGGCAATGTGGTAACCCATAGCTCAAGTTCAAAGAACTGCAGTTCAATGAACCAAATACGAGATCTAGACCAGCCAGAGATGTCAAGTTCTTCAGAGCATTTTATTGTTTGTAACCTGAGTAAGGAGTTGCATTCCACCCTAATCACCCCACAAATGCTCACAACAGATTCCATCATAGAGTCATCCACATTCTATTAGCTCACATTATGAAAGAGACTTCATCTGCCAAGCTATGAGAATCCTGGCCCAGTCAATTTGACACAAAACATAATTACCACAATATCATTATCTTTTCCTTTCATCATCTGTAAAATAGTAGATACACTGAATGATGGTTATGCCTACATGACAGATTATCTAACAAAAGTCACAATATCGCCAAGAAACCCAAACAGAGACCTATAAAGAAATGTAGCCTTGTGTCTTAAGAGGAGTTGGGGGCTGGCCTAGCCTCCAGAGAAAAAGGAAAAAAGTGTCTTAGGTGAAGCACAACCAGAATACTCTAAGAACAATGATGGAGAGACTTCATCTTACATACTTTGGATGTGCTATTAAGAAAGTATGTCATGAAAAGTTAAGTCTAAGGGCGGCAATAAAGAAAAAAATGCTCTGGATGAGATGAATTGAGCAAGAGTTTACTCAAACATAACAATTGTGAAAAGGTTCAGAACCGAGAAGTGTTTCCTTTTGTTGTATGAAGCATCACTGTGAGTCACAATCACCTTGACAGAAACAATAGTATGAGACAGATAATAGGAGGACTTCATTGACTTTGTCTGTTGGGCTGTCACCTGTCTGTCAGCATTCACCGTAGACCCAATGTGACATTTTCATTCTTATTAGCAGAGATAAAAATTGTGACCAAAAATGAATGTATGGCATATGGCTTTCCTAAGTAAATGAGCCAAAACCATTGCTCTCTCCCAGTCTAGAGGGAGGAGAGATGAAATCTGGAAGGTCTGTGAGAAAAGTTGGTCCAATGAGCCTTCCTTCTCCTAAGATTAGAAGAGCAAGATGATGCGTGATGACCACTCCCAGCTATTCTGAAGGGGAGCACAATCAGGGTCCTAAATAGAATGAGAGAAAACACGGAACAAAATCCAAATCATACAAGAGGTCGGGCTTCTTGTTGAGATAGCGGCAGGTGCGGCTAACAAAACCATGGCCCTTTGTCACCCTGTAGGTCTGGAAGTGAACTCACCCTGTGGTAGAATAAGTAAGCATTTCAGATAAAAAGAGCAGCCTTTACTCAACAAGGAAGTGCAGAGAATTTGGAAAGAAGTGAGAATGTAAATAGAAAACATAGGGATAAAGTATCATATCTGATGTTACATGGAGGGGATTGCAATTAACAAATGAAACAAAATGTGTATGAATTCTTTAAACATATCTTCAGTTTTAATAAATCACTTTATTTGGAGTCCTTATAGTTCTTCCATACATCAGATGTATCAAGAATATTTGTCCATATGCTGTCATCATAACTTCCAAAACATTTTCTTTCTATGAGCTTTTGGTACCAGGTCCTCTTCCCCCGCCCCCCTACCCCATCCTTCCCCCACCTTCCACCCTCATGAACCCTTGATATTTATAAATTATTTTTACTTTCCTCTTTCACACCATCTGTTATCTCCCTTCACCCTCTTTTCTGTTATTCATTCCCTGAGGGTGGGAGTGGGGGTTTTACATCAATCATTGTGATCAGTTGCCCCTTTCTTCACCTTCTCCCTTCACCTCCCCCTTAATTTCATGGTATTATTACTCTCACTATTGATCGTGAGGTATTTATCTGTCCAGATTCTGAAGCTCTTATCTGTACCAGTCTACATGCTTTGGTCTAACCAGATTTGTAAGATAGAACTGGGATCATGACAGTGGGGGGTGGGGTGAGGAAGCAATAAAGACTTAGAGGAATGCTGTGTGTTTTGTTGGTGCTATACTGCACACTGGCTGCCTCTTCTCTTCCTTGTGACCCTTTGTGATGGGATGTCTAATTCTACAGATGAGCTTTGGGTTTCCATTCTGAACCCCCTCATTCACAGCAAAATTGTTGCTTCTTTGGGGTCTTCTTATGCCTGATACCTGATCCCATTGACACATCATGATCAATCAGAATCATGGTCATGGTGATCTTCTAATAATTAAGTAGGCTTTTTGCTTCCCTCTAAGTTTAACTTCAAGCTTTTAACTCCCCAGATGCTGTATCTTGTACTAGTCTGGCAACATCAGTTTTCTTCACCACAAAACTTGCAGGGAAAATTTGTCTCCAGCAATTGGTCTAGGAAGGTGAGCATCACAGAATGCCAGGTTATTAGAACAATGTGTTCTTGCAATGAGGGAGGACTTGAATAGAGGCCCAGTGTCCATCTGCTACCTTAATATTTCACCTATAGATACATGTACATAAACCTTGAATGTAAAACTAATGAACTGTTCTGTAAACCACCTTTAATTCAAAATAAGCAGCTAATATAGTTATTAAGAATACTTGCTTACAAACAGACCTGGAAGAATGTATAGGCTTTTCTTTTCTTTCTTTCTTTTTTTTTTTTGGTCATTTTTGTATGTTTGTTTTGTTTCATTTTGCTCTGCCTTGCTTTTGTGCTTATTAGTGTCTCTGCATGTCTCTCTAGATAAGAGAGGTGAAATAAACAATCTGCAGGAGGAAACAATAGGACTAATCCTTTGGCGGGTACATGGGAGAGGGGAAAGAAGGGGGAAGGAAGTGGGTGTTAACAAACCCAGGGACAAGGGAACAACAAGTGATCTGATCAAGCGCAATGTTTCCAAGTGGAATCAGTAAAATCCAAAAAAAAGGTCAAACATGATAGTGGAACAAGAGGAACGTAAAAGGAGATAGAGGAAAGAAGTAGGAGGCAAAGGACTTTTATAGAGGTCTAAATACAGGCATGTGCATGTGTAAATATATATGTGTATATATAGTTATAGGAAAGTAGATCTATATACATATATTTTTATGTTAAGTATCAAGGTAGCAGACAGACATTGGGCTTTTGGTAAATACTCCCTCAACACAAGAACAGTTTGTTTTAATAACCTAGCATTCCATGATGTTCACCTTTCCAACAAAACCACTGGAGACAAAATGAGTGTATAGCAAATGTAGTGAAGAAAACCGTTGGTACCAGTCTATTGAAAGATATAGCATCTGGGTTCTGAAAGTCTTGAAGATAAACAAGTGGCCATCTACCTGAGCAGTAAAGCTCACATGGAAGAAGCACACCAGTATTTGTGATCATGAGTTATCTATGGGATCAGGTATTAGACATCAAAAACCCGGAACAAGTAATCATATCAATGTGAATGAGAAGGTGTAGAGAGTGGAGACCCAAAGCCCCTCTGTGGGCAATTGGACAACCTCTTACAGGAGGAGCACAAGGAATTGACTAGCCAAGCAGAGTGTAGTATAGCACCAATGAAATTTACGACATTCTTTTAGTTCTTTAATGCTTCCTCCCCCTCCCCCCTCCCTCCTCACTATCATGATCTACGTCATTAATATTCTACGTTATACATATGGCTAGAACAGAGCACGTACTCAGGTAGAGATAAGAACTGAAAACACAGGGATCCCAGGACAGATAAGCCCTTCAGGACCAATAATGAGAGTAGCGATACCAGGAAGGGAAGGGGACAATGGGGAAGAAAGGAAGAACCGATTACTATGATCTATATAGAACCTCTTCCCAGGAGAATAGACAACAGGAAAGTGGGTGAAAGGAGATATTGGTCAGTGTAAGACATTAAAAAATAATTTATAAATTATCAAGATTTTGTTGGCGAGGGAGGGTGGGTGTGGGAGGGAAAAATGAGGAGCTGATACCAAGGGCTCATGTAGAAAGAAGGTGCTTGAAAATAATGATGGAAACAAATCTTTGCATGTGCTTTACATAATGGATAGATGTATGTATTGTGATAAGAGCCGTATGAGCCCGTAATAAAAAGACTTTTATAAAAAGAATACTTGCCCATTAATGTGTACATCAAAATGCAAATGTGGATATCAATAAAGCAAAACAAAAAATATTGGCAGTTGCATTTTCTTTACCAATGGAAATACTATACCAGTTGAGATTGAGAGCACCTTTTAGTTATCATTTACCTTGAATACAATGCTCTCACTGTAGCATACATTGGGCAGGCTTTGACTAATATCGCAATCACACTCTTGCCCTTTGCACATGCTTGGTGTCACCAATTTACCTCTGGATATGAATGTGGCAAATTTGGGACTCTGCTCATGTGTTTTCAAAAAACAGTACAGGTTCTCAATTTTCTTGACTGCCAGTTCCTTTACCTTATGAGTTTAGAAATGGTGTGAGTCCTAAGTTAGACTCTCAGATACTTGTCTTCTACTCAAATTCATAAACTAGTAGGATACCAAAGAGTTTGTAATCTGACTTTATCTTATCTCTAAAAACATTTCTTTTGTTGAGAATCACTGAATATCCAAATTTCAAAAATTAAATTGCATCTTTATTTTCTTGAGCAGTGATAAAAGATATTCCATGGGTGGGTGGCTTAAAGAAAGAGAAATAGGGCTGAGCCCCGGTGGTGTAGTGGTTGTGCACGGGACTGCGGCCCACTGGGATAGAGGTTCAATTCCAGTAGTGGGGCTGGGCCTCCTACTCCCACCACCAGAGAGCAGTGATGCCCAAAAAACAAACAAACAAAAAAGAAAGCAAGAGAAATAAATTCTGTCCTTTGGGAGTGCACCACTTGTCTGTCTGTTTGGTGTACTCTATTGGCTCTCCATGTTGCTGTGATTCTGGAAGCCATGTCATAGTATATTCAAATGTCAGCTAGGTCACCCCAGATGAACAGATTTTAGCAGAGCTTCCAGATGAAGAACATATTATGAAGAAGACAGGTTATCCATTCAGAGAAATTAGCCACTGAAAACCTTATGAATGGCCTTGGAACATTTCCAGACAGTGACTACCTCATGAATAACAGAGGAACATTGTCAGAGCAAGAAGCTAACCCCATCAGGTTGCAAGGCACTCAAAATATGACTGAGCAAGGGCTGTTTTCATAAAAGAGAGTCATCTATAATGACATGGATGGAGAAAAGATATTGGGACATCATTTGCTAATGGGATGCAACTCAAAAGGAGAATAACTATAAATAACTCATGATTGGAATTGGGCATGTCTGAATTATGAATCTTGGAAAACTGGAAGCCATCAAAAATAAAATAGATCACAAAATAATTCAATATCCTTGGCACTAGTGGGCTGAAATTGGTCACTTGGAAGCAGAAAATCATATGGTTTATTATCTTGGGAATGACACAATCAAGAGGAATAGTGCCACATTCATCATCAAAAAGGGTATTTCAAGATCTATCTTGAAGCATAGATTTGTCCATGATAGAATAATATCTATCCTCATACAAAGAAATTGACTCAATGCAACTATTACTCAATTTATGAACCAAGCACTAAAGCTAATGATGCAGAAAATGAAGAATTGTATTGAAGTTTTAGTCTGACGTTAGTCAAACATGCAATCAAGATGCATTAATAATTATCTACAATTGAAATACAAATATAGGAAGAAAAGAAAAAGGAACAATATTTGGGAGAGGTGCCCTTGGTCATAACAAAATTTCACATGGTAAAATTTTGCAGCAACAATTACTTCACCACAAATATCTTTTCTTTCAGCAACATAAAATGAGGCCCCAATAAAATAATTTTACAATAAATAAATCAATTAAAATATGGGATTGGGGGGGGGGGCGGAGAGACAACTATGCACATGGACTTTTCCAGATAGAACTTACAGAAATCAAATTGACTACATGTGTGGGAAGAGAAAGTGGAGAAACCCAACCAGCTGGTGGATCCAGAGGTCTGAAATCAGCTGAATGAGTACACTGTTGGTATTCCACCACCGATGTGGCATGTACTTATGTTAATTTCATGATTGAAATGTAGGGGTGGAGTCCAGCCTGTTAATCTGGAGATAGCCATGGAGTAACCAATGAGGCCTCCGTGTGGGCATGCCTTTCTCTTGAGACTTCTGGGAAATCTCGCAATATTTCCCTAGTGAAGATGAGAAGCTACCTTCCTGAGATGTTGGGAGTTAGTCTAAGAGATGATTAATCATAGACAAGACAAGATGGCAGCGTCTAAGGACCCAGAGAAGCCACACAGCTTTACCCTCATGGAGCCAGACCTCTGAAGCTGGAGAAGCCACGTGGAGACCCCTGCCAGCAGTGAGTTGCTTCTGCCACCCCTGGATGCTGTTGATGAACCCTGAGGGCTGGAAGCGAGGAGCCATGGGGAGACCCCTGCCAACACCGGGATTCTGCACCCACTATCCTGTGACTTCATCAGTCAAAAGGAGACATTGTAGACTGGTGTCAGGCATATGGGCTAATATCAGACTTATGACTGAACTGGACTCGGCTCATTGTCCTGTTCCTCTTGTATATAAACCTTTTCCTTATATCTATATGCGTGTCCTTGAATTTGTTCCTCTAGACTATCCGGACTAACACATACACACATACTTTAATCCACAAAGAAATAACCTTGTCTTTGAATTACAATGCAATATGTCTTTTTGATCACTTGACTACTGCTTCTGTGAGCATTGATTGTGGATTCAAGTAAGACTAAACATTTGACAACTTCAACATTTTCTCCACTTATTATGATGTTACTTATTAGCCAAGTTGTGAGGATTTTAATCTGCCTTACGCTGAGTTGTAACTCATGCTGAAAATTACAATTCTTGATTGTCGTCAGTATGTGCTTCAATTACTCCTAATTTTCAGCAAGCGAGTTTGTATCAGCTGCATATTGTGGGCTGTTAACAAACCTTCCTGGCTTTGTCTTAGGAAATTTTCTATTCAGTTCCTTGACTTCATCCTTTCTTTCATTTGCTTTAGCAACTCTACAATTATTAGTAAATTTCACAGTCTTTTCTGACATCGACTTGGACCTTCCTTTCTTTCTTATCTTTTTAATGACCCACTGTTTTCTTAATGAAGGGTGGTTATAGTCCTAATCCACTATAGGAGTAGCTTCTTTGAGTTCTGGTCTCTGTCACCTGTATATTGTCGGAGATTAAAGGAGAGAGAAGTGAGCAAAGGAGGGACCTCGGTACGACAAAGAAAGAAGAGTAAGGAAAGAAGCATGTTGTTTGGACTCAAGGTTTCTCTGCTGAAAAGCTGCAGATCTAGGGGAAGGCTGATGCCAAGGCACATGAAAATCCCAAGAACAGAATACGAGGACCACAAATGTTGAAATAGGACAAGTTTTAGAGCTGAAAGGAAGAAAGAGCTGGCACCTTGACTTCAGAGCAAAACATTTGATAGCAACCAACCCTGAAAGTGTCCCCAGTTTTTGTGGGTACCCTCAAATTGCTTACAACTTGAATCAAGCCTGCATACAATAGAATGAAGCTCTGCATGTTCTACACCATCTTCACAATTGTTATATTCAAGCTCATTGTTACAGTCACTGGGTCCCCTACGGTCTATTTCACTGCACTTCTACTTTACTATGCATGGATCTTTTTCAAGGGACTGGTCTCATGGCAACAGGTGCACAGTAAGGAGGGCAAAGTCTTATAATCCTTGCATCTATGTATTCTTCTGGCTATACTTATGCTAAAACAGATTTGTTTGTTCTCCTTGCAGTCCATGGTAATGTCAACATTTTTTCTAGTAACATGATTAAAATGCATCAATTCTTCCTTATGCATAACCTCACTTTCATTTGTATAGGAGGTAGTTGAAAATATCATGACTCAATATTTGCAGTCTAACCATTGTCTTCAAAGTAAGTTCCTTGCTTTTCACCACATTAGCGAAATCTTGTGCAGCAGATTTACATTAGGTAGATACAAAGCATCCTTTGATATCTTGACTGTGACTTCCATGAACATTGATTGTAGATACAAGTAAGAGCAAATCTTTACCAACTTCAACTTTTTCTCCATTTATCGTGATGCAATCTAGTGGTCCAGTTGTGAGAATTTAGGTTTTTTTTTTACATGAAGTTGTAATTCCTAATGATGACCACAATCTTTGATCTTCAGTGGGAAGTTTTTCAAGTCTTCCTGACTTTCAGCGAGCAGGTTGTATAGTCTGCTTCTCTTATGTTGTTAGTAAGCCTTTCTACAATTCTTATGCCATATTCTTCTTCATACAATCCACCATCTAATGATTTTCTCAACATACAGATTAAGTAAGTAGGATAAGAGGATACAACCTTGATGAAAATCAATTCTGATTTTAAACCATGCAACGATTTTTTGCTCTGTTTGCACAACTGTCTCTTGATCCATGTACAGGTTCCTTATCAGCACAATGAAGTGTTCTAGAATTCTCAGTTTTCTCAAGAAAATCCACATTGTTGAATGCCTTTGCGGAGTGAATAAAACACAAATAAATTTGTCTGGTACTCCTTGCTGTGAGACAAGATTATATGACATCAACAAAGATATCCCTTGTTCCATGCTCTCTTCTGAATCTAGTCTGAACCTCTGGCAGTGTACTGCTGCAATCATTGTTGCATGATCTCCAGTAGCATTTTACCTGCATGTGAGTTTATGATATCTTACTATAATTTGAGCATCCTCTTGGGTTACCTTTCTATGGAATGGGTACAAGGTACTTGGCCAAGTAGACTGTCTTCCAAATTTCCTGGCATAAACAAGTGAGTACTTCCAGAGCTTCATCAGCTTGACACATTTCAGTGGATATTATGTCATTGCTGGAGCCATTTTCAGTTAATGCTTTTCATGCAGCTTGAATTTCTTCCTTCCAGATTTTTGTATCTTGCTCATATGCTCTTTCTTGAAATGATTGAAAGTTGACTAGTTCTTTTTAGTACAATGATGCTGTGTCTCCCTTCCATCTTCTTCTGATGCTCCATGTATCATTCAGTATTTTCCTCATGGAATATTTCAATATTATGACACGAGGATTCAATATTTTCTTCAGTTCTTTCAGTTGAAGATGAACTGAGGATACTCTTCCCTTTTGGTTTTCTAACTCTAGGTCTTTTCACATTTCATTATAATACTTGACTTTGTCTTCTCATGCTGCATTTTGACACCTTCAGCTCCTTTGGCTCCATCATACCATTGATTAGCTACATAATTTTGAAAAGAAGGGTCATCTTTATGACTCTCATTTTCATATCTCCCTAATGAGGCTAGAGATATACTTTATCTCTTCAAAGATATGGCAGAATTAGATAGTTTATGAGGCTGTATGGAGTGTAGTAATTTGATGAAATAAATTAGGTGAACTAAATTAGACATGAGATGTAGATAATTGATCACTTCTTTTGTAGTTTACTGTTCCGTGTGTTATTTATTATTGAAACCAAGGTGTACATGCAGAGGTATAGTTTGTTGTGTGTGGTCCAGTTGAACTGGGGGGGGGGATTTTACCACGTCGTATCAAGATGGAAAAACTCCCTCTGTCTCATCTGTCAAAAAAATCAGAAGAGATGAACCACAAATGACCAGCTATCCTCCACAGCTGAAAATTCTTGTTTGTTTGTCTGTTTGTTTTATCCATCCCCACAGTTAGTGCAAGAAACTTTTGTGTCAGCAAGTTTGTTTTCAGAACTTTAAACCTTTTTATACCCTGTCAACATATTTTTGAGCTAATACATACCAGAACCTGCAAGACACTTATCTATGCACTTCTCACTCTAACTGGTGATCAACACAGAACATTTCTCCTTCTATCTGTGAGTGGCTGTCAGAATCAAGTCCAAACATCTAGCTCATTCCTTTGAAAAGGGATGTAGGCGAGTATTTTCTATACAGGTATTTCCTAAGGAAGAACTTCTGGTAATTTTTTTTTCATTTTAAAGAAAAATACTTTAAAAATACTTTAAAAATACTTTTGTCTCAGATTATTTCCTTATGCTTGTGAAAGTAAGATAATGATAATGATGGTGAAAAATTGATGGCTCAAGCTCCAATGCTGCTGAAGAATCCTGAACATAACAATGACTGCCAGAAGAACAAACACAGCCAACTTAGAACATGTACAAGGAGAAGATGTTCCTACATCTTGCTTTCTTTGTACACAGACTAAAAAGAACATCATGCTTGATATGTTAGGCCGGGTTGTCTATAGCAACAAATCCAGTGACATTCATCTATATATAAGAAATAGCTTTATACCAAGAAGTAATTATATAATAAGAAGTGTCCCAGTCCATTCCAACCCAGGTCTATAAGTGCAACAGTAGACCATAAGTCCCTTTCCAGACTCGCACAGTCACATGCCAGTGTTGCAAGATGGTGAACTAGGAAATGGGAAAGATCACAAGTGGGTGGATGCAGAGTCGTGTGAATCCAAGGTCATTGGAAACATGGCAGGGTACTGAAAATTGCAAGGTTTGGATGGCCCTCATGGGTCTCTCCTTTTGGCAGACAGAGGCTCCCAGCCAGCAGAAAGCCAAAGTGAGGCAACACCTAGATTTCCTCACTCTCATACAAAAGGCTACACTCACAAGAGGTGTCCTCAACCAGCCCTTTGATTGACAGGTTTGACTTTGACTTCACCCCTAGATAGGAGTGTCAAGTTGACATAAAGATCATCTACCTAGACACTTGGTAAGTCACGGTGTGTCTAGAGGAAGGAAACACTCAGTGAGATGGAAATAAGGGCCAAAATAGAGACTCAGACCTAGTAGCCATCATAAAGAAGTCACAGAATCCGGCATTCTGCTAGACAAGCAACAATTCTCTGACACAGAGGGTCATTCTGGGTTGGAGCTGATTTCATGGCAACTCAGAACTTCCAGATGAACTTCTTTCTTTCTTTTTAAAATTGTAATGATGTCTTTAATTATTATAGCTCCTGGCAATTGGATACTAAATAAACATTGGAGAATAATAGTTAAAAATAGATGTCAATGAAATTATTTTCACACATCAGATGAGCTTCTTTCTCTTTTTTAAAAAAGATATTTTATCAGAGACTTGTATAACTCTTATCACAATGTATACATCTATCCATTGTGTCAAGCACAGTTGTATATTTGTTGCTGTCACTCTCAAGACATTTTCTTTCTACTTCAACCTTGGGTGTTAGTTCCTCATTTCCCCCCCTTCTTCCCCCATCCTCCCTCCCTCACAAACCCTTGATAATTTATAGATTATTATTTTGTTATGTCTTACACTCTCTGATGTCTTCCTTTCATTCTTTCAGAGAGAATAAATCTTGACAGTATTCATACATACACTTATGTGAATGAGAGGTTGGAAACCTTCCTTTCTCGAAATCTGAATATGGCCAATAGAAAAACTATAGCTTTAGAAATAATTTTAGAATGCCCAAGAAAGGCTTTGGCAGGAATCTAAGGCACTTGAAGCAGACTTATGCCTTCAAGGAGGGGAGATCTTTCTATCTGGTTAGCATAGTGAAATTTATGAAAGAAAAAGTCCCCAAACACCTGGAAATTCCAAGAGTAAAATCATCCCATGCAAGAACAAGCAAAGTAACATCAATAATGGTGTGGGTTTTTCCTCATTCAGAACAAAAGACTAACAGTAATTCAGTTTGCGCTGTTGCTACTTTGTTGTTACTTTGCTGCCTTAGAGCTATGGACCCTACATGTGGTTGCAAAAGCTGTTATTTTCTTGTCGGGTTAAAGCTGATGGCTTTTGTGTGTGTGATAAAGCGTTTCCTTTATTGAGAGCTTGTGTTGAAAGTTCCTTGTTTGTTTGGACTCTTCTGTTCAATTGAAACCTGAGGTACAAGTAGTCAAATAGAAGCAAGGCTGTAAGAGGAAGCTTCTTAAGAGGGGAGCTTTCTTTATCCTACAAAAACAACATTCCTTTTGTGTTTTATTTTTGTTTGAAATGTGGTGTGTGGGGACACTTTTCAGTCTCTGGATCAATCAATTGTTGCCAAAACTGTGCTTATAGAACAAACTAGTAGGAATAACCACATGATTTTTAAACACAAGCAAAATCATGTCATTTCTTATTTCATGGCTTATTTTATGAGTGCCAACTACTGAATCATTCTATGGCAGTATTACAATGTAAGCGGCAAGTGTCAAAGAAGCTCGCATTCTGGCTACCAGTAGAACTCTGCTGGCCTTTTGTGAATCTGTCTTGCTGCTCCTATATAAAATAAATCAAGCTTTTCTGAGGCGTGGGAAAGGACATGATGAAGGGACAATGCAGTGTTGGGTCCATAGTATGTGTTCAATAAATTCTCACTTGTATGATTGATTGAGGATAATCCCATCATGTCTTTAGTCCCTTGTTGTTCATCTCAACCTCTGAAATCTTAGTCTTTGTTTATTTGACCCAAACCTATAAGGAATCATTGTGTTCTTCAATACCCAGTGAGAATTTTCTTTGTCAACTGAAGAGTTTGGTCTGGTCCCGATAAGACTTACACAGGGTCGCCCCAGAGCTTCTCTTTGGATGCTCCAATTTTGACCTTTCTGGTTGCTCACAGGGGCAGGCCCCATCGTCCTCTTCTGCCCGCCCCTCCCGCTTGCTCTGTGCAATGATCCCCAAGCTTTCCTACGCCTGTCTGAATCCCCATCCAAGATGACCCAGACAGGATCTACGGGCTGCCAGAGGCGCGACTGTGAATCACTGGGTGAACAGGAGCTCGCTGTCAGACATGGGAGCAGCTGGGAACCCATCCCTGCCCCCACCCGTCAACAGAGCCGGGGAAAGGCCTTCCAGCCCAGGCCCCACCCAGGGTGGAAATTCGCCTGCCCTCTCCGTTGAGAGGCCCCAGGGACTTTCCCCACTGCCTGTGTCCATCAGATGTGCTGATGGGCATGAATGGGGTGGAGGGGGGCATCCCTTGCCTGTTTGCACCTGTCAGCAAACTGATGGGCAGGGAAAGGTGGGGGAGGCTCTCTTCCACCCTGTCAACCCAGCTGACAGACAAGTGTAAGTGGGCAAGGCCCCTGGCCTCTCCTAGTCAGCTGTGGGCGTTCTGGTTTGATTGGGGAGTGCATGGGGGGTTCCGCTTGCCTGGCAGACTGAGGGACTCCACACAGTGGAGGCAGAGGGTCTACAGAGTGAAAAACCAGGCTGATGTGCGTGCATGTGTGGGGACAGTGTGTGGAGCTTTCCTCTTTAATGTGAGGTTGTGGCCCCACAGGCACACCATGTGTGGTGTATTGATTGAACTGTGATGTTCATGCTATAGAGATTGGGGTCAAGATCATCTTTTGCCCAAATAGTACCTGACATATAGAACATTGACATAACTAAGCTTTCAGAAATTAGGAAGCTTAGCAAGGATAATCTTGCTAAATTTGAGATTCAAAATGGTAGGAAACTTACTTTAATATGCTTATTTTTCTTCATATTTATCATCAGAACTTGTGAACTGATTCCTTACTTCCTAATTGGAAAGCAAAAATAGGATGTCTAACTTCTCCAACTCATGGATTCAAGTTCTCTCGATTGACACTTCCTTAACCCCAGGTGACTTGGATGCATGCCTTAACCAGGACAATGTGTCTTTGATGAGAGGTGCTATGTATCATTCACTCAATAGGCATTTAAAAAATAATCCTTATATGTTGAAATATCCATGTAAATTAAACTATTGACACATTTTTCATGGAGGCCATTTGACAATGAAACTCTTTCAGAATTGAGTGCCCTTGAAATGGCTGATGATGGAGTTGGGAGCCAAGATAGATGAAAGAGCCCAGTAAGAAAGCAGCGTAGAACTTATTATGATTCTCTCTCTCACTGGCTCTACACAGACAATAAAAAAACCCTACATTTTTAAATGATTCATTTGGTAAACAAAACACTTAGGTTTTGTAGGAACTCAAAAAAATCTGTAGTTTTCTTCTAGAGAGAATGTGAGCATTTATTTTAATCCCATTTTTCTTTCCATAAAAAATGCAATGTCTATTTTCACATTTCTGGGGAACTGGGTGTCAACAAATCAAGAACAAGCTGTCAACAGAGTATTGCTTAAGATAGAATGCTCTACTATTCTCAAGATTAGTTTAGATGAAGAATATTATTTAAAGAAGGATTACAACACCCAAGATTTCTTAAGCATGTTCCCCTAAATAACAGTAAGATGAAATTAATCAACAAGATCATATAATCTCAGAAATTTTTGTAGGAAGATCTTACAGATTGTCAACCACTTGAAGCCTAAACCAAGCAGTAATTATATCTTACATGTATTTTCATCAAAAAAGAATGCCAGAAATATCAGGAGAGACCATGAGCTGATGTGGGTGAATAATAAATGTATTTTATTCTCTTTACTCTGAGACAGACTATGGCTCCTTTGCAACTCACAATTTTCTCTTCATTTCAGGAGATGCAGAATATGCTGCTTTTGCAGCTCATTCTTCATTGTGAGGCATGTCGTGACTTTTCCTTGGCAGAAATCTTGTTGGTGTGTGCAAATATGCCATTGTGGCAAGAGACATCCTTTTAAGTTCTTCATTCTCAATTGGAGCATTTACTGTTTGTTGGGTTACAGAAAAATCTTTCCCCACTAGGTCAGGAAAGAGGATTATTTATTGCTTCTTATTAATTGTTATGTAGCTTGCTGAAAAACCTTGTGTGAGACTTAATATTTCCAAACATATCAATATATTCACTAGTTCTGCATCATTATAATTATATGTGGTATGTTTAAGTTCCCACTGATGTTGATTACCTTTTCATCATGGGAAAGGTAAGCCTGAGTTCCAGACTAGTGCAATGGGTATATGCAGTAAACTTGTTGCTCTCTCTTCTTTGGAGTGACAGGTCAGTACTTTCCCCAGTGGTTTCTAGTAAAGCATACTGGAAAAGACCAGGGAGAAGAATTCTGCACGTGAGAATACCTTGACTGCTTTCCTTTCATTTTCTGTACTGACAATTTTATAGCTAGTGCTATTTATCAGACCAGAGAAACCACAGTAAAGAACAAATGGAATAGAAGACAGGGTAGAAGAGAATGCCACATGACTGATACGTGGCATAGTGGAAGAACTGTTGTTCAACCACACTGTTGTTGTGGTTGTTGTTGTTGTTAGGTTCTATCAAGTTAGTCCCAATGCATAGTGACCCTCTGTACTACAGAGGGAAACACTAGCTGGTCCCGAACTATCCTCAATGATTGCTGTGCTTGAAGTTTTGATTGCATTGACTTGGTCAAGGCATCTACTTGGGGCTTTTCCTTTGTTGTGCTGGCCCTCCATGTTACCAAAGTTGATGTCTTTTTCCAGGGACTAATATCTCCCAATAGTGTCCAAAATATGTGAATTGAAGTCTCTTCTTCTTTGCCTTTAAGAAGCATTCTGGTTATCCTTCTCCAAGACATGTTGAAGAAGCCAGATGTGTTTAAACTAGGAAGTAGAATACTTAGGCATTGGTGCCTCTTTTTTCCCCCTTCATTTCAAAGAGACATTATATTATAGTCTTGGTGACTTGAGATACCTGAATGAGGACCAACCACTGTGCGTATTCAAGCTATAGGGACGAGAGTATTCAAATAAATTTAGGTAAGAGTCTGCTCAACTTGTTTCTTGAGCCTCACAATATCAGAAAAAGGTTCTGAAGAAACTCTCTTTAGAAGGTTGGAAGATGGTGCCTCCCTGGCAATTGAAGTTTAAATGTCAAAGCATTGACAGGTTTCTTTTAAGGGATTAATCCAAACTTAAGTCAATTCTGAAGACTGAGCCAGCATGGAGTCAAACTTCTGTCTCCATAACAAGTCCTTGGAGTTATTTCAGAGTTAATATTCTGGGTGTTTGTTTTAAGACAAAATAGATGGATCGAGCTTTCCTACCGTAAGTCACAAGTTGATTGCATATTCAGTTTTGTTGGTTGTATGTCACCTTGAAGACAACCAACTGATGTGAAAAGAAATATGCGATGAGATTTTAAATGGTCAATGTTGACTGCCCGGTGAAAGCACACCTTACAGGTTCAATAATTCATCACTTTGAGTTATTTATGGCTCTCTAGCATTTCCTTAAATCACTCTTTACTGTTTTGCTTGATTAATTCTTTGATCTGGACAAAGGAGATGGCTTTAACCATGACCATTGCACAGATCCTCTTACTAAATGAACAGCAGGGTGATAAACAGGTTGATGTTAATCAGTTAAAAATGGTAAATAGACTGTATGAGCAGCCAGGGAGCGATGGGTTTTGTACTAATCATGATTTTTGAGAGCCATGCCTTCTCTCTCATATATTCATAATGCTCTTAAGTGGTTCATTTGCAAAGAAACTGGTCACTGGTGTAATACTGTTTATGTTGGGGAAGCCAGTCTGAAATGGATCATGTGCAGAAGGCACTTGAATTTTTGAGGGCAATTGGTTGCATGTTTTTTTTATTTGGAGATGAGAACTGTGCTGATGACTGCAGTCTCACAACTGCACCTACGTGAGGCTCTGGGGACCTCGTGCACTTGCAATCAATCAGTAAGTGGGGGAATGAATCTCCTCCTTTGTGGGGCAGAGCTTGTGCATGCTTAGCAGAACTAAGGCACAAGCTGGTGGCTTGTTGCTCACATTGCCTTCATTTCTGGGAGCTGCTATGGCACAAGTACCACCAATGGGTGGTTTGAAGATGCAAGCATGGATTTTCTCACAGCTCAGGAGACTAGAGGACCAAGTCAGAAGGTGGCTCTATGTCTTCTTGTACAGGCCAGCGGATGGTGACTCCTGGGAGTTACTGGGTTTCTCTTTGAGTCTCTCTCCACTGTGGTCTGAGTGCAGGCACTCTGCCTCTATCTTCTGACTTTTGTGTCCACTCCGTCTTGATATCATTCAGAATGATCAGGTGTAGGACCGACTACAGACTGACAGAAGTAACAAAGAAAACCCTATTCCAAATAATATTGTGCTCACAGGTACAGGGCTTAAGAATCACACACACACACACACACACACACACACATGAAGGGAGATAGACTTCCACCACTAACACTGTTGTTACTTTTCACCTATTATGGGAAGCCTGGACAAAAATATGATGTCTTCATTTATGATATTTTGGGGCATTCTGTGAGATATTCTGTTGATAAATATTGCACCATTCTTAGTAAACCTTTAGCCTCTTTTCAGAAGTACCTCCATGGTTATCTGGTTGGTTTGTTTAGAAAAAGAAGACAGTCACTATCATCAAGTCTATTATACCTCATAGTGATCCTGTATCGGTCAGGCTAAAACTGCTTCTGTGGGGCTCTAAGACCACAACTCTTTAAAGGAGGAGAGAGCCACATCTGTCTTCTGCTGATTTCCCATGGCGGACTCTCTTGTTACCTCCCCAATGTGTAACTGCTGCCCCCCCACCCCCACCCAGGGCTCCTGTTTGCTTGATGGCGGTTAGCTCTTGAGGGCTCTAGAGATCAATCTGAACAACCCAAATGCAAAGAAATCTGAATCACAATCTCACCTACTAAAGGTCATGTTCCCTCTTCTCCCATATATACAATAGCTCACTAAAACCTTCCAAGCACAAGGAGTTTTCTTTTATCCAATTCAGACGAGCAGGTGATGACTATTCACGTCAATAACTTAGATCCAGTGGCATTGTTGTCTAGACTCCACATCATCATGACCTGAGGCTGTCAAACTTTATGGAAGTCGATGAACTCTTCTTTCTCCCACAGAGCCTCTGGTGGGTTTGAACCACCAATAATATCATGGTTAGCATTTTCCTTCTTCTCTGACAGCAGCATCAGGGCTTGTTACATACAATCCTGGCTAGTCCCCGCATGCTTGACCTCTCTGCCTATTTATATTTATTTCACCTGGGCCTACAAAGGCAGAACCAGGAACTTAAAGAGCAAGAGGTACATGCTGTCTTGGGACGGCGTAATCTGGTGTATCCAGAGGCATAACGTCCAGAAGAAGTAGAGTTAGGGTAAGAACTCAGATTTATCATTTCTAGCATTTACTTCCTTCCTCTGTCGATACCTTCCTTGCACTGGACCTTGCTGTTGCTCTAAAAAGAAAAGGCAAGAACCACCCCTCCCCCAACACACACACACACACACACACACACAGAAAGGTTATGAAGAGAATACCCAATGATATGTAAAGCAGCACTTATCTAGTTATAGCCAACTTAGTCTAAAGAAAGGGAAAGAAGAACATGGATTGGTTCCATTTCTGTGCATTTGGGAAGCTGAGCTCTGCAAATTCAAACCTATTTCTGGGACCCTGGTCCACCAGCATGCTTACTAGTCTCCCAGAAGACAGCCTTAAGCTGTCCTTACTGAAGTTAATTGACCGTAAAATCCTTCTTTCATGGAATACTTATTAATATTTCAGAACACAGTATGGAAAACTCCAGTTTACTTTATTAATTTGCTTACCAAACCCTTTCTCCATGGATAAGGCACCAGTACACACTCTCTTTGGGTCAGGTCTGAATTTAAAAGTCATTCTGAACCAGTCAAGGCACATGGGTGACATTTTACCCTTGTGATACTTCTCTTCCAGCTGTGAAATCAGCACCAGCAACTCTTTTGATCTTTAAACTGTGTTCAAGGAGCAGTGCTGTGTGGAATGACTCAGAAAAAGCAGGACCAACTGCAAAATATGTTTGCTTTCTCTGCTACCCACCGCATGTAAAGAAGATACAAAAGAGAGAAAGAAAATTAGAACCCCATTAAAGTAATAGAGGAATAAGAATGGGACACTGAGATGAAATTTCACCTTCCTTCACACCCTGTGTAAGTGTTCCCTCCCCAAGAATTCCACAGATTTCCTTGACACTCATCATTTTGGCAGGGCTGGAGGAGTGCCAGGAGCCTTGGTGATGTAGGAGCCACACATTGGGCTGCTAACCTCCAGGTCAGTGTTTGAAACCACCGACTTCTCTGCGGGAGAATGATGAGGCAAAGAGCCAGTCTTGGAAAACCCTGGGGACAATTCTACCTGTCCTACAGTATCTCTTAGGAATTGGCATCAACTTGATGGTGGGGAGTTTGGTGTGGGGTTCTCAGGGCATGGTAATCACACACAGAAAGGAGCCCTGATCATCCAAAGGGTAAGCACTTGACTTTTAACTGAAGGGCTGGTGGTTTGAACCCACCAGCCGCTCCAAAAGACAAAGACGAGGCACACCATTTCAACAAGATTTACAGTTTGAGAAAAGGTCCCCCCATTCAGAGGACCTGTATAAAGTGGGGAAGGGGGGACATGAAGCAGAACTCAAGAGCATAATAGAGAAGAACAGTGGGAACATAATAGAGAACATAGTGGGAGTCCACCCCCAGTTTGCCCCAAGACTATGACCCCCTACCCTTTACAGCTGGACCTGGGCTCACTCCATTCCAGAACAGTCAATCATTTACGATCATCAGGGAAGAACATCCCTGGGCAAAGTAAAGAAGGTTAGAAAATAAAGAGGAGCAGATAGAGAAAACCCAGGGAAGGCAGAGTATAAGGCACCGAGGGAGTGGCACTGAGTTAGCTGAAGCAAAATATGTATGGATTGTTTAATATGCAGCTGATGATCTTCTCTGTAAGCCTTCACTTGTTCCAAGACAAAATATATATGTTTTAAAGTGTATAGACCTAGATGGAAGATGTGATAACATTATGTCAACATGAAAATGTATGAGAGCATAAGGGTGGAATCCCACTTGTCAATCAGGTCATAGCCTGATGGTGCTTCTTTGGAGATGCGAGCTTCCCATAAGGAGAATTCCAAGAACCGACTCATGTTCTTCACCTTCCCCTTTATGCTTGCTGGGACTCTTAGCCACTGACCCTGAAGGCTACTGGATCCCTGCCAAGTTTCTACTGACCTGGGGTCCGTAGGACTCTGCACAGACCAGCCTATGATCTTCCTGCATCCTGCATCATTGCATGTGGCCATGTAAGTCTGAAGGGGGACTTATGAACTAGCACCAGGCTTAGGCACTTGAGTTGGACCGGGCTGAGATGAGTTCTTGACACATTTAATTCTGGATATAAAGCTCTTTCTTATGTACAGATGATTTGTTTTTCTAGTAAACCTGGCCTATTTCAGAGGGCAGCCCCCCTCCATCCCATTTACATAGTTCTACTCTGTCCTATAGGATCACAATGATGGCAAGGGTTCGGTGTCAATGATGCAAAGCGGTTAGCATCTCCATGGGTTAGTTTTGCAGAGCACCCTTTGAGAAGTAATGACCTGTCGTGCAAGTTTCAGCATTGAGAGGCACATTTGTCTAAGCATTCTGTCCACCCACTGCTTATGAGAGAATTAGGCAGAACTCAGAGAGAAGGGTGTTCACCTACCAAATGCCTTGAACTCTTTATGAAAATAAAACAAAGTGTGAGATATGATTATACTACCCTTGTTCTGAACTGCTATTCAGTTATGCTTATAACCCCTCATTTGATCCTCCTATCCCTTCTCCAGATGCTGGGGTCAGGGCTGAGACACAACCTGCTTCTAATTGAACTCATTAACACTGCATTTAACACTGCACCACTGTGTGTGAGAAGACATTTGATCCATGTGTGGATATGGGGAGAAGCTGTCTTATTTTACAACAGAAATAAATCTGGTCTTGACATATTGCGACAAATTGACCCTGTCAGACAAGTAACATTAGTATTGCCATGGATATATTCTGACTTTATGAACATATTTAGACTTTGAAAATTATCAGAAAGATGATAAAAATAATTTGTTGTTGCATAGCATTTTAGCATTTCCTACACATAGTCTTATAAATTATTTCGTTGGATGCCAATGCCCCACATCTCTATGGTTTTCATATGTTTCAGTAGGTTACATAAAATACAAGCAAATGACAACTTCTTCTAACACAGGAACTTTATTTATTTCACATTTTTTAAGATCCCAATCCTTTTGTTTAACTTGCCAGGATTAAAATTGTACTATCTTTGTGTAAGATATTATAATTCTGAATACCAATATACTCTATCGATTATTTGATAAACTAAAAAGGTGACAAGAGTATGTCACACCTCCTTGGTAGCTAGAATGATCTTTTACAAAATAAAAAAATGCCTGGTAATATCACCAGCATCATCACCATGAGGACTAATAGGTCCCTAAATGGTAATCAATTATTATGAACTTATTGATGTCAATACTTTGTACTTCTTAATTTCATTGAAATTTAAGAACAACTCACTTTCATGCATTGATCTTGAAAGCCCTCCAAAATCCAAACTATGTAATTTACATTTGCATAGATTCTCTTTCCCCCTTATATAAATTACAAAAATAATGACTTATATGAAATATACAGCAGGACATACAGACTGAGATATTCCTAGCATATCTTTAATAAGCTTTCCATCTCACAACAAAATGCCAAAATTGAGTTGCTTCATGAACAGACTTTTCATTTTTTATTCAGTGTCTTGGGAGCTTGGAGTCCAAAGCACAGTCTTAGCCATCCAAGTGAGTTTCTTCTGTGTACTTCCCTTCTCCTTCCTAGTGGTGGTTGGGATCATTGGTGTCCCTTTGTGATTGTAGGCACACTTGGCTTCCTTGTCACTTGTCATGTGTCTGCCAGTGTGCCACTCAGTTCTCCCTCCTTATAAGAGACCACGGAGAAGAAGGTAGAAGATAGGCTGAGCACACATCCCCTCTGATAGAACCTCATTCATTATCATCATCAACACACACACACACACACACACACTTTTAAGCTGGATCACATTCAAAAGTATCAGAGTCAGGAGATCAAAATAATTTGGGGGAGTGGGGTTCACCATTCGATCCATAACACACTCAATAGTAATTTTGCATCTACAGTTTTTGAACCTGATGAGGAAACTGAGGCTTAGATGAGTAGCTACTGAGTGAAGCCAATATCCAAGGTGTCTATGAGTCTTTCTGATATTTTGTCCTGCCTCAATTGGAAGCATCCAAGATATAGAATACTGTGGTTTCCTGAAAAAGAAATCAATTCTGCAAACTTCCATTATCATCAAACCAATAACAATGACACAATAACACTGATTGCGATTTTAGAACTTAATGCAGCAATGTTTATTAAATTAAAAAATACTCAGCTAGTCCTAATTGGATTGTACATCTAAAGTTACTGAGAGAGTATTTTGGATAGAATGGTTAGATTTCATCTGTTCTTTTGGGTGAATTTATAATTATACATAGTATAATTTATAAGCATACATAATATACTTAAAAGCATACATAGTATACTTTTGGGGAAATTTATAAGTATACATAAGTATAATCAAGAAATGTTGGCCAACATATCATTAGTTAAAATATCAGTGACATAGAGAAACTTCACAAAATCTTTCAGCCACTAATGTTAGCTCTCCAAAGACTCAGGGGTCCTAGTGGCACCCTGGTTACTTGTTGGGATGCAATCCACAAAGTTGTTGGTGTGAAACCACCAAATGCTTCTTGGGAGGAAGGTGATCTTTCTATTCTGGTAAAGAGTTTTTGTCT
The DNA here is from genome assembly GCA_004026705.1 of Nesogale talazaci. Taxonomy (NCBI): domain Eukaryota; kingdom Metazoa; phylum Chordata; class Mammalia; order Afrosoricida; family Tenrecidae; genus Nesogale; species Nesogale talazaci. The sequence goes on from PVJH01000089.1 coordinate 150,798, forward strand.
CAGAAACCCACAACAGGAGTGCTACTCTGTTTTACAGGGGTGCAATGTGTTGGAATGGACTCAATGGCCAAGAAAGCATTCTTCATGTATTATACTGCTTGGCCAACCCAGAACATATCTTCAATGTCAAATAGAGTATCTTCATTCATCTTTTTGTGGTATTCACTTTGATTGTGCAAATTCTTCCTTAGCTTAGACATGTGTATGTGTCTAGAGGTTTGGCCAGTCCACTGAATCAAATTTCTCAGTCTCTTGCCCCCTTAGAAGGTTCCTGAAGACACACAACTATAGGAAACACTTCCTAGATGATCTTCCAGATCGAGAGATAGGAGGCCACCACAGTGCAGGGACTACAGTAAGCAACTGCCAAGGGGTAGAAGAGTTGGAAAGATGTCTTATATGACTAGGTGATGTCAGATGACAACAAAGTAGGGGATCTGGGTAAGAGCTCTCTGTAGGGCAGCAGGTCTCTGGGATATTTTAGAGCAGAGGTATTTAATACATAGATCGTGATCTACTAATTGATTACGAATATAGTGTGGATAGATCACATTACATTAAAACAATAGACATAAGTCTTTCATCAATCCTGCCCCTTAATTGATATACAGCTCAGACAATCAGGTGCAATCTTAAGTGTCAAATGCATTGCAAACAATGGTACTAATTGCAGCAAAACTGACAAGCTAAGTCACCTTGGTTTTCTCTCATAAACATAAGACAGGATATTAAAATGAGTAGGGGAGCTGGACCAAGTAAGAAGACAAAAACATATCATTTTCATATGAAATGAGAGATTTTGACACTGCAAGCCATCATTCAGCTTAAGTCCAGAGTGCATGAGCCATTCTGGAACTTACTCACAGAGGGAAAACAACCAAACATGAGAAAATATGCTACCTCCTTGACTGCATTATTCAGCTCTACTGATTTATGTAATTCAGCCTTTTCCCACATAAAGATCATTAAGTCCATGTACTGTTCCACCATGACTGATAACCATTTTGAAGTGTGCTTGAGTCTGGCTGTCAGCAGCTACTGTCTGTACTGTGCATCCCTGGCTCATTCCATTCAGTACAAGTCATCAGCGCAAACTCAGGTCATGACAAAAATGTACATAGTTAATTGTGTTGTGTTGTGTTGTGTATTGTGGAGCCACGTGGTTATGCAAGGTACATAAACATGCATTATACATATAAATAATTCTCAGTGCATCTATGAATAAATGTAATAAATAAATTAAATATAAGCTTTGCATTTTTGTAGTTGGTAGATAATTTTATTGTTCTTCCTTAGCTGTTCATTATGAATAAAGTGAAACTTCACAGAGGAGACCAGTCCTACAGTAAACAATTCATATACAGTCTGATTGCAGTGATTCATTGCAATCCCCTCAATGTGTCACTGTTCATCCCACACCTCTGTTCCCTGTTCCCCTTTCTATTTTTCTAGCCCTCTGAAGTTTGTCCTTGAGGAAAGCCTGCCCTTTTGATCTCAAATAGGTGATTCTTCTAATATGAACATGAACTTGGTTCCATACTTGACTACAAGCTGTATTCCATTTTTTTCTTTTTCTCTCTCATTTAAAAAAAATAATTTTATTGGGGGTTCATACATTGCTTACCACAATGCATACATACATACAGGGTGCCAAGCACCTTTGCATGCCTGATGTCATCATCATTCTCCAAACATCTGCTTTTCCACTTGAGCCCTTGATATCAGTTTTTAATCCTTTTCCCTCCCTCCCCACTTCCCCTCCCTTAACAACCCTCAATACTTTATAAATTATTATTATTTTGTCATATCTTAAACTGTCCGAGGTCTCCCCTCATCCATAATCCGATGTCCATCCTCCAGATAGAAGGTTATGTGTAGATCCTTGCAATTGGCTCCCCCTCTCTACCCCACCTTCCCTCCACTCTGGTAACTCCACTCTCACTACTCGTCCTGAGAAGCCCATTTGTCCTGGGTTCCCCATATTTCCAGTTACCGTCTGTACCAGTGTACCTCTGCCAGTCCAGCTGGATTTGTAAGGTAGAATTGGGATCATGATAGTTGGAGGAAGTGTGGCAGTTATGTGCTTATGTTAATTTTATAATTGAAATATAAGGATGGAGTCTAGCCTGTTAATCTGGAGATAGCCATTGAGTAGCCGATGAGGCCTCTATGTGGGCATGGCTTCTCCTGAGACTTCTGGGAAATATCGCGATATTTCTCTCATGAAGACGAGAAGCTCTCTTCCCGAGTTAGCCTCAGAGAGACGATGAATCACCAAAAAGACAAGATGGCAGCATCCGAGAAGCTGGAGGAGCCGGTGGAGAGACTACATGGCTTTGCCCTGATGGAGCCAGACCTCTGAAGCTGGAGCGGCATGCTGTTGATGGACCCTGAGCCCTGGAAGTGAAGAGCCGGGGGGGAGACCCCTGCCAGTGCTGGAATTCTGCACCCACTGACCTGTGCCTACGTGAGTCGGAAGGAGATTTCATAGACTTATTACAGGCATTGGGTTAATATCGGACTTATGACTTTGTACTGGACTGGGTTGGGATGCTTTCTTAATGTCCTTTTTCTCTTATATAAACCTTTTCCTTATATCTATATGCGTATCTTTGAAATTTGTTCCTCTAGTCTATCCGGACTGAAAAAGGGAGGATGCCTTCAAGAATTAGAGGAAAGTTGTATGTTTCATCACTACTTCACTGTACCTTGACTGGCACGTCTCCTCCCCACGACTCTTCTATAAGAGGGTGTCCAATTGCCCACAAATGGGTTTTGTGATCCCACCCTATTCACCCCCTCATTTGTAGTGAGGTGATTCTTGTTTGTTGCTGCTTGATACCTACACCCTTCGACCCCCTCATGATCACACAGTCTGGTGTGCTTCTTCCATGTGGGCTTTGCTGCTTCTGTACTAGATGGCTGCCTGTTTACCTTCAAACCTTTAAGACCCCAGATGCTTTATCATTTGGTAGCTGGGCACCATCAGCTTCCTCCACTCTGTTTGCCTCTGCACCCATTTGTCTTCAGTGATCATATCGGGAGAGTGGGCACATAATGATATGATTTTTGTTCTTTGATGCCCAGTACCTGATTCTTTAAACATTTCATAGTTGCACAAAACTTTAAGACCCCAGATGCTATATCTTTTGATAGCTGGGCACCATCAGCTCTTGCTCATGCTCCCACATATCCTCGGTGATAACCTGGGGAAGGTGAACACACAATGACATGCTTTTTTCCTGTTTGATGCCTGAGACCTCATGCTTTCAACACTTTGTGGCCACACAGGCTGGTATGTTTCTTATGTGTGGGCTTGGCTACTTCTCAGCTAAGCTGTTTGTTTGTTTGTTTATGGCTATTTGATTATCTTCAAGTTTTTAAGACCACAGATGCTATATCCTTTGATAGCTGGCTGCCATCTCCTTTCTTCACCACATTTGCTTATGTACCCATTTGACTTCAGTGATTGTATTGGACCAGTGAGCATCAGGGAATACCAGATTCATAGAAAAAAAAGGGTTCTTGCATTGAGGGAGTTCCTGGGTGGTCCCCCAAGGTCCATCTGCTACCTTAGTACTAAACCTATAAATATACATATCTAGATTTATTCCCTCCTTATGATAAATAGTTATATTTGCATATAATTTGCATGCCTGTTTAGACCTCTGCAAGTGCTCTTTGCCATCTAATTCTTTCCTCTATAACCTTCTACCATCCTCCTAGCCCACTAACATATTCAGCCTTCATTTGAGTTTCAGTATTTACTCTCAGTTACATTACCCTTGCTTAGGCCCTATCCGGCCTCCCACACCCTCCTCGCCACTGATCCTGGACAACTTGTTGTTCCCCCTCTTCCTTGAGCCTGTCCATGTCCCCTTCTCTGCCCCCCCACCCTGTGTCCCCCAGGAATCATCGGTCCCATCATTCTTCCCTCCCAATTGTCCATCCAGGAGTGCTCCCTTCTTGATTCGGTTCATTTTGGGGGGTCAGAATGCATTGCTTTCCCACCATGTGACCCCTGAAATGTTCTCTGTCACTTTCTGCTTCAGTAGGGAGACAGTCTTGTTGTTTGCCTTCTGTGACCCATTAGCTCCCTGCAATGATGTCATCCTCTAAGCATCGTGGACCATACCAGCTTCCTTTCTCTTTCTCCGGCCCACCTGTCTCCATGTGGGTGTGGCACACTAGCTCCTCCCCACAACCTGTTCTCTGCCTTGCCCACTTCCAGGGAGACAGTCAGTCTGGCTCTGGTTGTGTCCGGCCCTGCAGTTCTCCCTTTTCACGCAACCTCCATGTGTCCATGCTGTCCTCATGGTTGGGTGCTTCATAGTAGGTCTGCATGCCCACTCCAGCTTCTGTGGAGACAAGACCAGTACTCTCCCACTGGGTATGGTAGTGCCCTGCTCCCTCCGTTATCCTTTCACTTTTGAAACCCCTCTTTCTCCCTCCCCCTCTCCGTGCTTCTCCCATGACTGTGTTGTACCCAACATGTACCTCCCTGGGTTTGCTCCACCTACCTCTCCTTTCCCTAAATCTGAACCCAACTCTTATGATACAGGAGACTTTTCTTCTATACCTACCATGCTGGTTACACTTACCACAGATAACTCATGGTACACTTCTCCTTTTGTGATTGATTGACTTCGCTTTGCATAATTTCCTCCAGCTCTTCCCATGAGAGGACGTTTTCATGTGCTCCTCAGTGCTTTTGAGTGAAGTATAGTACTCCATTGTGTGTATGTACCCGAGTTTGCTGATCCATTTGTCTACTGATGGGAATTTAGATTATTTCCAACTCTTTGTGATTGTAAATTGTGCTGCAATAAACATTGGAATGCATACCACTCACTGACTGTGGTTTATTTCTTACGACTTCTGGGTATATATTCAGTAGAGGGATAACTGGGTCATAAGGTAGCTCAATTTCCATTTTCATTAAGTATTGCCAAACTGCTTTCCATAGTGTCTGTACATATCTACAGGACCAGCAGCAATGGAGAAGTGTTCCTATTTCATCACATCCTGTCCATCACTTGTTGTTGTCTGATTTTCTGATTTGGGCTAACCTCATAGGTGTTGGATAGTATCACATAGTTTTCTTGATGTGCATTTTTCTGATGGCTAATGACCGGGAGCACTTTCTCATTTTTTTTTTTTGTTTTTCCCCATTTCTTCAAAAGTTTGACAGTTTTCTTCTTTTTGCAGACAAAGAGGGTATTGTAGATTTTTGCTATTATTTCTATATTTGTTGGGGGGAGATAATATTTCCATGTTTATGAGGCAGGTAAATAAATACCATTGTTTGGGCCAGACACACTTTATTCTTCAAAGTGTTATTTTGCTTTTCAATACTTGGAAGTGGCATTTTGCTATAGATTTGCCCAAAGCAATATGCTGTTTGAATTATCTACATCTGTTCCGTGTGTCCCGATGGTGGATCCAAGTAAAGCAGCCTCTTTGTCGGTATCAATATCCTCTCAGTTCATGATCACTTACTTATTACTGCTCCCTGTATTGAGGCTTTGTACACTGGGTGCTTAGAAACCGCATCAGACAAGGTGACATTTCACAACAACAATCCCAGAGATAATATCTGTGCTTGAATTATTTTATGTTGTTTAATGGGGATTTATAGTATACATCATTTATTCTTCCTCTTAATCTTATCATTAGTATTTTATAGATCCTGTCCCTTTTGAGAGAAAAGGAATACATTGCGCTCTTTCATTCCATTTCTGCCTAGTTATTGGATGGAGAGATTAAAATTTTTATTTCTAAGTTTAGTTTCTATCTAGCTACTTCACCTAAAGTCCATTATAAAGTTTGTTGCTTTTTATTCATGTTTTCTTTTTTCTTGATACAAAAAGTATTATAAAGGTTTGGTTACTATAACTTTTATTGTTCAATATTTAGCAAATTATTTTAGCTTTCATTTTATTATCTAGATTATCCCCTCAAATTTTTCATCATAGCTGTGTTTCTTATATTTTTAAAAATATCTCCCAAATACAGTGGGAAGCCATAACCTTTTTTTTTCTTAACATCTCATTCAAATGCTCCACATAGTCCATCTATTGTAAAACCTTAATAATTCATCTGTAATATTTCTGTAAATTCCCCTGTCTTTTGCATTTAAAATGCCATAATCTGAAATAATTTTATCATCAATTTACTACGGTAATCGTCACATACTACAATATCTTTCTTGGTAGTTTCTCTGGTTCTATAATTGATTGTGCTTACAGAATCTTTGTGTAATATCCTAATGTCACAATGGCCCTCTTTTTTTCATTGAATTGCTTGATGGCCCCTCATTCTCTACAGGGCAAATATTAGTCTTCTTTTGATTCATTCATCTCTCATTGCCTTTCACATGTCTATACCTTCTCTGGCCTTCTGTGGCGGCCATGTGCTTATGTTAATTTTATGATTGAAATGTAGGGGTGGAGTCTAGCCTGTTAATCTGGAGATAGCCATTGAGTAGCCGATGAAGGCTCTATGTGGGCATGGTTTCTCCTGAGACTTCTGGGAAATCTCACAATATTTCCCTCATGAAGATGAGAAGCTATCTTCCCCAGTTGTTGGGAGTTAGTCTTAGAGAGATGATTAATCATCGACAAGACAAGATGGCAGTGTCTGAGAAGCTGGAAGAGCCACACGGCTTTGCCCTGATGGAACCAGATCTCTGAAACTGGGACGGCCACATGGAGACCTCTGCCAGTGATGAGTTGCTTCTGCTGTTGATGGACCCTGAGCCCTGGAAGTGAGGATCCATGTGGAGACCCTTGCCAGCACCAGGATTTTGCACTAACTGACCTGTGACTTCGTGAGTCGGAAGGAGACTTTATAGACTAATTTTGGGCATATGGGTTAATATCGGACTTATGACTTTGAACTGGACTGGGCTTAATGTCCTGCTCCTCTTGTATATAAACCTTTTCCTTATATCTATATGTGTGTCTATGAAATTTGTTCCTCTAGTCTACCTGGACTAAAACACCTTCCTACCCCAGAGTTCTTTCCATGCCATATTCACTTCATTTTGTTCTATTGTCTATACAGTTACTATGAGTGGGAAGGACCTAGCAAACACAGCAGCAACAACAATAACAACAACAGCAAAATATTCCAGGTGCCACTGGTGGGGGGGGGGGTGCATGCTTCTTCATAGAATGACTTCCAATTTGAAGCTTTTGTAGTTTACTAAATTTTCCGGTAAGCATGTTTTATTTTAGGCTGGATGAGTAAAAAGGCTTAATAAAGCATTGAAACATGCCAATAAGATGATTTATTTCTTACAGAAATCATGTCAATAACTGAAGGTAGACTTTTCAGAGATATCATGAAACCCATCTCTCCAATGTTACTAATCTTCTTCACTCTGATCATGGGTGCAACCAAGAGTGTCAGTGTATAAATGTGTTCAGTCTAATGAATGCTGTGCTATGATATGGTGATTTAGTTGAAGGGCAGTATGAAGATATTGAAGTAGTTGTTGAATTAAGTGCAATCAAGAAAATCAGATAATCTCAGCATAAGATGTGAATTTTAGAAGCGAATGTTATATTAAGTTGATTTTAAACTAATTTTATAACTGCTAAAGGAATAAAAACTGTTATTCACTTATGAGCTTATGATAACTAAGACCACATACATAACACACGATAGGTTTCACTTTCACCAATTTAAAGTATTTCCTCATAAACAGTGGAAAAGATTGCCAAGAGCAAGTGGCATGAGTTTAATCTTCAGTCTCATTTGTCACAATAAATGCTGAGAGCTATCTCCCGGTTCAAGAATATTGAGGCAGAGATATGTCTTCTTTCGCTCTTGCTACATAAGGAGGAGGGGAGAGGGAATGGGGGAGCCAAGCTTATAAAGCAGACACTGTGCATTTCACATCTTGTAACTGTCTTGGTATCTCCTAACTTTTCTCCCTACACTTCATTGGAGCAGGAATTTCTCTGCTACGTCTGCAATTTTTAGGTAAATATTTTAATTGGGTTCTGATTATTTTTAATAGCATGATTAAATCTTGGCTTCAAGTTTATATGACCCATGCTTTTATGTTCATGACTATTCAATTTCGGAAATGTGTTTCAGTAATATATTTCCCAGGCAACATAGATTTTAATGTACTAGAGACACAAAGGAAAGGGAAGACATGAAAACCAACATTACTTGAATGAAAAAAGAGCAATAAAGTAATATTTTAAATAAATGAGTTGCAATCAATTAGAAAATTTATATTAAATAGGAAAGTTCATAGAAACACAAACTAAGGAAACCAACTCAAGAATATACAGACAAGGTGAATAGACAGGGACATGAAAAATACAGATATTGATTTAGTAAAAATAGAAATGAAAAACTACCCATAATGAAAAGCCTAGGCCTAGAGACTTCATATCTTAGCTTCTTAATTGCTGCTATAAAATTGATTTTTGCAGTTAGCAGACCAGAGTTCTAAATTAAGGGCACCTACTGTCTCAGCTCCAGGGTAGGTCCTTGTCTCCTTTCACTTCTGTTTCCCAGTTATTGGATGATCTTCATGTGGTGTATCATCTATGCTTTCTTCCTCTGAGATTGTTTCTTCTTCTATGTCTCAAAAGTGATTGTTCTCAGAACAGGCTTGACTCTTGTTTTTTTTTGGGGGGGGGTCATCACTGCCCTCTGGTGGTCATGCGAGCTACCCAGCCTTGCTCCTGGAGAGCTGCTGCTGGATTTGAACCACCAAGCCTCTGGACTGCAGTCCCACACTCAACCACTACACCACCGAGGCTCAGCCCCATGCTAGACTCTTATGACCTTAATAACATAGGTGGATCAGAACAAACTATGGAGAGTTTTGAGGCAAATGGGAATCCAGAACACTTCATTGTGCTCATGTGGAACTTGTACAGAGATCAAGAGGCAGTTCTGTCAACAATACAAGGGGATAATTCATGTTTTGAAATCAAGAATGGTGTGCGCCAGGGTTATACTTCTCACTGTACTTATTCAGTTCATACACTGAGAAAATCGTCAGGGAAGCTGAATTATGGAAGTAAGTGGCATCAGGATTGGAGGAAAGCTTACCAACAACTGGAGATATACAGATGGCACAACTTGATTGCTGAAAGTGAGAAGGATTTGAAGCATTTGCTGATGAACATGAAGGATTGTAATAAAGAAAGAACTCCTATGTCTGCTTGTTGACCTTTAGGTGTGTTTTCCTGTTTAGTCTGATATGGTGCCACTCCCTGGCCCCAAAGTCTATTTTTGGTATTTCCTCAGTACCTCCTTGTTCTGCTCCCCTTGCTGTTCTATTGAGCACCGTTGGTGTTTTTCGTCAGTGTGGTGGGGTCATATTGAGTGCGATTCCCACACGGTGTCTCCAGTGTTGTCCCCCGTGGGGCTATGGATCAGTGAGGGATGTCATGTAGAGGGGCCACACAAATCGTCCTCTCTGTGCATTGGCTGCTCTGAGAAGAAATATTGACCTCAAGGCTTGGTGGGCCAAGATATGCTCTGCTCTCTCTTCCTCCCCCTTCATTTGCTCTCATGCATTCTGATCAGACATGTCCCTCTCTCTGAGCTCTAGCTTCAGTGCTGTCCTCTGAAGTCAATGCTCTGAAGTAAATGGGGGAAAGGTGGCTGTCCACATAGTTGGGATAAAGTCGGATCATCAGACCTCTCTACTGGTTCCCTGCTCCAAGCCAGTAGGTTGCATTCACAACTTGGAAATCTGGTCCCCATCAGACTCAACCAGAAAATACTCCTAAAAGTCAGCAAACAGACCTTGACCTATTTGCAGACTTTTCTTTTTTCTTTTTTTTTTTTTGTCATTGTTTTGTTTTCTTTTGTTGCTTTGTTTGGCTCTGTCTTGTTTTTGCAGATCTATCTAAATAAGATAGGAGGGATAAACAATCTACAGGAAAAAACAATGGGGCTGACAGCTCTGGGGGGAACAGGGAAGAGGGGAAGCTGGGAAAGGAAGTGAGTGCTAACAATGCCAGGGGCAAGGAAACAGCAAGTAATCCAAAATTGGTGACAGGAGGGTGTAGGATACCTGGTAGATCTTGATCTATGGCAATGTAACAGAGAAGATCTACTGAAACCCAAATGAAAGCTGAGCATGATAGCGGGACAAGAGGAAAGTAAAAGGAAATGGAGGAAAGAACTAGGAAGCAAATGGCATTTAAAAAGGTCTTAATAAAGGTATGTGCATATGTAAATATATTTATATGATGTGAAAATATAGTTATATATGATGGATAGAAAAGATCTATGTGTATATATTTATAAGTTTAGTATTAAGGTAAGAGATGGACATTGGGCCTCCACTCAAGTAGTCCCTCAATGCAAGAACACTTTGCTCTATTAAACTGGCATTCCATGATGCTCATATTCTCAACACAATCACTGAAGAAATATGGGTGCATAAGTAAATGTGGTGAAGAAAACTGATGGTGTCTGGCTATCAAAAGATATAGCAGCTGGGGTCTTAAAGGCATGAATATAAGCAAGCAACCATCTAGCTGAGAAGCAGGAGAGTCCACGTGGAAGAAGCACACCAACCTGTGTGATGGAATCAGGTTTCAAGCATAAAAGGAAAAAAAAATCATCATTGTGGATGAGGAAGAGTGCAGAGTGGAGACCAAGGACCATCTGTAGGCAACTGGACTCTGTGCCCCTACAGAAGGGTTGTGGGGAGGAAACGAGCCAGTCAGGTTGCAGTGTAGCAATTATGAAGCATACAACTTTCCTCTAGATCTTAAATACTTACCTTCTTCCCACCAACCCATACCCCCCACTATCATGATTTCACTTCTATCTTACAAATCTGGCTAGACCAGGAGATGTATACTGGTACAGAGATATTCCCTGGAAACACAGGGAATCCACGTCAGATGAACCCCCTCAGGAGCAGTGGTGAGAGTGGCAATACTGGGAGGGTGGAGGAGAGGTAGGATAGAAAGGGGAAATCAATCACAAAGATCTACATATAATCCATTTCCTGAGGAACAAATAACAGAAAAATGAGTGAAAGGAGAAGTCAGACAGTGTACGACATGACAAAATAATAATTAATTAATTATGATGGGTTCACGGTGGGGGGGCTTGTGGAAGGTGGGAAAAAAATGAGGAGCTCATAACAAGGGCCCAGGTAGAAAGCAAATGTTTTGAGAATGATGATGACAACAAATGTACAAATGTGCTTGACCCAATGGATGAGTGATACAACCATGATACAAGTTGTATGAGCCCCCAATAAAATGATTAAAAAAGAAGAAGAAAAAGGCCAAGATTATCACACTGGACCAATAGATAACATCATGATAAATGGAGAAAAAATTTGCAGTTGTCGAGGATTTCATTTTGCTGTGATTCACAAGTAATGTTCATAGAAGCAGCAGTCACGAGATCAAACAACACATTGCATTGAGTAAATCTGTTGCACAGGAACTCTTTAAAGTGTGGAAAGGCAAGGTTCCTTTGAAGAATAAGGTGTGCTTGACCTAAGCCATGGCAATTTATGTCACTTTATCTATATTTTTAAGTTGAACATTGAATAATGAAGACTGAAGAAAACTGATGCCCTTGAATCGTGGACAAGAATATTGACAATATTGAGATGATTATTGACAATACTATGGACTGCTAAATGTACAAATGAATCTGTATTTTGTAAGAAGCTCTTTGGAGCAAAAATGATGAGACTTCATAGTACATATTTTGGGCATGTTTTCAGGAGAGACCAGTCTCTGGAGAAGGACATCATGCTTTGTCTTCATAGACCAAGATAGACACAATAGCCACACAATGGTACAAAGCGTAGGAACACTAATGAGGATGGCACAGGACTGGGTAGTGTTTTGTTGTGCTGTACATAGGGTCACCATGAGTCAGAGGCTACCTAACAGCCAACCATAACAGCCAACAGCCAAGAGAGGGCAGCATCTAGGCATTGGGGTTTTTTTTACAGCTCCTTAAGCAATTTTCAGCTATCCATTGCTTGGTATTTCTAATAAAGAAATGTTAATTCACCTATTGAACAGAATAGAGTTGTAATTGTTTTCATATTGTAATGTTTCCCATGAAGGAAGTTGCCTGTTAGACGGGGAAAAGAATGGTCTAGTTTATATGCTGCTTTTCCTTGATTTGAGTGACTTCTCCAGTGTGCAGGAGCAGCAACGTTTTCATCTTCCTGTGTCTCTCATTAGTTCAAACTCTTCACTCTTCATAGCATTCCGGAAGTAAGTGAAGAGTTCACATACACTTATTTACTCTTTTTAATCCTCTGGAATTCAAAGAAGAACATTGCGTGCATGGTGCCGATCCATCCATTGAGGGTCTTCCTCTTTTTTGCTGTCACTTTACTTGAGCAAGCATGATGTCCTTTACCAGGTACTAGTCTCTCATGGTAGCATGTCCAAAGTAAAGAAAATGAAGTCTCACCATTCTCATGTATACAGAATATTCTGTCTTCTTCCAAGACAGATCCGTTTGTTCTGGACATCCAAGATAATTCCAAGTATACTGTGTTATTAAGTGCCATCGAATAGCAACCATATGCATAACAACAAAATCTGCCTGGGCCTGAGTCATTTTTACAGCTGTTGTTTTGCTTGAGACCATTGTTGTAGCTGCTGTGTCAACACATCTTGTTGAGGAGCTTCTTTCTTTTCACTAACCCTTCACTTGAGCAAGCAAGATGTTCTCCAGGGACTGACCCGGGACTCTCCTGATATGTCCAAAATACTTGAGATGAAGTCTCTTGCCATCTTTGCTTCTAAGGAGCATTCTAGGTATGCTCTCCAAGACAGATTTGTTTGGTCTTTTGACAACTCATGACTTTCAATATTCTTCAGCAGCAACATATTTCAAGAGCACCAATTCTTTTTTGGTCTTCCTTATTGAATGCCCAACTTGCCTGTGCAGCTTACACCCTCGAAAAATACTATAACTTTAGTCAGGCAAAGCTTTGCCCTACAAGTAACATCCTTTCTTTACAATTGTGTGAAGCATACAAGGATCTTAGTTACATATAAAGTGTACACCCCAAACCCCCAAACTCTTATCCAAGCATAATTTAAGGTAGTTACTGCAATGGGCTCAGGCATAGGAACAATTGTGAGCATAGCACAAGACTACATAGTGTTTTAGTCTTTGGTGCATATGGTCGCTATGGGTTGGAACCAACTTGATGAGGTCTAACAGCCACAGAAGTTGCACATACCTGGAGTATTATTTCCAATACTTAATGAACACTTGTGGTTGTCAGCAGCTGGTCAGGCCTTTTAGCTGGAGTTGTTACCAGCCAGCAAGGCCTTCCACCAGCCGAGCCAGCTCTGCATGAGTTCAAACCTTTGAACTCTAGGAGTGAAGAACTTAATCGTTGGTGCCATGCAGCAGCTTCATTCCAGTTAGTCAAGTGCAAATGATATGGACTACCCAAAGAATCTTGAAACAAATCAAAGCCCTGCTATGTTCATGGTTTACTGAGTCTCTGCTCAGACTCTGGGCCTTGAGAAGCTTCATCCCCAAGAACTGGCTGCATCTCAGGATGTAGTGGGTTTCAGCACAACCCCAGCTAGCCCAGGATCTCTCAGCTGTGCCTTCAATTTGCATATGACTGTTATCTGTCTGGGTACCCTTCCCCCTCCAAGACCCCCCCCCCCTCCTCCAAAGCAATCTGAGCCTGCTTTCCCTAGTTTGGAACTCCGCAATGAACCTGCCAGGCTTTGTGCCCCAGGCTCTGGGGAGTCTTGCTGTGGATGTACAAAGTTGAGGGCTTAGTCCTGTAAGTCTTTCCCTGCAGCTATTTCAGGTCAGCACTAAGAGTATTAAGCAAATTACAACCCTAGAGGAAGCTGGAAAGAGAAAGATGCAACATCAATCCTTTCTGTGACTTAACTCTTGCGCAGAAAAAAGAGAGGGAGAGAGGATATAAAGGGAAAAAAAAATACACTTGGTCCAACCAGTCATGTCTACCAAAATCGTTTTAAGTTCCCCAGGCCTAGGGATTGAACTTGCAAATGAATGCATTGCTAAGGATAAAGCTGTGGAGACCTGCCTGCCCATTAGGACATGGCTCTCTTGCTGTCACGGTTATCAGACTCTATCATCTGTGCAAGAAATTTTCATGCCTATAATGTGCATGCATCGTGCATTGATGTTTCAGTGGTACAGTCCTGGCCTTTGATGCAGTAGGCTCAGCCACCTCCCATCTCTCAGTGAGGGACTTGAATACATCTGTGGTGATGAGCAGGTATCTGCAGAGCTTTCAGACTAACATGGATAAGAAGAAAGTCCTGGAGAACTAGTTTTGAAAATCGACCAATGGCAATTCTGTGGAGCACAATGGGTTGCCCTGAAATCGATCAGGACCAGCACAAGAGTGAGCAGTGCTCTGTTTCTTCAGGCATGAGGTGACCTGCAAACAGGAAACCAGTTTAACTACAGCAATCTGCTGAACACTTTGCCAATGGTGGTGTAGTAGTTATGTGTTGTGCTGCTAACTGCTAGGTCAGCGGTTCAAAACTACCAGCAACTCTTCAGGAGAAAGATGAGGTTTTCTGCTCCTGTAAAGATGTATAGTTTCAGACACCTATAGTTTGATTTGTTTGGTCCTATAGGGTTCCTTTGAGTCATAAATGGGCTGAGGGCAGAGGGACTTTCTATGGAAATTGGGGAAACATTTAAATTTTAGAGTGAAAAGTTCGCAAGTCCCTTATGGCCTGTTGCAGGCATCAAATCAAAGGTCTTTTGGTCTATTAGGAGGCACCATTCAAACCATCCAAGCATGCCTTATCTCTGTCCTCACTTCTATTGAGTCCATTCCAACCCATAGTGATCCCAAAGGACGGGCTAAAGCTGCCCCTGTGGGTTTTCAAGGCTGTAATTCTTTATGGGAGTAGGAAGCCCTTTCTTTCTCCCACAGAACAGCTGATGCTCTTGACCTTGTAGTTTGGTGGGCCAATGTGTACCACTGTGCCATCTGGGCTCCTAAAGACCGAAATACTCGAGTGAAAACTTTCAGGTGACTAAGAAAGGATAATTCCCAGGCATCAAATTTGGCTACATCTCATTAAACCATCCTAGTCCTTTTTACAGAGATGTCCAGTGCTTTACATTTCTAACACAAAAATGCTATTTAATTTAACCACTAGGCTTAGAAGTATAAATGTTTTTCATCTCATAGTAATTTGGTGGAGAAATTATGAGTTGGAGTTAACTTAATCAGAGTGACAGGTCAGTGACTCTTCAAAGCAGTCTTGTGAATGGGCCACTGTTTTGATTCTACCAGTGACAAGCAGGGCAGTGCACAAAACACATCCACATTGACCTTTGACAAGGCTTCTGAAGCCAATGATTCATCCATCACCTGGGCATGTTCTTACCTGTGTCCGACGAGGAATGTACTAGAAGGGTAGAGGTGTCCTCTAAGTTCCCTGGAGAGCTTGCTCTGCTTCTCCTGCAGCCGATGCAGAGCCCTTCTAATTCTAGCAAGGGCTTCCCCAGTGACTTCAGCCTTGTTTTTGCCTTTCTAACAAGAGTTAGAGTGTGTTGCGCTCTTCACACACTACTGAGTTAATACCAACTCATAGACGCTGATGTTGGAAGTGCTGTCGAGGCAGTAACAACACAGAGCCGCCCTGTGGACAGCAGAACAAAACAGTGTCATGTCCTACACCATCCTTACAATGGTTCCTATGTTTGAGCCCATTGGTGCAGCCAATGAGTCAATTCATCTTATGGAGGGGCTTGTTCCTTTTCACTGCCGCTATACTTTATTTGCTAAGCACGCAATGTCCTTCTCCACATCTTGTTCTCTCCTATGCCATGGCCAGAGTAGGTGAGATGAATTTTGGTCTCCTTGCCTCTAAGGAGCATTCTGAGTGTACTTGGTCCAAGATAGATCCTGGTACTCTCAATATGCTTCACTAACATGTAATTCAAATGCGTGGATCCTTCTTTGATCTTCCTTCTTGTGGAGCTTCATGGAGACCCATGTAGAAGGAGCCATTTGTCGAAGATCCCTCATCCCTAGAAGCACAATGAATAACTATGTCCTACACGGTTGCTGTGAATCAGCATTAACAAGGAAAAGGTTCGTGGCTATTGGCTCTTTCTTGCCTCTTCCTGTGCCGCCCTACCCCTCAGGATTCTCTTGGTAGGACTCTCTTCACTTCTGCTATGTGGATCGATCTTTCTTTGTAAATGTTGTGCTTTTGCATGACTCTTCACTCGAAGATCCGAGCCTATTGCCTGGGAGCCCAGAATCGGAGGATATCCATCAAGGTGATGATCCTCTGAACACACATGCTCTGAGTTCACTGATAACACTAATTTCATCCTTGTCATTAGCATCTAAAGAGTTCATATGTGCTTTTCCATTATCTTTCAATTTGTTTAAGGATTATGAAATATCTCTTTCTGTCATTTTTTCTTTGCCATTATGCAGAAACCATTTTAAAATTCTCAACTCCCAAGCATTCATTGAAAGCTGAAAATCAAATACAAATAAAGGTGCTTCAAGTTGGTTTGCTTCATTTTGAGAATAGATGCCATCTTTTGGAGTAAAACACACACACACACATCAATGTTGAAGAGTGACAGATGATGCATGTCTTTACTTTGTGTTCTTGTAGGAGAGTCCAGCATCTCTCTATTGTGCTGTCATGCCAGTTTTTAGCATCATTTAGAATAATTAATGAGCAAAATAAACTAGCACTGCATTTCAAGATATAGGACACTGAGCTCTCATAATGTATCTTAGACTCCATAAGAGAGGACAAGCGAAAAAAAAAAAGAGAACAAGTGGATTAAAGTAGTAATTTCAAAATAGGATGAAAAATTTTATTATTAAAAAACCATACCACATTAAAGTTGCTACATTAGTCACAGAATGCTATTGCATTGTTGCAATGTTATTGTCATATTACCTTAAATAACAAATACTACTGAACTGTAGTATAAGCTAATAATAGATACTATTTTTCAAATGAGTCCTAATAATAAATCTTATTTTAAAATGGATTTCCTTTTTGCTTTATGGAAAAAAAAATTCTCACACGTTATAAGCATCATGGAATTCCAGTTCGTTGAATGTGAATTGCTAAATGGGAAACTGGTTGGCTCTGTAAACCATCATACAATTTACAATCAGCAGATAATAGTCCTTTTGAGCCCGGGTTGTGTAGTTGGTGAAGAAGTGAGCTATTACCTACAAGGTCAGCAGTTCAAAACCACAAGCTGCTTTCCAGGGGAAAGACGAAGCTTGCTGCTTCCATCAAGATCTAAAGCTTTAGAGATTCATAGGGTTTATATGGTCATTATGAGTTAACATCGAGTAGATGGCAGTGAGAAAAAAGTTGAGAGCTGCATAGGAAAAGGTATGTATATTTACAAATATATATACTTATATATGAGTGTGTATATATATATATATATATAATTTCCAAGTAGTTTGTACACATCAAGAAACAAAAATGCATCCATTAGTCTCTGATAGTGACCTGAAATTTTCACTTCTTGACAAATTGCTCTCACTAGGGAATTGCAATATTTATCTTGAGGAGTTTTTTTAGCACATGAAACTTCAGTGAATACTAAATACCGGGATTACACTCTGTTGCACATAGTATCACTGTGGGTCAAAACTGACTTGTTGGCAAGTAACTACAATACAAATATTGGGCTAGTGATAAGTTCACCACATTTTAGCGCAGCACATGATAAGCATGATGTTAATGAGAGAAAGCTTATGGGGATACACATGACTTACCAAGTACTGTGTGAGGAAGTCGTCCATAGTGCTCCCCACTGCCCAAAATATTGAAATGACTTTTCTGAGACTTGAATTCCATGCTGCTTATTTTCATATCCAATTCTCACAGGTACTATCAGAACAACTGCATCCACACAGGGAACTGGAATCTACCACTTTCAGATATGTGTGTGCTCATTTGAACAAAATGTGACATGTGGTTTAAGTTATGATAGATTTATTACTTTGATTATTATTGAATTGATGTGAAAACTACTACTTAAGACCCCCCAAATAGGAGGTTTTGTGTTCAATTTCCTAAGTCACTTAAGCATGGAGAGCAGAAGAAAACCTTTCACCAATGGGAACTATTGGTTTCTGTGTTCCACTGAGGCCCAAATGAAGGGAATCAGGGAGTTGAGTTTGGCATCAGGCTGTGGCAGGACCTGGAGCCAGACAGGATGGCACCTGCCATACAGACTGACAGGACCCCAGGCTGCAGGTGGGGAGAGGCACAGGAGGGGTTTCCTCTAGCTGCAGCAAAAGAAATATCACTTTGAAGGTCTGGTACCACTTCCCCAGACTGCAGGTGTGCACACATGTTCCAGGGTGGTGAGGGTTTCCCACCTACTTTATATATAAGTGGCTTGGGGCAAGAAAATGGAGAGTTTGACCCAAATGTGCCACAGGCATACCTGTGCTGTGTAGAAGCTATGCCTTTGGAAAGTGTGTTAAGAGGGGTCATTAAATGTGCCTGAATTTCTCTCATGAAGCAAATAGGGAGGAGGAGATTAGGAGTGAACACAGTGTTTTTATTTTAAAATCTGGGGTTAAATTTACTTCTCTAAAATAATCATGTTCCTGTACATAGTACAGGCACTAGGCTTGTCTTGTCTTTGGACATGTGTATTCCTGGAACGGATGACTTTCCTGGGCATGCATGAGAGCAGCCATCAGGGATGTGCTAACAGGAACTAAGTATTCTTCAGGACAACAGCCAAAGGAAAACAGTGTTTCCTTCCATGGCTGGCCTTCAAACACACTGTGCTAATAGTCCTTGAGGCAGGGCCTCCTGTGTGCCTTTCATTATGCTACACATCCCCAGATGATATTGACACCAAATAAAATATTCATTTCCAAGAAAGTAGAACCATGCTAACATTTGGAGCAACCAAAGAACAGCACATCTAAGGAGCACTTACTCTTTCTCCAAAACCCTAACTCACTGCTTTGAGTCAATGTCAACTCAAGGAAATCCTGTAGGACAGGACAGGAGTGCTCTGTAAGGGCTTCCTTTCTTTGCAGGTGGTGATAGGCTTGAAGCACAATCCTTAAGGTTAACGACTCACCAGGTGACTCACAATGCTATCAAGCTGTATTCTTTTGGTTAAATGTATAAGGGACTTCAAAAAGCTTATAAAAAAATTCCATTACTTTTTTTTCACCATGGCTCCTTTTGAAGCCATGCGCAGATGTAGTGTCCCATTGAAATGCCATTGTGAAATGGAGACTTTGGGGATCGAAACTCAAACCTGTGTCATATGGCATGATTTTTTGAGTAGCATCTGCATTGCCATACAAGGCACTATAAACAGAAGGCACCTATATAAGACAGTGGCTGCATGCATCAAACACTGTGTTTCAAAATGGGAAACAATGCACATATTTGCATTTTATGTGACCCTTCTTCTGATAAGCATATGCTTTCATTAGAATGAAATGGTAGCTTGTATGCACTCACCAATGATATTCTGGGTATCATAAATATTGAATCAGGTGGAGATAGTGAACTTCCATGAAAATAAGGTGTGGCAATCACTAATCTGGTGTCAATTTGAGGATTAAAAGGGTAGGGGTGGAGTCTAGGCTGCCAATCTGGAGATAACCTATGAGACCTCTGTATGCGCATCATTTTCTCTTTAGAATTATGGGAAATCTGGTCATATATCCCACTTGGAGATGAGAAACTCACAACTCAGTCCCTTGGAGACACTCTACTGACAAGACATAAGACTGACTTCCTGTGAGACAAACTGGAGGAGAAGCCACAAGGGCTTACCCTGATGGAACTAGACCTTTGAAGGCAGAAAAGCCATGTAGAGACTCCTGCCAGTGCTGAGATGCTTGACATGCTACAAAGAGGTCCTGCCAGTGCTGCGACGCCTCTACCACCACTGGATTCACAAGACTTCCCTCACTGGCCTATAATTGTCCTGGTGTCATTGTACGTGCCTGGTGAATCTGAAGTAGACTTTTTAGATTGGTATCAGACATATGGGTTAACATCAGCCTTGTGGGCATGGACTGGATTAGGTTGGGATGCTTTCACGATGTTCCGCTATATATAAAACCCTTTCTTGTACACATATGAGTGTGTCTATGAATTTGTTCCTCTAGTCTACCCAGACTAATACACAAGGGCAATTCAACTCATCTCTCATGAATTTTGCTCTTTACATTTTTATTAATTTGACATTGCAATCACAGAAAATAGCATCTGTACAAAGAAGTAATCTATACAACTTTCTATCTGATTGCATCTTGTATTGTGTAGTCCCCGGGGAATGAGATGTACAAGAGGTGAAGTTCCTTCTGCAATTCAGCTTTCAGCTTCTCGGTCTGAATCAGCTTCAACACCTAATCCTGCACTCTGCCATCTTCATCAATAATCAACTCCACCTGCTCTTCGGATGCTTGCAGACCCCATTGAAGACTCTCCATCTAAGTCATTACATGTTTATGGAACACGACTTGATGTACCTGTCTTCCTGTCCCTGCACCAGCCACCTAAGGACCCTGGACTTGAGTGTTGTATGCAAAACTTGCTTCTATTATGAATTGCTCCCTGATTTGCTGAACAGAATCTTAGTCACCCTGGTATACCTGAACCTAGCTGACCATGGAATCCAGGACTTTGACATCAGTGACTTGTTGCCTGCCTTCAGTTCAGAAGCTTGATGCTCTGGGGAAACTGAGTGTTCACGCCTGTCCTATAGGACTTGTTGGTTCACAGTGTCCCATTATGTAAGTTTACCTTTGTACAGCTTCCATTTTCTGTACATTGCTGTGTGAGCCCCGTTCAACTCTGCACTTGGGTACCCTTGAAGAGGTGATGGGGAAACTGAGGCTAACCCTGCAGCCCAGCAAGCCCCAAAGAGTATACTTCGTTTATAGAAATTGTCACAAAGTTTGTGATGCGATCTGCATCCCTCTAGACAACGAATGCCATGACCCTCTGCTTTGCCATTTGTTCTCAATCCCAACTTCACATTCACAAGGATTAGGTCATGTTTGCTGTGTTTCGGAAGGACTCTGGAGGTATTTGGTAGAGGACGCATCTGATATGAGCAGCTAGACTGAAGTCAATACTTGATTGCTTGACATTCATCCTCTACAAGAAATGGAAAGGCAGATAAACCAGAAGGCAGGAGCCATGCTGACTACTATCAAGACACAACAGCCAGGATCAAAGTACATCTCTGTGAAGCAATATCTCTGCCCCGGAATATGCAGAAACTGGGCAACGTGAATGCCAGGACACATGGAGTTCTGTTAGGACTGCAGGTGTCCCCAATGTTACCTAGTGACTAAAACCTCCCCCACCTCCTTCTCTACCTAAAACCCTGCTATACATTTCTGTTTACTACCACTAACATTACAAGGCAATAGCTATCAGTTGTTAGAGGCAACTGATTTTATATATATGTATATATATCCATAGATATCCATAGATATATATTTGAGAGAGAGTTTTCACGAATCTATACACTAAACACAGATATTTAATTTGGTGTTGATATTTACTTTGAATTATGCTCTGGTATCAAGCAGAGTAGCAAAGGCAAAGAGAAGAGTGAGCAATTTGAGCTGACAAAGTAAAGCATTATCAAAAATTGTGAAATGATGTGAAGTTAGAACACCAAAAGGGAAGAAAACTCTCTACAATTTTCAAGCTGAAAGAACTAAAGAAAAAAATTAAGGCTGAGCCCTGGTGGCATAGTGTTTGAGTGCAGGACTGTGGCCCACTGAGTTGGCGGTTCAAATCCAGCAGCAGCTCTCCAGGAGCAAGGCTGGGCCTCCTACTCCCACAAGAGGGCAGTTATGCCCCCCCCCCAAAAAAGAAAAAATAGTCCTCGAGTTACAATATTAAAGGAATCTATGGGGAAAATTGAGCAACATTGAAAAGAATACAAGAAGAAGAAAGTACTGCAAAAATTCACTGAACCTAAGAGAATTATTTGGCATTCAATCATTTCAGAAGAGAACATGTGATCAAGAATGAATGGTTTTTCAGCAAGAAGCACAAGCTGCACTGTAGGCACTTGTAAAAGGCAAGGTTCCAGGAATCGACAGAATATCAATGGAGATATTTCAACAAACAGATAGATGCATGCTAATCTGGGTAGACTAGAGAGAAAAAAAATCTATAGAAACTCACATGTATATAAGAGTTTAATATAAAAGATAAGTGTACTTTAAGAAAGCATCCCAACCCAGTCCATTCCAATTCCCTAAAAGTCCGACATTAGCCCATATGTCTGACACCAATGTACAAAGTCTTCCTCAAACTTGTAAAGCGCATGCAATGACACCAAATGCAGGATAAATACTGAATCAGTGAGCATGTAGATATCTCAGCACTGTCAGGAATCCCCTCTCAGCTTCTGCAGCACCCAGGGCTGCTTCAGGATATGTCCATGCCACTTCTCTTCGAGGATGTGTCACAGGAAGTGAGCCTTGCCAGCTGAGGTATAAAACTAGCTAAGGCAGTGCATGCTGATCTGACCATCAGCAAACAACAGATCAGAGAATAACAAAGGCCAAGCTCACTGTGTCGTTTATCTCCACGCCCTTCAATTGATTTCACATGTGTTTGTTGGCCAGGGTGGCAAAATAAACTTTAACACTCACAAGATGCAATACTGGAAGCACTCAGTCTTTTAACCCAAGAAGCGTGGAACACAATGAAATGACCTACTCTCAGGAAGAACCTATTCTAACAACAAAGTGATGGAATACAATGAGGAAATTATAAAATAGTATATTTAGTATCACAAGCAGGTAAAATTTCCTGAAAATAATCTTAAAATTGTTGCAACAAAACACTGACAGGAACTGCTTTATATGCAAACTGTATTCAGACAAGGATATGGGAAGCAGGTTATTGTTTCTGATGTTAGATAGGGGTTTGCTGAAAACACTATGAGAGTTAAGGTTTTTGTGTCAATGTGACTGGTCCAGAATTCGTACTGGTTAGCAGCTAGTCATTCCCATGACCAGACTTAACACATTAATCATAGTCAATCAGTTCTAATCCTCCAGGATGAATATGATTAGAATGGAATACAACATTCTTGATCATGTATATCCTTCATGCAATTAATTGCTTCAGGGATATGGACTGCTTTCAATATAAGTATACTCTGAGGAAAAGCATACCTGCTTTCTGCTGTGTCTGAACCTTGTCTCAGGTTCATGGAGCTCCAGTTTTTAGATTTGGTATTGTCTGCGGAATATAGGAGTCCTAAGAGGCCTGCTATCTGATCTGTCAAACCTGGATTCATCCTCCTTGGTAGCTACCAGCCAGTCTTCCTCCAGTTTTGGTTTATCAATCCTCAAAACCATGCAAGTTAGGAAAAGCTGGCATACTAACACCTCCTGACCCCAAGACTTGGAAAATGCCTGTATATGAGTTTCCCCATCTCTACAATTATGTGACCAATGTCTTGGCATACATTATATATATATATATATATATATATATATATATATATATATATATATATATTCAACAAGTGGTTGCATTGTTTCATTGACAGGGAAGTGCCAGAGGTATTCAGGGAAGATTCATGTGTTAGTCCAAGTTGATTTTGACTAGAGATACAGATCCAAGGACACTCATATATAAGAGAGAGAGCTTTATATCAAATAGTAGTTGTATATTGAGAAAACATCCCTACCAGTCCAGATCAAATCCATAAATTGAATATTAGCCCATATTTACAATATAAGTCCATAAATTCCTTTTCAGACTCTCACAGAATTTGCAAGGATGCTGATACAGGAAGATCACAAACCAGTGAGTGAAAAATTTTGTGGATTCACTGGCAGTAGAAGGATCTCAGCACTGGTGCAGGTTTCCAAAAGACTTCTTGTTTTAGTCTGGGTTGACTATAGGTATAAGAAAGGGTTTTATATAAAGCACAATTATATATTAAGAAAACATCTGAGCTCAGTCCAAATCAAATCCATAAGCCCATTATTAGTCCATATGTCTGATACCAGTCTATAAATTCATCTTTAGATTCATGTGACACATGCAATGATGCCAAATGCAGGAAGATCATAGGTCAGCGATTATAAAGTCTTGTGGACCCAGTGGTGGCAGGAACATTTCAGAACTGATATGGGTCTCTACAGACTCTTCCAACTCTAGGGCTCTGGCCCCATCAGTGTCTCTACATGGGGCTTGTCAAAGGAATGTCTTGCAAGGAAAGCATGTCTCCCTCAAAGAGCACTTACATAATGAGAAACTATCCCAGCCCAGTTCATATCAAGTCCGTAAGCCCATTATTAGCCCATACTAGGGCGTAACCCCAGAAAAGATAGAAAAAAATATGTTGGTGGATGTTTTGTAGTTTGCATTTTTCCTGCTAGGTGAGAAATAAGCAAACAAGCAGCTTGCTCTAAGTTAGTGTGCACAGTGGCATCACCTGAGGAGCTTCTCTACGGTCACAATTTATTTTTTTTCATGAAAGCAGTTTCTCTCAAACTATTTGTGTCTGTGTGTGTGTGATGACTGATTTAACAAAAGTGTGTACAACTCTGAAATTTTGTGTCCTGCTCAGAAAATATGCTACAGAAACTTATGTGATGTTGAACTCAGCTTGCAAGGACAGTGCTAGGGAAAAAAACTAAAGTATATGAGTGTTTGTTTGTTTGTTTGTTTGTTTGTTTGTTTCAAAAAAGATGAAACATCAATTGATGAAAAACTCTTTTCTGGACGTCCATAAACTTCCAGAACAGACAAATATGTAGTGTTTGTAGTGCTTTGTAGTTCTTGTAGTGCTTTGGAGTTTGTTCCACCAGGTCATATTGTTGATCAAGCTTTATTTAGAGGTTTTGACATGATAGTATAACAGTGTGCAATAAAAAGTCCAGATTTGTGGCAGACTCCGGTAAAGTGACTAGATGTCCCTCTTTTGGTGGGACAGTCCTACTTAAAAAAAGTTTTTTTCTGCATCCTGTGGCATTTTTTAAAAGTTCCAATTTTTGGAAAGTATGCACGACAAACTAGGGAATGGCAGGAAAATTGGAAGGGAATATGTTACCCAGCCCCTCCCCAGTCAATGTTGTCCCGTTTTACCAATGTTAAAATCTGGTCACTTGCCGCAGATGGGAATTGGTTTTGGCACCATGACAATGAACTTGCTCTCACAGCCATCTCAGTGCACCAGTGTTTGGCAAAAAACAGTATGTCTCTCGCGCCCCACATACTTTACTCTCCAGACCTCTCTCTGTGACTTCTTTTTGTTTCCATGAATGCAGAGGAACATGAAAGGCCAGTGATTGGACTACATAGACGAGGTGAAGAAAAAAAGCAGGGAGGTGCTATCAACCATCCAAATAGGTGAGTTTGAAAAATGTTTTCCAGAATGGAATCGCAGATTCGACCAATGTATTACGTGTAGTGGAGAGTACATTAAAAAAGGATATGATTGTTTTGTTAAAATATTTAGACGCATAAATTTGGAGTGGAAATCTGGTTATTTTGGGCACCCCCTCATATGTCTGATAGTCCATAAATTCCTCTTCGATATGCAATGATGCTGATGCAGGAAATCAGAGAGCAGTGGGTGAAAAGTCTGTGGATTCACTAGTAGTAGAAGCATCTCATCTCATGTGTGGGTCTCAACATGGCTGCACTAGCTGCTCACAAGTATCTTCAAAATAGGAGCGTTAAGCAGAAAGAGACTGTGTCCAACTCTCAGGAGAAATACAGGGAGTTTCCAGGATCATGGTAAGAAGGCCACACCCACAAGGAAACATCAGCAGACTGTCACCTGACTGACAGACTAGACTCCACCCCTTCAGTCTATTTATCAGGTGGATATGGAATTATGTAACTACCACAATTTGGAAGAGGATGTGGAACAAGGAATATTATTTTTGATGTCAGATGGCTCTTGGCTGAAAGCAGAGTATATAAGACAAATGTTCATTTGTGCTTTATTGATGATGCAAAGGCATTTGGCTGTGTGGCCATAACTAACAATGAAAAGAATGAAAATGCAAGCACACTTCATCGTGGTCAAAAGAAACTTGTGCGTGGGTTACGAGGCAGTTATATAAACAAATTATATAACTTGTGTGGTTTAAAATCAATAAATGTGTATGACAGGCTTTTATCTTCTCACCACACTTGCTCAATCTATATGCCAAGAAAACTTTCAGACAACCTGGATTGTATGATGAAGAATGGACCATCAGGATTGGAGGAAGGCTTATTAACAAACTTGTGATATGAAGCTAGCCCAAGCTTGCTTCCTGAAATTGAGGAGAAATTGAGGCATTGCTGATGAAGACCAAAGATTGTAGCCTTCAGTATGGATTACAATTAGATGTAAAGAAGACCAAAATCCTTGTAGGTATATGGATAGGGAACACAATCAACAGAGAAAAGGTTGAAGTTGTCAAGGGTTTTGTCTTGTTGGGATCTACAATCAAGGTTCATGGAAGCAGCAGTCAGGAGATGAAAAGACCCATTTCATTTGGGTAACTCTCCTGCACAGCACCTGTTTAGATTATTGAAAAGTAAGAGAGTAACTTTTGGGACTAACGAGTACCTGTGGTGGTCAAGTATTCATGATGTCAATTTCATAATTGATGTGTAGGAATGGAGTCTAGCCTGTTAATTTGGAGATAGCGAATGAGTAGCCAATGAGACCTCTGTGTTGTCATGGCTTTCTCCTGAGAATTCTGGAAAATCTACTATTTCCCAATTGGAGAAGAGAAGCTTGGTTCTCAGTCTCTGACAGATGAACTCCTGACAAGACAAGATGACAGCATGCTGACCGATCCTGACTCCTGGAGAATGGGGGAGGCAGCCGGAGGAGAAACCACATGGGCTTGCCCTGATGGAACCAGAACTCTGGGGCCAGAGAAGCAACAGGGAGACCCCTGCTAGCGCTGAGATATTCCCACAACCAATGGATACTGCTGATGAATCCTGAACCCTGGAGATGAGGAGTCATGGGTAGATCCCTGCCAGCACCGAGATGCCTCTTTTTCATGTGCTTCGTGAGTCAGAAGGAGACTTTATAGACTGGTGTCAAACATATGGGCTAGTATCGGATTTATGACTTTGAACTGGACTGGGTTGGGATGCTTTCTCAATGTTCCATTTTTGTATATAAACCTTTCCCTTATATCCGTATGCGTGTTTATGAGTTTAGTTTCTCTAGTCTACCCAGACCAGCACAGTGCCTGACGCATGCCATGGGATTTTCAATGCCCTTATGGAAGTCTTAATAGCAACCTGTGATGTATAGATGGCAGGGCACTGACTATGGAAAAAAAAGAGAAAGAAAACGTAAAGAGAGGTAAAGAGCAAAGATGACAGTTTTAAGTTTAGATAGTGGTTACTCCATGAAGACCAGTTGGCTTGGACATTAGCGAATTTATATGTGACAGAATGAAACACTGTCTAATCCTGTGCCACCCCACAATTGTTCTTATGTTTGAGCCCCTTGAAGCAGCCACTGTCGCAGTCCAGCTTGTGTAAGGTCTTCTTTTTTGCTGGTCCTCTATCAAAGGTGGCTAGCTTTCTTCAGGACTGTTGTCTCTTAACAATATGTCCAAAATAACGTGAGAGGAAGTCTCGCCACCCTGGCCTGTAAGAAGCATTCTGACTATTTCTACCAAGACAGATTTATTGGAATGAAGAAACATGTATAGGATGAAATATTTTGCATCAGCAAAAAAAAAATGATAACACTCTTAAACAACCACAAGACATGGACAGAATTCTTACTCACTGCCATTGCATCAGTGCTGATTCACAGCAAGCCCCTGTGGGTTTTCCAGACTGTAACTGATTATTGGAATAGAAAGCACTTCCTTTCTTCCCAAAGAGTGGGGTTTTTTGCAAACTTATGCTGCTTGCAGCTCAGTGCTTAACCAGTACACCATCGAAGCTCCATGTGATGGACAACACTAAAGAACATCATTCTTAGAAAATTTAACGAATTTTTTTTTTGATGGTCACTGTCATTTTATTTTCCTAAGCAACTGTGTGTCTTATTTTTGTCAGATGTTCTCCTTGCACAAGAGACCGCTTTCTGATGGTCATAATTGCTTTCCTAGCATTCCCTTTGGAACTAGTCATCGCACTCATTGCTGTCCAATTCGGACACGTCCTCCTCCGGCTTTCCCTCCTCTGGCTTGCCCCCTTCCTCCTTGCTCTCCTCCGGCTCGGCCCCTTCTTCCTCACCCTCTTGCTCCCCGCCCTCCCACAACCTGGCCTTGATTTCGTGCCTTTCTCCGGTACCAGAAGACCAGTAGGAATCTCTTCTTTCTTTGTGGTTTCCTATGTGTAGCAGAGGTGTGTCTTTTGGCGGTCTCCCAAAGTATTTTCCTGACGTCCCTCACGAACTTCATCCCTTGGGTGGGAAATACGGTGGTCCCGAAGGACATCTGCTTACTCCTTTTCGGCCTGGCCTGAGATGGGTCGGTCCTCTCTGCCTCCTCTTGCTTGCTTCTTCTTTCAGATCTTTCTGAACTTTTGCTTTCTGCTCATTTCGAGTTTGTGCTCTTGGATCGCTCGAATCGCTAGGATCACCGGGAGCTTGTGCTCGGTTCATCCACAGCGGATTTGGTCTCATCAGCCATTGCTAAGCCTGTGAAATTTAACGAATCTTATAAAGATAATTAATTATACTGTTGTTATAAAGAAAAAGAAATGTGTTTTTTTTATCCAAAAAGATATGAATTGATAGACTATGAGGAGGCCAGTGATGGATACAGGAAAAGGGAGGAAGAGGGGGAGGAAATTACAGTGGGAGAGAGAAAAGATGGGAGAGGTGAGAAAGAAAGACGCCACATTTATGGTGGGGGCAGTGTTAGTTGGGAATTATTATAGATTTCATTTCTTGAGATCGGTTATGAAAACATATTCAATGTGTGTCTTGAAAAAAACAAACTATATTTAAAAAAAAACAAGAGTGAAGACTCAGAGCCTGACAACAACAAAAATACCAACATCAGAAGCAGCAGCAACAACACACTCCAGGTTCCTTTTCCCTCAGACCCAAATATTGGTCTGAGTTGCTAAAAAAAAAAAAAGAAGGGAAAGTAAAGTTGTAATGGACTTAGAGTCATTAGTGACATCCAAATTTATTTCAAACATAAGAGAAAAAAATGAAGACAAAAAAACCAAGGCAGATTTGTTTGTCCTTTTGGCAGTATATACTACTTTCAATATTCTCCACCAGCACCACAATTCAAATGCACCTATTCTTCTTTGGTCTTCCTTATTCAATATCCAACTTTCACAAACATATGAAAATACCATGACTTGGGTCAGGACCACCTTTGTCCTTTAAGTAAGATCCTTGCTTCCCACCACTTTCAAGAAGGCTTGTTCAGCATATTTACCCAATGTGAGGCATCGTTTGATCTCAGTATGGGTTACACCTCCACCAAGAGAAAACCCCAATCCTCGCAGCTGAATCAGTTGATAGCATAGTGTCTTGATAAATGGAGAAAAGTTTGAGGTGGTCACAGTTTCCTTTAATGTAGACTCACAACTGATGCCCATGGCACCTCTAATCAGGAAATCAAACAACCTATTGCATTGAGCGGCACTGTTGCAGAAGACCTTCGTGGTAGTCATGTACCGATGTCAACTTCATGATTGAGATTTAGGGGTGGAGTCTAGCCTGTTAATCTGGAGATAGCCAATGAAGCCTCTGTGTGGGCATGGCTTTCTCCTGAGACTTCTGGGAAGTCTTGTGGTATTTCTAAATTGGAGAAGAGAAACTTCTCAGTCCAAACTACTGAGAAGACAAATGACAGCATGCTGATAGATTCTGATTCCTAAGAATGGAGGAAGTGGAGGAGAGGCCATGTGGGCTTGCCCCAATGGAACCAGACCTCTGAGGCTGGATGGACCCTGGGCCCTGGATACGAGGAGCCATGGGGAGACCCCTGCCAGCACCAGGATGCCTCTACACCAGCTGGATACACAAGACTCTGCACCCACTGGTCTGTGACTTTGAGAGTTGCCAGGAGACTGGATAGATTGATATCAGATATATGGGTTAATATTGGACTTATGACCTTGAACTAGACTGGGTTGGGATGCTTTCTCAAGGTATACAAACCTTTGTTTATAAACCTTTCCCTTATATCCATATGCATGTTTATGAATTTGTTTGTCTAGTCTACCCAGACTAACACAACCTTTTTATAGTGTGAAAAGACACAGATGTCCAAGGAGAACCTGACTCAAACCAGACTATTTTCAATTTGCTTGGATGCAGATAAGAGCTGAATAATGAATGAAGAAAACAAGAATAAGTTGTGCCATTTACTTATGGTGTGGGTGAAGAACTACAGCCAAATTGCTCCTATGAAGTAAGGAAGGCTACACTTGGTCTCACAGACTTTGAACATGGTATCTGGAAGTACCAATACCTGGGAAAGAATTCCATACTTGGCAAAATAGAGCGTACACAAAAAAGAGGTGCAGTGGCTGTAACAATAGACCCAAATATAAAAACTGTGAAGATGGGCCCTGACCAAACAGTGTTTCTGCTACTTGTGTATACTGTCTCTATAAAACAGTAGCAGAACAATAATTAAAATACATGTATGGTTTGAGATGCATGCCTGCCTTATTACATTTACTTTATTAAAACAATTTTGTTACTTTTAATCCTCTGTATTTCTGTCTCTCCTGTTATATCTATATTTATACTTACACCTCTCTCCATATGTCTCCCCTTTCAATGGTTGTTAAAATATTTTGGTTGTTGTTGTAGTTGCTTTTTGCACTCTGGCCTTACTTCTTCCAGTTTGTATTGGTTTGTCTTTTTAGCAATATATACACATAATGACAATTATAAGTCTTATCTTAGCACTCAAAGTGAAATCTCTGCTCTTGATGATGATCACTGGCTGTGCATCCTAGTAAAATGAAACCCTTGTCCATTGTATTGATTATCATGATGCCCATTAGCCCATTTGTGGTGTTTTTGGTTTCTTTACATTGAGTCCTAACCCATATTGGAAGTCTGGATCTTCATCAGTAAAGATTACCATTCAATGTTGTAGGAATACAAAATTCCTCCTAGCAACAGTCATACTGATATAGCTATATATATATATATATATCATACGTATATATATCAGTCATACTGATATATATATATGACTTGAAATTTCATATGGCCCCTATTATATCTGCTTCATAGCGTAAGGTTTATCACTTTTATTTCTCTCTGTGTCTCTCTTTCTCTTTCCTGTTATACCTATTGGTACACTTACACCTATATCTATGTCTATATTAATCTATATTCACATCCCTTTGTGTACCTTGCAAAAGGTTTTCAGGAGCTACTCAGAAATGCTCAATCACCAGTCGCTCATGCCTTTTTGTTTATGGCAATTAGAAATATCAAAATACACTTTGGTTGTGTCTTTACCCAGGTTTCACAAGAGTTGAATCAAGTCATAATGGAAACCACTGTTTGCTCAACCAGAACAAGCATCTTTTGGGCTTCACACTGCCTGGATAAAGTATCGTGTGAACGTCATAGATAAAAGCAAATGTGAACTGATGGCTGAGTGCTCAAGCATGGCACTATGCAAATAAGTCATTGGTTTCCCAACAGGTCTGAAATAAGTGATGCATTATGAACTATAGCCATTTCATGAGAACGTGCCTGGTGAGCATTTTCTCTCTAGAGCACAGTGTGGTTGCTGGACAACGGCTTGGAGTTCTCTAGTAGCTGCTGTTTTCTTAGCCATTATTGTTAAACTTTCACCAATCCCCCAAGCACTCAAAAAGCTCCTTCATTAAATCAACAAAGCCTCCCCCTGGGTATATGGCCTCCTGTTATTTACACAGGCTCTACTTGGACAGTTTATTTCAGTGTATGTCCATTTAAGGTGGAAAGAATCAGTTTGTTGAATTGATTAATCCAAGGAATAAAAGAAGCAAATGTGCATTGATTGAAGGACCATATTCACATGTGGGTTACAGTCAGAGAGGTCACAGAGGAGCTTCCTTTCATGCTGGCAAGTTTAATCTGCTGATAGAAAGATTGCATCTTTTTCAGAATTCCAATTTGTTCTATAGTGCCCTGTATTCGTGTCTACTACTGCACAACACAATGCCCCCAAACAGCATCTTCAAACTTCAGACACTCATAATCTTCCACATTATCTGAGTGTCAGGAATATGACAGCATTCAGGAATTCTCATGAGGACATAGACAAAATTGCAGCAAAAATTAGTTATCCAACGGGTTGGCTGAGGTTGAATATCTGCTTCCAACTTACTCTCCTGGTTATTGGCTGGAGGCTCCAGTTGCTCACTATACAGATGTCTCCACATGGCTGCTCATGACAGAACTTCCCTTAGACATGGTGATCCAATGAAGAGACAGCACACCAGCAAGATGGAAGCCACAGAGCCTTCTATAACTTAACCTCAGAAGTATTACACCATTAGTCCTGCTTTATATTATTGGACCCACCTTCCAACCTTGAGCTAGTGTGCAAGGAGTACATAGAAGGTGAACACAGGGAAGAAGATCCCTGGGCTTTTCTAGGAAACTGGCTATCACAACTGATGTATGTTTTCAGATAGATCTATGCATGATCTATGCAATGACAGGAAGAAGAGGCAGAAAGACCAGTGCTTTATAAATTCAGTTTGTATCGTTGACCATCCGATATTGTTGGGTGCCATTGAGTTCATTCTAAACCATAGAAATCCTATGCGCAATAGAAAAAACACTTCCCAGTCCTGCACCATCTTCACAATTGTTTCTATTCCTGAGCCCATGGTTGCCACCACCATGCCATCCCATCCCCTTGAGAGTTTTTCTCATTTTCATTGCCCCTCCATTTCCTGAACAGGCCAGGGATCGGTTTCTTTTACAACATGTCCAAAGTATGTAAGACCACACCTTGCCATCCTTGTCTCTAAGGATGCCCTCTGTCTTTACTTCTTCTGAGACAGATTGGTATGTCCTTTTAGCAGGCCATAACACTTCAAATATTCTGCTCCACCACCAAAATACAAACGTATCAATTTTTCTCTGGTCTTCTTTATCCAGTGTTCAACTTTCACATGCATATGAGGCCGTGGAAAATACCATGGCTTAGGTCAGACACAGCTTTAGTCCCCAAGTAGCATTCTTGCTCTTCAATAGTCTAAAGAGGTCTTGTGCAGAAGATTTATCTAATGCAACTTGTCTTTTGATTTCTTGACTGTTGCTTCCATGAATTTTGATTGTGAACTCAAACAAGACAAAATCCTTGACAACTCCAATCTTTTCTCTATTTATCATGATATTACTATTGGTTCAGTTGTGAAGATTTACTTTACTTCTCTAGTAACTTTACCTTTTTTATTTCTGGATCTTCTATTTTATCTATATCTATTATCTACCTTGAATATTATCTATCATATCTCTATCTTTTCTACCATTCTGTCATTGAGCTACCTATCTTATATTGCTTTCACTTCCTGAAGAACTATCACTGACATAGAGTCTTACTTCAAGGCCCTTTCCAGAACAAGAAAGAAGAGTCCATAATAAAGTACAGACATTTTATTTCCTACTTTGAAAGCTCCCACAGCTACATGACAGGAGATCCCACGATCTTACCATATGAACAACAGTCTTGCCCTGGACTGGAACTTTTTAAACTATATGAACCATTTCTTGATAGAAATCTCTTTCTCTATCAACAAGAATATAAATTATACTGATTTTGCTACTCTAGAAAAGCCTTTTGTTATCAAAAAGGCCTCATCCCTAGAGAAGAATGTCATGCTTGGTAAAGCAGAGGGTCAGAGAAAAAGAGAAAGACTCTCAAAAAAATGGATGGACACAGGGGCCACAACGATGGGCTCAAACATTATGACTGTGAGGATGGCACAGAGCTGAGTGGTAGCTAATCCAGCTGTACATAGGGAGTCCATGAGTGGAATAGATCCCATGGAATTCTGTAATAGCAATAATAACCTAAGATGAAAAGCTGGAACAGTTGGATAGAATTAAAAATTATAAGAAGCCCATATGGTTTTTCTATAATCATGACAGCAGGTACACATGACCCAGGGCCTCAACCAAAATTCTTCTCAGAAAGATTGACAGCCATCCTAGTTTCCTGAGAACTGAGGTTTTTCTCTGGTCATGAGACTCTCATCATTCAACAAGCAGAGTCCCTGGTAACCCTGCTAGACACCTATTGGGGTCCCTTTTTAAGCAAGTAGGTTCATAGATAAACTCTGCATCCATTCCATTTCCCTTCTGCTCCTCTTTGTTAGAATTAGATCTCTGTTTGACCTGTTCTGTTCACTCCTCAAGTGTCTGTCAATCTTTGCTAGTTGGTTGATTCTCTTACCATAGAGAATATCTATGGATATTGGAGTCTTCTTTGTCCTTCCATTGCCCTTCCAAGACCTTCATTTTTTTTTATTTCACAAGAAGCTGGACTGTAGAATTCATGAATAAATTGAGTTAAAAGAGAATCACTCAAATTTTTCTCCCTTCAACTTGTCACCTGTTCTTTTCTCATCTTTTTAAGGTAGGGAAGAAAATTTCCACTTTTGTTTCAAAGAGAACACTTTATTCCTGCATCTTGTGTTTAGTAAGTCAAGTGTCGAAGATGATCAGGCAGAGAAGGATCAAAAGCTGAAAGCTCTGGGCTGCAGCAGAAAGAAACCCTGCATGAGACCTTATCATTTCTCTTAGAAGGTTTGTGTGTCAGGGTCCTAATTTCTGTGAGGTGAAACCTTCTTAGGAGCATGAGTACTCAGGGGAGGTAGCGTGCTGTTCTTCTATGACCAACTAGCTAAGGCATCAGAGTCGACACAACACATGGAGCATTGTCAGACCCGATCTAAATTAGGACCCTATGGTATGTGCCTTATGCCTACATAGAGCCACAGTGCTTGGATACTGAACAACCCATTCTGAGCTCCTCCCTGCAATCCATTTTCTCTCTTTTCCAACTGATTTTAATGGATTTCCCCTTGGTTCTTTGGCATTATGGCGGTGGTGGTAGTTAGGTGCTGTTGGGCTGGTTCTGACCCACAGAGATCCTATGTAGAGCTGAACGAAACACTGCCTGTACCTGCACCATCCTCACTACTGCTCTTACGTTTCAGCCCATTGGCAGTGCGGGCTTCTGATTAAAGCAAGACTCTCATGGCTTTGATGCATTATCCTGTATCACAATCTCTGAGGCGGATCCCCTGAGTGTAACAGTTGCACCAAAAGTCTAGATTAATATTGTACAGGATCAATGGCAAGGTGAGAATCAGCTTAGAAAGGCTGTAGCTTGTTCAGATAACAAGTATTTTCAGCTCCAGGGAAATTAAGTACATAATAATTTACATAATGTGAAATCAAGGAGCAAGCACAACTGTTGATAGTAACTCTGCTGGAGTTCTGGTGGGATTCTTTAATCAATGACATATCACGAAAACAAAAAGACCTTACTAATAAGATGTTTCACATCAGTGAATTCTAACTCAAGCTCCATCTCCAAGTCTAGAGAGAAGGTGGAAAGGCAGGGATGTTAGGGACTCTTATTGTTTGTAGAACCATACCCACAAGCCACATCTCTTCTGAAGAGTACAAGTGATTGCAGTGGGACAGTGAGAGATGGCAGTAGTGGACTCCCCTGGGCACTCTTATGGTGGGTAAGAGGAACCTCACTTTCCATCCACTGTCAAGGGCTACTACTGAGCTCAGGGCAAATTGCCATCAACTCCTTTTTCACAGTTTGGGGAATGGGCTCTACCCAATATTTACATTGTGTAGCATGCTAAAAATTCTGTTACAATTGCCTTTACCTTTTTATTATTCCTACTAATCATAAACATAAAGACAGCATGAAGTCATAGTGTTTGCAAATTATGTTTCACCAATTATTTCTTGCTCCTGATTTTGCCTGACAGTCAAGTCACAAATAACTTATTTGAGAGTGAGATATGTGTGGTGGAAAACACAGAGGATAATACAGACAACAAGAAGGGCGATGAGAAAGCATCACCCTTAAAAAAGGGGAAATAAACATAAGATCTCTGTTCACATACCCCAGCAATCTATGCATGGAATTGGATAGATATTACATGTAAGTCCTGATTCCCAGGAGTGGTATTGAGCATATTTAACAGCCAGAAAACCCTGGTCCCTGAGCAGGCAGAAGAGCTGCCATCTAGAAACCATCTGATGGGCGTGGTTAGTCCAGGCCCTGAGTGACGCACTGGAGACTTCTTGCAGGAAAGACCTCAGATGCAAGGGAGCCAGATTTTGAGTCCTCCCCACAGTCAATAGCAACAGGACTACAGGACCAAAAGGGAGACTTGAATTAAACAAGCTTGGGGCATCTGGTCTACACCCAGCTGAACTGGCATCTTTGCCACAGATGTTTAGTTTCTTGGCTCTGTGAAAGAGCATGCCCATGCTGCAGGAGAAAAAAAGACTTGTGGGAGATGGATGGACACAGTGGCTGCATCAATGAGCTCAGACTTTTTGGAGCAATTGTGAGGATGGTGCAAGACTGGGCAATATTTCCTTCTATTGTGCATGGGGTTGCTCTGGGCTGGAACTGACTGAAAGGCACCTAACAACACCAACACAAAAAAGGGGGTAGACTGTGTGAGACGTTCCACACAGCATGAAATCCCTGGAGCACAGTCATCTTCTGAAGCCAGGACCTGGGGCCCCATGTCAGAGGATATTGTTCTTATGCACATGTTGGAAATCCATGGTAACCAATATCAATGATGTGGTTCTTGAGAGGGGACAGAGGCTGCTTAAAAGAAGACAGACAGACCACTGGCTTTCCCTCGAGAGACCTTGCCCTCCTTGTTTTTGCTTGTCAGCAGGTGAATTCCCCCACAGAGCCAGCCCTTGTGACAGAGGAGAACTGTCCTCATGGGTTCTCTTGACTGTGATCTTTATAGAAGTGGACCTCCAGGTCCTTCTCCTATGGAGCCTCCATGTGCTCAAACCACCAACCTTTTGGAGTGTGTGTGTGTTCGTGTGTGAGAGGAGTGCATGTGTGTTTGAGTGCACATGTGTGTGCATATGAATGTGTCTACATGTGAACACGAGTTCAAGTGTGAGTGTGCTTGCTAATGTGCATGTGTGTCTGTGTGGAAATGTGAGTAGGCATGACTGTAAAACATGTGCATATTTGTGAGTATGTGAATGTGACTGTTTATATATTTGTGTGTTTGAGAATCTACATGTGTGTGACTGTATGTGAATGTGGGACTGGATAGGTGTGTTGTAAGTGTGTGTATGTGTGATTGTGTTCTTGAGAATCTGCATCTGTATGCCTAGGTACATGTGTGTGCTGTGAGACTGAGTGTTTGAGCAGCTGGAAGTGTATGACTGTGCATGTGAGCGTGGTGGGAGTGTGCATGTGTGTGATGGGGGTGTGAGTGTCTACATGTGTGTACTTGGGTGGCAGTGTGATTTAGAATCTGCATATGTGCGATTGTGTATGTGAGTGTGCATGTGTGTGACTGGGTATGCGAATGTGAATGTGGAGGTTGAGAGTATGGGAAATGGAACGTGACACTTGAGAGAGCACAGGACTAACCCTTAAACCTTGATGGGATGGCGGGGAGTTGACAGACATGGAAAGGGGGAGGGCAGAGCGCTCTGTCTCCCAAGTCCTCTTGATCCCCCTTAAGTGCGTGATGTTGCTGGCTATTGTGCACTTGATCCCGCAGAGGAAAGGCCAGAAGTGGCACTCTGGGAAAGTCCTTCAAGACAGGCTCTTTTGCTGGGTTCACTCCTGGGTGATCGTCGTGCTGTCAGAGTGGCTGCCAACAGGTGCTCCTCTGCTGGGACCTGCATTGCCCGCGTACAGAGCAAGCCTCAGAGACAGACGAAGTCGGCTTTGACATCTCCAGCTTCATGGTCTCATTGCCACGAAGTGGTTTAAGATACCACCATAAAACACAGATGACAACAGTTGAGGACTGGGTTAAATTGACAGTAGCATAATGAGTGTGTCCTTTTGGGGAAAGTCTAATTGTTGATAATTCATTGCCCTACTTGGCTTTAAAATACTAAGCTGAAATCCAGAAGGCAAGTTTCCAGAATATTGTGACAACAGCTGATAGCAAAGTGAATTCTCCCAAGTATTTTCTTCAAGGTGTGTTCACATTAGAATGGTGATTTCTGGTCAACGTGCATGAGGAAGTCCCAGGAAAAAACAGAGACATAACTCAGGAAATCGTAATGAAAGGAGAATATTCCATGGAGTTAAAAATCAATAGGTTTTAGCCAGTCTTATGCTAATGAACTACTCTGATTTCTTTATCAACCTCTTGGGGGTTGGAGAAAATTATAACAGCAAACCTCAACCCAAAGCCAGGGTCAGCATTTTCCGATGGGACCCTTTCTCTGCCTGCTTTCAACCAGCTGCGGTGGTTAGAGAAAGCTTGAGTGTTCGTTTATACAGTATTGATTTAAAGACATATCTTTTCTTGTCTGTTCAGAATCCGAATCGCAAGAGTCTCATAATTGGATTCAGCATGTTTTGTATTAACTAATTAGGAATTGTTTTTTGTTTGGTTGTTTTTTTTTTTTCGTGCCTGCTGCTTTTTATCCACTCAGCTATTTTAACCTTTCTTTTCTTCCATGAAGCTGAAACATAAGCTTCATTATTTTCTTTTTATGTATTTGACAATACACTTTCTGCCAGATTGGGATCACTGGAAATACTTGAAAGGAAATCCCGGTCAAGTCTTCTTACTTGGGATAGTTCTCTTCCCGTCAACTTCTCTTCCTGTCGTTCAACCCCCCACGTGGACAGGCATGCTGCCACACCCATGTTCACCCATGGTCAAACACTGCCTATGCGCTCCCATGGGCGCACGTCTGGTCTCTCTCACAAACACACTCAGACGCATTCACATTCATATACATCCACACCCGCACCTACACACCCACGTATTCACAAAAACCTGCTCTCGTGCTCGTAGACATACATACACACACACACACACACACACACACACACACACATACACACACACGAAGGGACTTCTGAAAGTTCCTGGAAAAATGGAATTGAACGCTAATGAGACTTCCCACGGTATTTTGGAGGGT
Organism: Nesogale talazaci; assembly: GCA_004026705.1. Classification (NCBI taxonomy): domain Eukaryota; kingdom Metazoa; phylum Chordata; class Mammalia; order Afrosoricida; family Tenrecidae; genus Nesogale; species Nesogale talazaci. The sequence continues at coordinate 189,936 of PVJH01000089.1, forward strand.
GCACACACCCGCTTACGTGCACACACCCATGTTTATACACACACACACACATGCCATGCACATTCGTGTGTGTAAAGACTTGGACCTGGTCTCTAACGGATGATTGCAGACCGCTCACATTATCTCTCGGTGGGCGCAGGCGCAGTGCATGTGCAGCCGCCCACACAGAGGCGAGCCTGTGTTCCCCGGGCACTTGATCTTAGTGAAACCTGTTTTCTGGTACCAAGTCATCGGGCATCTAGTCCTGCTCAGTCTTTGCTCCTCAGAGTCATCCCGGCTCAGAGCTTCTGCTTAAACAAACAGAAAGTGGGAAACCATCCCCTGGGGCCCAGACGGTAGGAGATGTGTGCTTCCACTCGGCCATGGGCCTGTCCCAGGAGGGAGGAGGCAGGTGAACTGAGATGAAGAGACCGTGTGCTGAGGGGCTGATTACAGCTGGGGGCTGGAAAATAAAGCCCCAGGAAAGACTTGTGCAGAGAGCAAGCAAAGGGGAGTGGTCGGACAAAGGGGTCACACAGGACACAGCTCAGTGGCTGCTACGGATATTGGATTTTACTTAGTAGTTCATGAAATGAAAGTCTTGAAATGCAATGAAAGAGAAAAGCACCTTTGCAGTTGGAGCATAGCTGTACATGAGTGCTCACAGTACCCTACCTTGTGGGCACTGGAATTTCATTCAATCCACGGAAACAGTCCCATTGAACCTGCAATCAGCTGCCCCCACATCAGCAAGCAACCATGTTGCTTCTCAGCCTTTATCCTGTAGTAGCAGGTAACTGAATATCCATATGGATGGGAGCATATATAGATTTACATATGTGTGTCATGGCTATGTATTGGGCTGTTAACCATAGGGTCAGCAGTTCAAGACTGTGAGCTGCTACAAGGGAGAAAGATGAGGCTGTCTTCCCCCCTAAAGTAATACAGGCTGGGAAACCCACAGGGGCAGTTCTCCCCTATCCCGTAGGGTTGATTTGTGTTGGAATTGTCTCAATGGCAGTGAGTTTAGGGTTTGGGGTTTTTGTGTGTGTGTTCAGAAACCACCCAAAGTGATGCTGAAATGATAAGATCCGTCCCCAGGAAGGACCCTGGGACATCCCTCTGGCTGGAGCTCCCCCAATCTCTCCCACCACTTCCAGCAAAACACACACACACACACACACACACACTGTGCACCAGTTTCTCCTTCCCTGCCTCTTTTTAGTTTTTTTGTTTGTTTGTTTGTTTTGGGGGCATCACTGCCCTCTGGTGGTGGGAGTACCCTGCCTTGCTGCTGGATTTGAACCTCCAACCCAGTGGGCCACAGCCCCATGCACAACCACTACACCACCGGGGCTCTGCCTCCCTGCCTCTTTTTAAAAAGAATTAATAAATCATTTTATTGGGTGCTCTTATAACATCCATCCATCATTTGTGTCAAACACATTTGTATCTATGTTGCCTCCATTATTTTCAAAATAGTTTCTTTCTGATTGAGCCTTTGATATCAGCTCCTCGTTTTTCCCTTCTCTCCTCCACCCTTTCACCCTTCTGGACCCCTGATCATTTATGAATTTTTATTTCATGTCTTATACTGTCTGCTGTCTTTCTTCACCCACGTTTCAACTGTTCATGTCCCTGGACTGGTGCGGGGGTGGGGTGGAGAATTTATACGTCAGTTTCTGGTAATCCGTTCCCCATTTTGCCCCCTTCTATCCCCACCTTCCATCTACCCTCATGGTATTGCTACTCGCATTACTGTTCCTGAGGGGTTTATCTGTCCTGCATTCCATGTTGCCAGAGCTGTTATCTGTACCTGTGCCCATGTTCCAGTCTAGCTAAATTTGTAAAGTAGAACTGGAGTCATAAGAGGTATGGGGAGCATGCCATTTCTTCTTTTATACAAAAATCGCTTTTCATTTTCTCTAGATGAGAGGAATCACGTGCTAATAAGGTGGGTCTTTATCAAAGTGGAAGACAGAAAGCACCCTGAATCAAAATACAAGATGTGTGTGTGTTTGAAACATTCATTATCTCCACACTTTAAGCAGATCACTCAGTATGATTCATGATTCATGTCCACCCAGTTGGGGAGTCATCACCAGTCTCCCTTTCCAAAAGGTCCCATCTTTGTTAACTTTCTGGCCCTGAAGCAATGACTCTCCACCCCCAACCAGGCCCTCGATGTCCTGTCCCTCCCTCCTGATTGGGTGCCTTGAACATGGCTCCAACACACAGTAAGTAATCCAACAGTCAAAGGAACCACCACCTGGTCCTGCGCCAGCCTTTCCTCTGTTGTTCTCTTGAAACCCATCACCTCGGCCCCTCTGTCAACCCATCTTGTTGAGGGATGAGGGTCTTCCTCTTGTCCGATGACCTTCTTCCAGCCCCTGCTGCCTCCAAGCCCTGATTAGACACCAGTTGCCACTGAGTCCATTCACACTCCTGCAGGCCTCACCTGGGTCAGGGTAGAACTGGGTTCAACTGGGACCTCAGTGGCTGAGCTTTTAAATGTTAATGTCCCAGCCTTTTTCTGAGAATACCTTCAAACCACTAGCCTTGCTCAACATGTCTCAAATGACCAAGTGCGTGGTGAGGAACAAGCAGGTGAACCACATGTGCTATCTAGGAATAGCCCTGCTGTGAGAAACCCCGCCCAACTTTAGTCTCTAGACATCACCCTGTCCTAGATGTTCCAAAAGTGAGATCCTGTGACCTTTGTCCCTTTGTGATAGACTTGCTTGCCCTTGCCTAATGTTTTCATCCATGTGGCAGCAAGGATCTTGACTGTATTTTTCTTAGTGATGTAGCGATGACTCTTCAGTTGGGCTGTGAATAGAGTGGGGACTTATTTTTTCTGTTTTAAAAGCTCTGAACAATGTGCATAGCAAAACCAGAGAACTGTAGCCTTTAAACCTCTCTGGAGCCCCGAGAACATGAACCTTCTGGAGACCTTCTATGTTCTCCATGGGTCTTGAAAATGCAATGTGAAAAGCATCAGAAACATGAGACAAGATGCCCTGGAACCACTGCCAACCCAACCACCCAGCCAGAGCAGAGAAAAGGCAGAGGTACACCCTGAAAGTGAGCCAGTGTTGTCACCATCTACTGGGGGCATCTTGACTGCTACCAAGACACCAATTCCACCACATTTCCCTCTTTTGCCCATCTGAAGCCTATTGACCAAGGACCTTGTTACCTAAAGGCAGTCTCATCAATTTAACATCACATTGCTGTGCTGAGAACCCCATTGAACCTCCTCCATCTTATAAGACAGAGGCTAGATGTGAGAGAGGGCAGAATACAATTTACTGCTGTGGAGTCACCCCATCTCCTGTGTTACAAAGTAGACTGAACTCTCTACATTGATCTTGGCCCTAATCTTCACTGAAACTGATGATCAGAAGTCTCTTCCGTGCTGTGGCTGGATGGCTTGGGGCCATATATATAAAAACAAGCCATTTTACTTCTGGAAGGTCAATTAATTCTGACTCATAGCGACCCTATAAAGAAGAGGAGTGCGGCCCCTGTAGGGTTTTCAGGCTGCAAATCTCTCTGAAGGCTGAAACCTTGTCTTTCTCCTGTGGAGCAGTTTTTGTTGTTGCCACTGTTTGGTGCCACGGAGCTGGTTCTGAACCACAGTGACCCTTTGTACAACAGACAGAAACACTGCCTGGTCCCGCGCCACCATCACAATTGTACCCAAGCCTGAGCCCACTGATGCAGCACTGTGTCCATCCGTCTCATCCAGGGTCTTCTTCCGCTCCACTTTCCCAAACATTATATCCTTCTCCAAAGGCGGGTCTCTCTAGACAGCAAGTCTAAAGTGTGTAAGGTGAAGTCTCAACACCCTTGCTTATGAGGCACACTATGACCTTAATTCTTCCATGACAAACTGGTTTGTAGTAGCAGTTCATGCTGCTACTTTCAATATGCTTCTCCAGCACCACAATGCAATTGCATTGGTTCTTTGAATTGCTGACTGATGTGTTACCTCCTGTACTACCAGGCCTCTTTTGGTTAGCGCGGACAGATTAGAACTACCCCTGTGGGATTCTGAGACGATAAGTCTTTATCAGAGCAGAAAGCCCCGCTTTTCTCCATCAGAGCTGCTGGAGGTTTCAGACTCCCAACAGCTCCACATGCAACCCACTACCCCACCAATACTCCTGCCTTGGGCTAGTGTTGTTGTTAGGTGTCATCTAGTTGATTAAGATGGCAAACCAAGGCACAGCATAAGGAAATACTGCACAGTCCTGCTCCATCTGTACAAATTGCTCCCATGCCTGAGCTCACTGTTGGAACCACTGTTCAATCCTTCTCATTGAGATCCTTGCTCTTTTATGCCAACCCCCCACTTTACCAAACATGATGTCCTTCTCCAGGGAGTGATCTCTCCTGACAATCTTATCCAAGGACTGTAAGATGGAATCTTGCCATCCTTGCCTGTAAGGAGCACTCTGCTTGCACTTCTTTCAAGACAGATCTGTTTGCCCCTTAGCAATCTATGATACTTTCAGTATTCTTCTTCATCACCACAAAGTATTTGCACCAACTCGGGCACAGGATATCTGACACAAACACAAACCATTTAGTTGATCCAAACCCTACAGGGCAGAGTAGAACTGCTCCTTTGGGTGTCAAAGCCTATAAAGTTTTCCAGGATCAGAAAATCCTATCTTTCTGCTCCAGAGGATATGCTGGGTTTGAACTGCCGAGCTTGCAGTGACTAGCCCAAAGTGTATCCCGTAACATACCTTCAGTTTATGCTTGAAGCATGGTTGTAGTTGTCTCACACATTCAAAACGTCAGGACTTGAAAATTTAAACTTTTTTGTCTTAGCTTCATGTTCGTTTATTAAAAGCAAGCAGAGAAATCTGTTAGGTGTGAAAACCTTTCTGTCTGATGAATATACTTTTAAGCCGATTGAATGGGATTTTCCCTCCTTCGTGCAAGGTCAGAAATGGATTCGCTCCCACTCCAGGTTTGTCAGCTCGGCCTCTCTCTCGGGATGGTGCGGGTGCAATCTTGAAAGAACTTTCTGTGCTAATTCAACCCCGTGGAGACTGCCCTCTTCGCGAGCCATCTGTGTGATTCATAAGGCCCCATATGAACCTCATTAGTCTGGGAGCAGTTGAATGTCGCTCCGTAGTGGGTTCATTTGCTCCATTTCACTCACTTTGAGCCTGAGCAAAAGGACACATGGCCCTGGAATATTTTCTCACTATCTTGAATTGCTCAAAATCCCAGAGGCCAGAGATTGTCTGCCTGGCTGAAGGCTGATGACCAAAATAACAAAGTGAGAGGGAGAGAAGCCAAGCTGCATGGCTTTCTTCATCTGCCTGCAAGAACACCCCCAGGACCCAAGGTGGGGCAGCTAAGTTCCCACATCAAGCGTGCTCTTGACTAATATTTGCATTTGCTCCCGTCTGGGTCCCTCTCTGTCCATTCATCATTACCCTGAAGCCTTACAAGAGTCTTCCCTTCCCGTGTCCTGAGTATTGAAAGCCTAGCATGGTTGTTTCCTGCTCTTCACTGTCCTTCACACACACACACACACAAACACACACAAAGAAGAGCTGCCCAGAAATCGAAATATGCAAATCCAAAAAATAGCCTTCTGCTGTTTTTTCCCCTGCCCCTACCTCTCCAGCTCATTGCACACAGGCTGCATGACTGAACTCCTTGACTTCTCATTTTTCTCAAGCTATAAAATGAGGTTGTTTTGGATTGAATTGTGTACCGCCAAAACATGATCTTGAAGCTCCAAACCCAGGACCTGTGTGGAAGGTGACTGTGAGAGGGTGCACTGGCATGGGTGGAATAAGGCAGATCACTAATTTGCCACCAGAAGCTTATATATTGCTATGACTACAAAACAGGTTTCAGTTGCACTTCCTGCCTTTGTTAGTCTGGATAGACTAGAGAAACAAATTTATAAGCACACTTATGTGTATAAGGAAGAGTTTTAAACACAAGAGCAACTGTACATTAAGAAAACATCCCAACCCAGTCCAGTCCAAGGTCATAAGTCCAATATTAGCCCTTGTGTCTGATATCAATCTGTAATGATGTCTTCAAACTCTAAGAGCACATGCAATGACATCAGGACAATCACAAGCCAGTGAGTACAGAATCTTATGTATCCAGTGGTGCTAGAAGCATCTCAACACTGACAGGGGTCTCCCCATGACTCCTTCAGTTTCCAGGGTTCAGAGCATATCAACATGCTGCCATGTGTCTCGTCAGCTGCAATATCTCCCAGGCAGTGAACCAAGGTCGTGTCTCCTACCTTCAAGAAGAAATTCCCACATTTCCCAGAATTCTCAGGAGAAGGCCATGCCCACACAGAGGTCTCATTGACTATGTCCAGATCAACAGACTAGACTCCACCCCTATACTTTTAATCCTCAAATTGACACCACAGTAGGTGACTGCCGCACCACCTAAAATAGACTAGGAACAAATTCCTAGTGATCTACTTTCAAAAATCAATCAATGAAAGCCCTTTGATATTTTAGCCCAATGACAAAGATATGGTCTACAACAAGCCATGGGGTGACTGACACAGGATATCACCAGCACCATTGCATTGCAAGATGCACAAGGATGACATGATTCTCATGCTGACTCCACATTGGCTAACACCAGTGACCAGCACAAAGTCAAGGATGCTGATTTCTTGCCAGCAATTCTGCTCCCACTTGTCTATTTGAGTAATTTTAGGCAAAGGACCTCAAGGTCATGGAACAGGGTTATGGACTGGGTAGAGGAAGAACTTTCAGATGCGAACTGGAAGGATATGTACTAAATGGCATGTTGAAAGCCCAAGGACACGAATTGAGTACTATGGGTGGAATCGAGTCATTCTTGTTTGAGAAGATGGACCAGTCAGCTTAGGCTAGGTTAAGCAGTGGTGACAAGCATCCCCCCAAAGTCAGTGTTGAGTCATGATGGCAGATGGTTGGTGAAACCTGCAAAACTTCTTTCAAGCAAGAAACAGGAATTCATTCCCATGCCTAGCTCCATTGTAGTGTTGCTTATATCTTTGGTACTTCCCAGCACTCTGCTTTTGCAGTGTTTTACTAGATGCCACGTGGAGTACTGAGAGGAAATTTTCCAGCATCCCAGGAAAGTAAGACTAGTCTGTACAGAGTGGTCATCAGGATAGAATGTATTCTCTTTCATTTTAGTTAACTGATGCAGGGTGACCTTATACACAAGAGAATTATTAGATGAGTCCTGTGTCAGTCTGACAATCTTCCTATTTGATTCCAGTTTGTCCATTCCAATCAATATGACTAAAGGTTCTTTTTACCGTGGCTGGACTCTCAACTTCATGAAAAGTGATGGTCCCCTCTAGCCCTTGGATTCCCTTGTGCGTTCAAAGCAAGCAAGTAGGATGGTGTTCTCTTGTGACTTGTAAGATTCTCACTGACTATTGTTTGGGAGAAGATTACTAAGTCTTCTAACCACACTTTCATAATCATTGTAAGCGAGACCCCCAAGTCAATGCCAGGTTTGGGCAAATGTATTCATTCCATTTTTAACCATACCTAAAGGAGCAATTATACTCCACTTGAAACTCAGCAAATATTTTAATAATGATGTCTCTGTAAAGCCAGCACTTCTCTCTGGAGACCCTTTGGAAATACAATAACGATGTGTTTCTGGTGTGGATAATGTGGGCAAGATCTCCCCTCACAGGTCTTGGAGGATTGTGTTTCAGAGCCAGGAAGTGATTATCCCTTACTTATCTGGAAGGCAAGGCAATTTGAAAGTGAATTCATGATGACCCTGTTTTTGAGAGAAAACGAATGAATGCCAATACTCATGGAAATAAGGCTCAAATCTAAAATATGAGCATAGATGAGGAACACACACGTGAACCAGCCTTCCTAAGGCCCTGAGAATGTAGGGTGATTTTTAGGTGAATCAGAGCTTGGTTTTGTCTTTTGATATGTCAGGAGAAGTTGTCTCCAGAGTATACCTTGCTGCTGTGCCAATTTCAGCGCTTGCAATCCAGGAATCGATTTTCTCGCTTTTCTGGTTGTTGCTCACGTAGACCTGGCCCCTTCATGGTGCAAGATCTTATTCTCCACACCCCCAGGAGTGTCACTGCCCCACGGAACTCTTAATTTTCCTAGAGAACAAGGAAGTCTCCACCTGGAGTAACTGGTTCCTCTGCCTGCAGAAGAGACTATGCTAATGATGCTGATTGGAAGATGACATTACCCGGTAATGAACTGAGCAGGTGTCTTGGATGAAGTGAAGCCAAGATATTTATGCAAATGATAAAGAAGTGTGAGATGTTTATCATGTATAAGCCACCAAATGAGTCATTTAAATGAGTTCTTCGGGGTGGGGGGGGGGATTGACTCAAATGACAGCCAACACTGGGTGAATCTAATCCAAGCATTCTTCTAAAAACTAGTCCACCTGAAAGTGAAAACTGCATTTTTTCCTTTGACCTTTCCTCTTGAGGAGGCTGACAATGGTGAATGCTTCCTGTTTTGAGCCTTGCATGGGATGAGTAGCTAAAGGGTTTATTGTACAGACATAGTAGCCTCGGATATTCTATCAAGATGATTATTCAATACTACCAAAATAGAGCTAAAACTCACTGCCATGACATCAATTCTGATTCATGGTGACCCTATAAAACAGAGTAGAACTGCTCCCTGTGAGTTTCTGAGAATGTAACTCTTTATGGGAATAAAGAGAATGACTTTATATCAAGAAAAAAAATTATATCAAGAAAGAAGCCCAGTCAACTCAAACTCAAGTCTCTGGGCTGGATGCTCACATAGTTCCAGGCAGATAATGAAGAAGATGATGTTCCAATCTGAGAAATCTCAAGCCAGTGGGTGCAGAAACACATGGACCCAAGGTCTAAAGGAACATGGCAGATGATCATTAGCCTCCTGGATCCAAGCAAGAAAGAAGGCATAGAGGTATGCAGAAAGGAGAGGTTCTCAGTGTCTCATGACCAAGTAGGCATTATCAGGCTGTCACCTGGCTGATAGGTTGTTCCACTCAATAAGCCCTTTAGCTACTCATCCCATGCACGGCTCGAAACAGGAGGCATTCACCATTGTCAGCCTCTGCATGAGGAAAGGTCAAAGGAAAAATGCAGTTTTCACTTTTAGGTGGACTAGTTTTTAGAAGAATGCTTGGATTAGATTCACCCAGTGTCGGCTGTCATTTGAGTCAATCTTCCCCCCCCCCATACCCTAAAGAACTCATTTAAATGACTCATTTGGTGGCTTATACATGATAAACATCTCACACTTCTTTATCATTTGCATAAATATCTTGGCTCCACTTCATCCAAGACACCTGCTCAGGTACATCAAGTTGACATAAAAGCTATCACAAGAGGTAATCCATCAAGCCTCACTCATTTATCGTAATAAGTCTTAGCACTGCATTGTTGTTAAGTCTGAATTGGAGAACATTTATTGGAGATTTATTCTGGGGGAGTCCACATGGAAACATCTTTGGGGGCATTTGTTTTAATTAATATGTAAGAAAGGTTAAGAATGAGTCTCAGCAGGTGAGCTCACACTTCTAAAATAAGGTGCTTTGCTGTGTGTTTTCCCAAGTGTGGTTATACAGACACCCTATGATTTCATATGCTCTATTAATTTGCTGTGTCTATCATCTAGTTGGTAACCTTAGACAGCATTAATATGCACCCTGCATTAGCCATCTTACACAGCTTTCCACTGGTATCAAAATGGGCAAGGTTGGTGTTATGTCACTGGATTGCTGGTGGGTCCTCCCAGGGAAATACTCCCTTGAGTTTTAATTATATCAGAACTTCACTGTTGCTCACTGTTCATGTCCCTCTAGTGATAGGTGTGGCCCATTCATGATTCCAGTGACTGACTCCTGTATGCATGTAAGGCTTTTCCAAGAGAGGTTGGCTTCAACTGGTATAACTTCAAACCGCAATATATCCAGACTCACAGTAGTCCTTTAGAACAAACTATAATAATAGGCCCAGAGTGTTTGCAAGGCTGCCTTCTCAAAAAGACATTCAACAAGATGGATTGGCACAATGATTGTTATGATTGCTTCAAACATACCAATCATTGTAAGGATAGCCAATGGGGGAGGGTAGGGAGGAGGCAGGAACCTTGTATTGAAATGAATGAGTTGATCTTTAATTGAATAGGCATCCATTTTTGTTATGACTTTAAGCAATAATTGAGGGTGAGTTTAATTTTTTTCAGAAGAATTGAATCTTGTTTGGGAGAGTCTGATTTTGTTGCAGGTATAATATGTTGAATCAATGTATCCATATATCATTGGAAGAGTTCTGATGGGGGCAGTGGTAATTTACTTGGCTGACGACTGAGAGGTTGCCAGTTGAATCCCATCTGCCACTTTGCAGAAGAAAGATTTTGCAGCATGCTTCTGTAAAGGTTGTTGTTGTTGCTGTTGAATATATAAATAAATCTTTTCATCCAGGGCTCTTATAGTACTTACAACAATCCATACATCCATTGTATCAAACGCATCTGTACATATGTTGCATTTGTTGTTTTTAAGTGCTGGTTGACTTGGTTCCAACTCATAGTGACCTTATGTATGATAGAAGGAACCATTGCTGGCCCTCCCCTTATAGGATCTGAGTTTCAAGGACCTTATAGGCTGGTGGCATCTGGAGGACATCTGTGGAACAAAGCCACTAGTCCTAAGTCCTGGCTTCTCAACCTTTCAGCATCCCTCAACATCCATCCCCATCTGAGCTCCCAGGTTGTCATCACACAGCTCCTTCTCTATAATCTGATCCAGACCATCAGGGCTCCTCAGAACAACCAATCCTTTTATCCATCTGCACAACCCTCTCAAAGGACATTGTGTTAGTTGTATAACTTCATGTCAACTCGAAGATGTTTAAAAGCCTGTGGGTGGTAGTCAACCTGTCAGTAAAGTTGCAGTCTAATGATGTCTCCTTGTGGGTGTTGTCCTCTCATAAGGAGAACCCTAGGAAGCTCCCCTTCACTCTCTTTGCCTTCACCTTCCTGCTGGTGGGCCACTCTCAGAACCTGATGCTTCCACTACCATTGAATACACATGATTTTACACCCATCAACCTGTGCTATTCCTGCATTCAGTATTCTATCATTGCTTGTGCCCATGTGAGTCTGAAGAGGGACTTACGGGCTGTTATTGGACTTATGAAATAGATTTGGGCTGGGATGTTTTCTCAATTCATTAGTTCTTGATATAAAGCTCTGTCCCATATATATGAGTTGGCACTAAATTAGTTTCTCTAGTCAACCCAGCCTAACACAGACATGGAACCTTCAGATACGCTGTTAAGCCTTGTAAGGAGTCCCCTAGATCATGCAGGCATAAAGATGGCTCTGAACATCTTACCTCGTTATTTGTCTTTAGAGACCTCAGTTTCTTGGCTCTTGGATCCTTATATCACTGTGAGGTTTCCATCATTCACTGTCCATGCATTCAACAAAAGATATACTCAGGGCTCCTCTCTGCATGTTCTAGCCATCGCCTTTCAGTAAAAGAAAAAAGATAAACTATATGACCATCTTTGTTGAGTTGAGGCATACTCATACTCATGTCAGCATAGAACCTCACTCCATAAGAATTTCAATAGCTCATTTTTCTTAAGCAAACGACCAGCCACTTCTTCTGAGGTTTTCTTGGGTGGGTCCAAATACCTGTATGTTTTTTTAACTGCCAAGTGCTTAATTATTTGCCCTACTAAGGGACTGGCCTTCTGGCACAGGAGGACACACAGTGACCCAGCATCCTTTCCCTACAGTAGAGAACTGGAACACACACACACACACACACACACACACACGAGAGAGACTTCTCCCACATTACCAAAAACCAAAATCCATACTCATTGTTCTCCAGCTAATTCTGACTCATCAGGATTCTATAGTACAGGATAGTTCTCAAACTGTCTCTGTGTGTCTCTCCAAGATTATACCTCCTTATGATTCAAATAATTTAACAACGGACTCACTACCTTAATGAATATCTTAAGTATAAGAATGATAGATGAAAAGATAGAATATTGTTCCATACAGTAAATATTTATAAATAATAAGAGGTACAAAAATTAGATTATGTTATAAGAAAGAATTTTAAGATACTAATGAAAATGTTGAGTAATACCCAGGCAAAATCATAAAACATTTAAAACATGTCCATATTATTTCTTGATTGGGGTCCTCACTTGTAATATTCTTTGCTTTTACCCAAGCGCCATCAACTGTGTGATTTGTCCTTAGCCATCTTTTCTCTGTAGGAGTAGGACCTCATTCCTTTAAAGGTAGGCCAATTAAACAACACTAATTGTGTTTGATATATTAGAAACAGGTAGCTTTTCTTCTCTGACACTGTTATGTTAATCTTTGGAAAATCTCTTTCTACTCCAGCTGAGCTTACAGCAACTGTTCTCACAATAGTCTTAGCTCTTTCAAGAGTTGTGAAATTCACTCATAATATCTTGTGGGAATTTAGGACTTCACACAGAGCTGAGATGAATGACAGTATGTCACCCTCTGGTTGTTTGCTACCTTTTCTCATTGTGTTATATGTTTGTTTACTGGAGTATCAAGTACAAGGAATTAAAAATGTAGTATTTCATCAACAGTATAGCATGTTTCATGAAATGAATAAATAAGTATTACAGGCATAATTCAATTATTTAAAAAATATCTATGGATCAAATGAATTTCACAATGGATGCTTAGAAAACACTAAACAGATGGATGTTAAAAAGGTGTAAAGAATTAAAATTTGTTATTTCCATAGAGAGAACTCTTATTACTGGTGCCATTTTAACAACTGGTTCACCAAATTAAAAACAAAAAAGGCATTGGTGTGCTGAAACAGTGTAGACTGGGTGAATCCCACCACTGTCTTTTTGGGAGGAGCACTCCTCCCTCCTCCCAGCTTTTATTCTCAGAGAAGCTGGAGGTATCAAAATGGTAACTTCCCAGGCAGCAACCCTACTCCTCACCTATCAGATTACCACCCAGATCCTTCCCACCCCTCCCCCAGATGTTTGTATGATTCTTTTAGGATTTACACAGATAAACTCAGCAACCCCACTACTCAAAAAGCCTTCTCACTCACAACCTAGCCAGCAGGACACGAATCTCAAAAGCCTACTTGGAAGCTCCAAAGCCAAGAATTGGCACCTCTTGCTTTTCTCCAAAAATGCCTCCTTGCAGAGAACTGCACTTAAAGGAGGGAGGGGGCAGTGGGGGGAGAGGGGGAGAAGAGGTAACAGGAACTAAGTATTGTGAAATACTTTGACTAGTACTCTGGTTTCTTACTTAAAACTGCTGTGCATTCCTGTTAGCCTTGCCCTTAAAGGGCCGAGCCGGGCCTGTTAGATGCCCATGAGTTCATTCCCATTCTTGGAGACCTAAGTGTCTATGCATTTCAATGAGATAAATCAGGATGCATCCCATCACTACTAAAGAAGCCAAAAAAAAAAAAACTATCCTGAAGAGAAAGAAGAACCATTGAGTGGTAAAATAGTTCATATAAATAATCAACTAGTCTCAAAGCACATCCTTAATTTGCCCATGAAACAGAGCATAATACATAATACTCATATCTTTTCTTCTGACTCCAATTGTTCATCAATGTTTTATTGTTCACTAACCTTTGTGGGCTCATGTTTCATTGCTGTCAAATGGTAGCAAATGTAAGGAAGACCAGCATTAGGACAAGAAGGGAGCTCCAGTACCTCTAGGAAATGAGAGAGGGGAGCTAAGTGCTGAAGAGCCTTCAAAGAGCCCCCTCTTTGAAGAGTCCCTGGAAAGGAGACCCACGGGAAAAGTGGCATTTCCTAATGTTGGACTCAGAGGTTCCTCATGAGCTTTTGGTGCACTGATACTGCTCTGGTGCTCAGATGACAGAGTCCTTTTTGACTCATGACAGCCCTATGAACAACAGCCCAAACACTGCCCAGTCCTGCACCATCCTCCCAGTTCTTGTGTCTGAGCGCATTGGTGTAGCCATCTTGTCTACTCTTTCACTGCTCTGTCCCTTTACCAAGCATCATGTCTTTCTCCAGGGAGCAGTCTCTCCTAACCACATGTCCAAAGCACATCGAGGATAGCTCTTCATCCTTGCCTGTCAGGAGCATTCTGGCAGCACACTTTCTAAGACAGATTTGTTCATTGTTTTGGCAGTCCATGGTACTTTCGGTGATATTCTCTAGGCCGTAATTCAGATGCATCAATTTTTCTTCAGTCTCCCTTAGTCAATGCCCAACTTTCATTCATTCATTGGAGATACCACGGTTTGGGTCAGGCACACTCTAGTCATCAAAGTAAACTCTTGGCTCTTCACAGGGGCATTGTACAGCAGATTTACCCCATGCAATTTGATCTCTAGAATGCTGCTTCCATGTGAACTGATTGTAGATTCAAATGAGATGAAATCCTGGACAAAGTCAGTCTTTTCTTTTATACGCTTAGTCTCTCAGAATATCTTGCACCTCATGAAATACCTCCTTATTTCAGAAGCCCATCTCATTTCCATTTGTCTTGTCCCTTGAGAAACCATCCAATACTAGGACTTTTCCCCTTCAGATAAGTTACCCCCAAGCTCCAGTGGACAATGCGTCAGTGACAGACACTGAGCATTAACTTCTCCTAACAAGATCCCCTTTGTCCATCTGAGTGGTGTTCTCCCTTGCTTCTGGTCACCAATAAACCCAACCCACTTACAAAGTAATAGGTTCCTTTATTTCCATGGAATATCCCCTGAATTCTCTTGGCACATCAAGTAAATTGGTGAGAGTGGTTTTTTTTCCGGAAATGTAATGGGAACTGTCACTTCTTATAACATATGTATCTTCTGCTGATGAAGTTATTATACAGGCATCATTATCCAGGGTCTCTACTGAGAGAAGCTGTTAGCTGAACCACCCTCACAGTGATGAAAAGTATATCCATACTCTCTCTTGCTGTAGAAACAAAGATATATTCTCCAGTTCTATTTTACTTTGTCTCTAAAACATAATTTCATTCAACTCCTCTGTAGAGCAAAGATTCAGTCTAATCCTCTTATGCACTTACACTACTAAAAGAGTGTACTGCTGTTATTAGGTACCATTGAGTGGTATTCTGACCCATAGAGACCCTTTGCCTGCTCTTGCAGCTACTGTGTCAATCCATCTTCTTGAGCATCTTCCTGTTTATCACTGGTTCTCCACCCTACCAAGCATGATGTCCTTCTTTAGGGTCTTGTCTCTTGTAACAACATGTCAAAACATCATTTTTCAAATTACACTCTTTTTGTAGGAAAAAGCATGTAAGAGGAATTTCTTGTTTTATACAATTTGTTTTACACTTGAAATATAATACAGAAGAGAGTGAATCAAATACACTACCGATTAACCTCGGAAAAATGTAACACAATTGATCATGGAGATATATGGACACATATGCTTGATAAAATTAGTGCATGGAATGTTATAACAACTGTATGAGCTCCCCCCAAATTGATTTTAAATAAATAAATAAACACATCGCTGTTTCCCTCTGATGGAAGCCAAAGTGTTCATGAACTCACTCTTCCAGACATATATTCATGATGGGGCTACATTGGCAGGACCAATGATACCAACAGTGAAGTAGTTAGATATTATGTCAATGAGGATCTCTGGTGGTGTAGTGTTTATGCATTGGGCTGTGACCCACATTGCTGACAGTTTGAAACCACCAGCAGTTCTGCAGTACCTCTATAAAAAGTTGCAGTCTTAGAAAAGCCCAGGAGGTTGACATAAGTCAGTACTGCTTCCATGACAATGCATTTTGGAGATACTCCTGGCTAGGGGGCGGAGTTCAACTTGTCAATTATGTTGTAGCCTGATGATGCCTCCTTGGGGGTGTGACCTTTTTAATTAGGGAGAAATTAGGGACCCTTCTTTTTCTCCCTCTGCCCCTTCACCTTCCTGCTTGCTGGAAACCTGTGCCTGTTTCCAGTGCAGCTCCATGTGGGCCACTTGACCCTGAGAGCTTTCAGTACCCTGGTATATTTCTAATGACTTGAATCCATGCAACTCTGCACCCACCATTTCAGCTGTGTCTTTGGCTTGAAGCTGCAGGAGTCTGAAGAGGTCTCTGGCTTGCATCAAACTTAAGGACTTAAATTGGACTGGGCTGGGATACCATCTTGAAATAAGATTACTTCGTGATAAGGCTCTTTCTTATACATATAGGACTATCACTGGTGGTGTTTCTCTAGACAACCCCGCCTAACACAAAAGGCCTCCAGCTCAAGTAGAGAGAATGGGTCACCACACATTTACATCGTCTCTCTGAGAGTGGGTGGCATAGTGGGTTATGCATTGAACTGTCCATCAGGAGGCCAGTGATGCCAAACCACTAGCCTTTCTGAAGGAGAGAGATGAGTCTGCCTACTACTGTAAAGATTTAAAGCCTCAGATACCCAAAGGAGCAGTTCTCTTCTGTCCCACAGAGTCACTATAAGTCAGAATAACTCGGCAGCAGTGAGTCTGAGTTTTCTTCTCCCAGCTAGATTGAACGCCAGCAAAAAGAGACTATGGCTTTTTGTCAATATCAGCTCCTGATGATATATGATTCTAGTTTCATTGAGGCACCTTTTAGCTCGTGATTAATTTCTTAAAAAATACTAGCCTTGGGTATTGAAATAACCATTCCTTGGGGCAAAAATCACTTTTTGCAGTGTACATTTAAGAACTCATGTACATATGTAAATATATTTATATATGATGATGGGGAACTAGATCTATCTGCATAAATTTATAGGTCTCGTGTTAAGGTAGCAGATGGACATTGAGCCTCCATTCAAATACTCCATCAATGCGAGAACACTGTGTTCTATTAAGCTAGCATTCCATGATGCTCACCTTTCCGACATGATTGCTCAAGACAAAGTGGGTGCATAAGCAAATGTGGTAAAGAAAACTGATGGTGCCTGACTATCAAAAGATATAGCATCTGGGGTCTTAAAGCTTTGAAGATAAGCAAGCAGCCATTTAGATGAGAAGCATCAAAACACACATGGAAGAAGCACACAAAGACGTGTGATCAAGAGGTGTTGATGGGATCAGGTATCAGGCATCAAAGAACAAAAAGTCATATCATTGTGAATGAGTGCAGAGTGGGGGATCCAAAGCCCCTCTCTAGGAACTGAACATCCCCTTAGAGAAGGGTCATGGGAAGAAGATGGGCCAGTCAGTGTAGCAGTGATGAAACACATAACTTTCCCCTAGTTCTTACATTCTTCCTCCCCTCCCCCCTACCATTATGATGATTCCAATTCTACCTTACAAATCCATCTAGACCAGAGGCTGTATATGGTGCAGATAGGACGTGGAAACAGGGAGTTCAAGATAGATCAACCCCTCAGGACCAGTGGTGACAGTGGCAATACCCGGTGGGTGGAGGGAAGGTGTGCTAGAAATAGGAAACCAATTATCAGGATCTACAAATAGTTCCCTCCCTGGAGGACAGACAACAGAAAAGGAGGTGAAGGGAGTTTTGGACTATGTAAGACATGGCCAAAATACTGATAATTTATAAATTATCAAAGGTTCATGAGGGAGAAGGGGTGTGGAGGGGGTAATGAGGAGCTGATATCAAGAGCTCAAGCAGAAAGAAAATATTTTGAGAATGATCATGGCAACAAATGTAAAAGTGTGCTTGACACAATGGATGCATATATGGATTGTGATGAGTTTACCGAGGCCCCAGAAAATTGTTTTTAAAAGCCCCCCAAACTCATAGAATATCTATGGTTGAATTGTAGTTGTCTGGTACATATCCTCCTTTTCGTGAGGCGGTCTTCCAGCTTCATGATTTCTTTCAGGTGACATCATGAGGACATTTTGATGAATTTGTATAGACATGAATGTTTGATTTCTAGCTTAGGAAAATCTTCTGTCTCTTGGCCCTATACCTTCCAAAGGACGTTGCAGCCAAAGCCCGCCCATTTGAAGGGAGACTGCATCCACCTTTTCATTTTATCTTCTCCAGGTTAAAGACCCATACACAGCTACTTATTGCAACATGTGAAGGGCTATCTTACCCTAGAACACTAGTCTGAGTCTTCCACTTATGTTCGAGACTGACCAACTCTATTCTAAAAAAAAAAAATGCTCTTCTCAGAAGCATCCCAATGCCCCAGTGGGCCTGGGCCCAGCTAATGGTTAAAGAGAACCATTAGCCTCCTGACCCAGGTGCCATTCACCATGGTACCTTGTCTTTTTCTCTTGCATTGACTTGTGTGGACATAGAAGCAGCAAGCTACTCTGTCGGCAAACCTCTTGTCATTAATTCTACTTATTAAAGTCCTGTGAGCCTTATGTTCTCTTTTCACAGATGGAGAGATTACAGTACAGCACACAGCAAGCACCTTAGCTCACAAAGGTACCAAGACATTCCATGCCTGGGGTTCACGGCACAGAATGAGGATGAAGGGCCATTCCAGGTCTGTGCGACTCTGCAGTCATGAACATAAGACAATGCTGAAACTGCACAGCCGTGATTAAGGGGAGGAATCCACGTGTGGCTGAACTGGCTAATCTAGGAATACAGACCCACCAACATAATGAAGAACGCGGGCATTTCCAAGAAACTGGATTAACTCACGATGCTACAGAGCTCTGAGTTTATGGGGTGAGTTCCAAAAACTTTGAAATCACCCATAGACACAGGCAAGCTGTCATTCATCAGACTGCACTCAGAAGTGCTAGTCAGGTGGCATCATGAATGCCTCTTAAGATGTGAAGGGCTCATCTTAGTCATGAACCCTGCACACTCCCTGAACCCAATGTTCTCACATTGATATACAGAAGAAATTGACTCCAGGGCGTGAGCTGGCTTGGCTTTCAGTTGAGGAAAATGCATACCATTTGCCTTATTTACACTACCAATTGCACTGATTAAAAAGAGACACTGTTTGGTTTTGTCTTTGACATATGCACAGCAGAGTTCATTGCAGCATTGCTCACAATAGCAAGGTGATTAAAACAGCTATCAGTGGAGGAATGGCTAATAAAAATGCAGTGTGTGCGTATCATGACATACTATGCCGCTATAGAGCACAAGAGGATTCTACGAAACAGAACATTAGTGCATCTGGAGAATATTATGCTAAGTGAAATAAGGCAACCACAAAGTGAAAGATATTCCTGTGAAACGTCAAGTTAACAACACTACAAGGTAGATTCTAGATCATCTATATTTATTATATAATATTTTATCATCATATTTTTATTAAAAATTAGCATAGATATACATAAGAAATGTGCTTTGCCATTACTAGGATGGGCAAGGAAGAGAGGGAGGATCAATTTCTCGATAGTGAATATTGGAAGAGCAATATATCACAAACAAATTCTAAAATGCAGTCTTTAAAATATACTTTTCAACTGGTGCTGGGTGAATGTCAAGGTTCAGTTAAACATATCGGGTCAGCAGTTTGCTGACTTGAGTGGTAACTTTATATTTATGCCCTTGTTTGAGGTGGGCCTGGCCATGTCCATTATGAGATGTTTTGGAATGAATTATGATGGTGTGCTTTTGAGGGGTGCACAAAATGAATTCATGAGAAGAAGGTAAACTTGAGACTCTCCCCCTCCAAAGTGAAAGGCTGATGATATTTCTAATTGCATCGAGAGGAGACACCGGAGTGGGAGAAAGTAGAGACATGAAGCCAGTATAGAATAGAAGGATGGACATGCATGAGTGAAATAGATCAAAATTCTACCCAAAGCTTTAGTCCTAAAATCATACAACCAAAAAAAAGTCAGCTTGCTTAGATGATTTTAAGCAATAATTGTATTTAAAGAGCATTCATTTCTAATTATGCTGGAAATGATACTTGGAATAATTGTTATTTCAGAAACACACCCTGGTGAGGGTGGGATGCACAGAGGACATTTTTTGTGACTCAAGATTTTGTGGCCTAAGCTGTTCCTCTGCTGAGAGTGGCCCAAGGCTGGAATCAAGGTGTGATTAATCAGGACTGAGTTCTCATCAGAGAGTCCACTGGGAAGGTGTTCATTTCCACAAACATCCACTTCTTTTCATCTCTTTGTGGCTCTAAACTTATAGCAATTTGCTTCTGGAAAGCTACAGAAGAGACTAAAGCTTGAATGTGGCTGTTAACCACCTGCAATCTTATGTAATCACGGGGTGGTGGTGTCCCTGGATAGTGTCCTTCCTTAATTCCCTGGGTTGCTAAGTGTAAGCCTGGAAGTTCCAGAGATGCCTCAGAAAAAGAAAAAAAAAAACTAGAGATCCATTTTAAAAACAAAACCTACTCACTGAAAAGCCTATGGACCATAGTTCTGCTTTGAGAGGTGGCATCAATCAGATTTGGAACTGAATGGATGGAAACTTTTTTCTTTTCTGTAAGATCATGGATGTGGTAGCCCATTGCCTTTGCTGCATTTTGTTTGTAAGATGTTAGTACCAGGCTCTGCTCACACTCAAAAGCAAGGGATTATACACCCTTCATAAACACCTGGAGTTGGTGATCAACAAAGTATTATGGCAGTCACCTCATGTGGCGTCAATTTGAGGATTAAGAGTGTAGGGGTGAGCTGAGCCCCGGTGACGTAGTGGTTGTGCGCGGGACTGCGGCCCACTGGGATGGAGGTTCAATTCCAGCTCCCAGGAGCAAAGGCTGGGACTCCTTCTCCCTCCACCAGAGGGCAGTGATGCCTAAAAAAAAAGTTTAGGGGTGCAGTCTAGTGTGTCAATCTGGAGATACCCAATGAGACCTCTATGTGGGCATGCTCTTCTCCTCTGAGAACTCTGGGAAATGTGGTGCTTCCTTCTTGGAGCCAGGGGACACTTGCTCACTCCCTGGGAGACTTTGCATCTGATGAGACACATGGCAGCATGCCGATAGACCCTGAACCCTAGAAACTGGGGAAACCATGAGGAAACCCATGCCAGTGCTGAGATGCTTCTACCACTACTGGATACACAGGACTTTGCATCCACTGGCCTGTGACTTACTTGATGTCATTGCATGTATTTCATGACTCTGAAGAGGACTTATAGATTGGTATCAGATAAATGGGCTAATAATATTAGACTTATGACCTTGGATTGGACTGGACTGGGATGTTTTCTCAATGTTCAATTGGTCTTGTATAAAAACCTCTTTCTTAGGGCTGAGCCCAGTACCTTTCTGAGACTTCCAGCCCGGTGGCGTAGTGGTTGTGTGTGGGACTAAGGCCCACTGGGTTGGAGCTTCAAATCCAGCAACACCTCTCCAGGAGCAAGGCTGGGCCTCCTACTCCCACCACCAGAGGGCAGTGATGCCCCTCAAAAACAAAAAGCAAAACAAAACAAAGCAAAACACCTCTTATACACATATGAGTGTCTATGGATTGGTTTCTCTGGTCTACCTGGACTTGCACAGGTATATAATTCCTTCTTCTTGAACTTTGTCCAATTTGAGGTGTTTGGCAGACTGCCATTTGTTTTTATTGATGCATAATATTCCATTGTGCTAATGTACCAGAGTTTGTTTATCCTTTCCTTTTTAATTGGAGTTTTTTCCATCAAAATAGTTGATTCTTAAAAAGAAACAACCAAAACTCTAAGCTCAGAGAAAAGTAGAGAAGCTTGTGCTTAGACAACTTAGTCAATCTTGTTGGGATAGGAGGGAAGAAAACAGTACTACTTGTTTAGGGAAGCTGGAGCTATTACTCATTTCATTTGAGCTGTTTGCGTGTGTGAAATATGCTTTTCTTTCAAAACCAAAGTAAATAAGTAAATAGCATTATTAAAAACGAATGAAGCCTCACAGCCTTGAAACCCTCTCCAGATTCCTTGCTCCTCATATGTCAGCATGGGTATGAGTGGCCGTCTCAGAAGGAAGAGGAGAACTGAAGTGGTCTTCCTCGGGGATATACAAGCCCATTTCTATCCAATGAGAAAATGCACATGATGGGAATTGAGCTCAGATTTAACATATAATCAACATATTGCCCCTCACCTCAGGGAGAGCTAGTCAATTCTGCCTCACTGAGACACAGAGACAATTGTCTCAGTACCTTTCTGAGACTTCCAGTCTCTCAGGGGGTAGAAAGCCCATCTTCCTCTCAAAAGCTGACTGGGGGTGTTGAATGACAGATCTTGGGGTTATTGGCTAAATGCAGAACTCACTGTACAAGGCTCCAAGAAGTTATACAGGGATTTCCTTAATTTCTTAATGCTCACGCTTTAGTGAATATGCACTATACCATCCTACCCATCACAGATTTGCTGGGAATACTTACAAATAGCATGGGTATGTCTGATTTTACATCGATGAGTCTATCCAGGCCATGTGCCTGGCTCAGTGGGTGTTCATTTGTTATCACATACTAATTGTCTGATTCAGCAGAAAGGTCGGTGAGTCAACAGATAAGGAAGCCACCTGATGTCATTCTTGATATCTATGGCCCAATTGGTGATCTATTTCTTTTCAGTTGTTTATTTTTCCCATGAATGATTTATCTGTTTTAGGAGGGACTGTGTCAACTAAAGCACGTGGTATATTAATTTTGGTGTGTTATGCAAACATTTCCTCCACAAAATACCTTATTCTACCTCTGTTTGCTCTCTCTGGCAACATCATATCCTCTCTTTATTTGAGGTAAACAGCTTTATCTAAGTAGGCTTTCCTCCTAGGCAATGGGCACGAGGCAGGGCACGTGGAAATGGAGTGTATTGGTTCCCTGTGATTGGCCTAATGACACAGCACAAAAGGCTGGCAGAAAACAACATACATTTATTGTTAGAGAGTCCTGGAGGCTAAGATCCCACAGTCAAAGTGTCGGCAGGGCCATGACACCTTCCAGGCTCTGGCTAAGAATACATCCTGCTTTTTTCCTAGTTTTCCATGGCTGCCAGCAGCCCCTAAGTTGTTTTGTTCTGTAGCTGTGTCTCACGGACTTTTTCCTATGTGTCTCTTTCCCTTTCAGTCCCTCCTGTTTTCATAAGAGCATGAGTCACATGGCTTGTTGGGTGCAATCAAGTGTGCTCTGACTCATAGTTACCTTAGGTGTAATGGGCTTGTTCTAGGCACTCAGTTGGAGCTATGTTGGAGCCAATCACTGCAGCCACTGTTTCAACCCATCTCCTTGAAGTTCTCCCTCCACCTTGCATTTTTTCACTCTCCTTCTACTTTGTCGAACATGATGCCCTTCTGCAGGGGTTAAGTCCTCCTGATTTTCAAATTTTGTACAACAACGTTTCACAGTCCTCACTTTTGACAAAATTTTAATTTTAATAGCTTTATTGGTAAATGAGGAGGTATAAAAATTGATTTCTCTCTTCCCAGAGCTATGTATTTAACTTTTTTTAACCAAACATCCTTATTACCTTCAAAGTGCTCTCCATAACACTTAGTAGTTTTGTCAAATCCACGATTCCATTCCTGAAAACATTTTCTAAACTCATCTGTTTGGATGGCTGGTGGCACCGCTCTTGTATTTTTTGCTTCACCTCTTTTACATCATCAAATTATTGTCTTTTCATGTCCCTCTGAAGTCTCAGAATCAAAAAGAAGTCCCATAGATTGAGGTCAGGTGAATTAGGTGCATGGGGCAAAAGAGGCATGCTGGTTTTTGCCAAAAACGAGTCTATTGAGATGGCCTCAAGAGCATGTGCATTGTTGTGGTGGCAAACTCAATTCCCCTTGTGTCCCCGGGTAGACTAGAGGAACAAATTCATTGACATGCATATGGATATAAGGAAAAGGTTTATGTACAAGAGGAATGGGACATTGAGAAAGCATCCCAGCCCAGTCCAGTTCAATGTCGTAAGTCCAATATTAACCCATACACCTGATATCATTCTATAAAGTCTCCTTCCAACTCATGAAGTCACAGGTCAGTAGGTGCAGAGTCCCGGCGCTGACAGGGGTCTCCCCATGGTTGCTCGCTTTCAGGGTTCAGGGTCCATCAACAGCATTCCATGGTGGCAGAAGCAACTCATCGCTGGCAGGGGTCCCCTCAAGGCCTCTCCAGCCTCAGAGGTCCAGCTTCATCAGTCTAAGGCCGCATGGCCTCTCCTCTGGCTCCTGCAGCAGCTCAGACACTGCCATCTTGTCTTGTCTGTAATTCCTTGTCTCTGAGACTCACTCCCAACAACTAAGGAGACAGTTTCTCATCTCTACGAGGGAAATATCGCGAGATTTCCAAGAAGTCTCAGGAGAAAGCCATGCCCACACAGAGACCTCATTGGCTACTTATGGCTATCTCCAGATTAACAGGCCAGACTCCACCTCCCATCTCAATCATGAAATTAACACAAACACATTATTGCCACACCCCTCATGCCACAAATCAGGCCATTTCTGTTGTATACCATTACACAATCTTTTTAGAACCTCTAAATAGTGAGTTTGATAATAGTCTGACCCAGTAGAATGAACTCCAAATACATTACAAGTTAACATTTTCATCTGTTCTGGAAGTTGATGAACATCCATAATGAAGTTTTTCATCAATCAACATCTCATCCTTTTTTAAATGAGAGAATCACTCGTACAATTGTTTTTTTCTTTGGCAATGTCCTTATAAGCTGTGTTCGACATCACAAAAGTCTGTGCAGCAATTTTCCCTAGCAGGAAACAAAATTTCATGCATCACAACCCTCACAAAAATAAGGCTTAAGTGAAACCATTTTCATGAAAAAAATCCACTGCGACCAGAGAGAAAATTCCAAGGTAATGCCACTTCATGCAAGTGCAAGTTGCTTGATGCTTGCCTATCCATGGTACTATGAAGGCTTCACACAGCAGATCTATTTTCTTGGTCAGGGGGTAGCACCCCTACATGCAATTCACACATCACATGCTCCAATAGTTTAAACATATTTAAAAGATATTAAATCATCTTTGAGATCTATTTAGAAACATTTTTCTTCTTACTGAGACTCATTATTTTTAGCTCTCCATTTCTCTCCCACCTCTCTTGCCATAAGAATAAGAAACTATTAATCCAGGTACTGTCTCTGTAGATTTACTAACTGGGATTCCTACAGAGGAAAGTAGACCGATGCAGAAAGCAAGCACAATGAAACCTAGAAAAAACTCAGTTGAAAAGCTATCAGAAAGTAGCAAAAACTAGAACAAGTGGGGGGGGGGGCGGGATAAATGTCAAATTTTAACCCAACTACATCTGCATTTATTCACTTTCCAATGCACTCTTTCCGATAGCAGGAATATTCACATGCCTGGATAAGGATATTTGCCAGAGGACTCTGCAAATGAATTCTGAGCTTAATATGCCTTTAATCTTGGATTTTATTATGTACTATCTTTGCATCACACATGCTGGTGTGCTTGTTTTGTGTAGATTTACCTGTTTTCTCACTTAGATGGCTGGTTGTTTTAAGACAAGGCTTTTCACACCTCAGATGCTCGTCTTTGGGATAGCTAAGCACCACTTAATTTCTTCTCTGTTTTAACCCCCATGTCTTCAGTGAACTCTTCAGGAGGGCAGGCCTTGAGTAGGACAACTTCATAAGAACTATTTGTTCTTAGGCTATGGTTAAGTGGGAATTCCAAATCCATTCACCACTTCATATATGTCTCTGGTCCAAGTTAGAGAAATCATTACCTTTCTATTGAAGTACATTATAACTCATTTCCATGAGGCATATGGTAATTCTAGTCATATTATATTAATTTAGTCAATACTACAGAATTCCAGGCCCTGTTTAAAAAAAGTAGACATGTATAAGACAGCTTTTTTAAACCAAAATATATGAATCGTTGATCTATATAGGTCAAAAACTCAAATTATTGTGCCCTACTAAGGCAAATAATCAGAATGGAGAATTGAAGAAGGCAAAACTTTCAGTAATGCTCATTCATAGAGACAGATCACGCCTGCTAGTCTAAGACATGCCATAAAACAAACAAACCAACAAAGAGAGCATGAAAATAACAGCCTATGTTAATCTGAGATGTCATTCACAAACCTCCGTCCTAAGGGCAATTCTTTCTGGCTCTCTTTCCCCAAAACCATTTTGGTGGTTCTTCTTGCAGACGGTGATAGATTCCATATTCTTCACCAATACCATCATTCAAAGTCATCAATTCAACTTCATTCTCTGTTTATCATTGTCTAGCAGTGCCAGGTATATCAAGTGATTAAGATATCATCCTTTTGGGTCAGTTGATTTAGTGAGCAGTGCAGAGCCAGTATCTTCTAAACCATTCTACAGAAGATAATGTCTTCCAAATGCTTGGACATAGACTCATAGTTCAAGGGTCTGGTGGGTCTGTCATGTCTTGGAAGAGCTTAGAAAATATTGTCCTTTTATTTTGCTTTTGTTTTTCAAATGTCAGCTTTCCATTTTATGCCTAGCGTATTTTAGTGAGATTGTCCTAATTCACAGTATTTTGCAATTCCTCCCACCCAACCCCACTTATTCCAAATAGAAAATTGAGGTGAAGAGGCGACGAGGATACCAGAGAAAATGCTAAATGCATATTGTCACATAGTTTGGAATGGTTTGTATAACTGCTCTCATTATTGTTGCTTGGTACCTAGAGTTGGTTCCAACCATAGAACAGAGAATGGGATACTGCCCAGCTCAGTGTAATCTGCATAGTGCTGCTGTGTTTGTGTCCATCCTTGCAGCTGCAGCATCACTCTTTCTCCATGAGAGTTCTCCTCTTTGCCTCTGACCTTCTTCTTTAGCAAGCATGAAGTCTTTCTTTACAGATCATCCCAGATCTGCACAGTCTTTCTCACATAACACCTGGCTGTGCTTCTTTTAAGACAGGTCCTTTGTTTCAACAGTCCATGCTATAGTCAGTACTTTTTGACAACACCATAATTCAAAAGCATCCAGTGTCAGTCTTCCTAATCACTGTCCAACTGAAAATGCCATGGTTTGGGTCGGGCACCTCATAATTCTCAAAATGACATATTTGCTCTTCTGCCACAAACAAAATGATAGACAAATTTGCTTTATTATTTAGTGTCTCTCTCCTCTGATCAGAGGCAGCCTCCTTCAGGATGGAGCTATCTGCCTATGTTGAGTAGGTAGACAAATCTGGTTTATTATCTAGCATTATCTCCTCTGATTAGATGCAACCCCCTTCAGAATGGAAATATCTGCCTGTATTTTTAAAAAGTATTATTATTAACATGATAGCCTTTGAATTTTGCCTACTGCCTAAAACATAAACATGTGCTCAATAAGTATAGGCTAAATAAATTACATTTAATTATCTTGAGAATTCCACCATAGATACTAGCAACAATTTGTTTTAGGGATAGTGGAATAATAATTATGCACTATATGTGTTTTCTGGAATTGCTGTAACAAGCTGTATTAATTTTTCTCTTATAATTCTCAGGGTCAAATTTAACAATGCGGGTGTCACTAAGAGCACAGTTACTCCAGAAGCTTTTGGGGAGAATCTATTCTAGACTTTTCCAGTTTCTGAGTCCTGGGCATCCATTTCCTTGTGACTGCACCACTTTGATCTCTGTCTCCATGGTCTTGGGGGCTCTCCCCTAGGTGTGTCTATCTAATCTCCCTCTGCCTATCTCTTAAGAGAAAACATGTGATGGCATTGAAGAAATACGTACTTCAGATTTCACTTCTCGCTCAGCAGTTTCCACTCAACTGCACACTTGCAATACAAGGTTCAGTCAGTGACCATCATTCATTCAGCCTACTGCACTGAGTCATAGAATAAAAATGAAATGTCCACTTTGAGCTCTGCTTCTAATGTCAACTGTTACCACTGTCTGTCAGGCTGTCTTACTATATAGTGGCATGTGTGTGCCTGTGATGCTGGAAGCTGTGTTACTACTGGTATTTGAAATACCAGCAGGGTCACTCAGCAGAGCTTCCAGACAACAATGGGATAGGCTATGCACTTCGAAGTAATTAACCACTGAAAACCTTATAGTTTGCATGGAAACATTGTCAGAGAGCAAAACCCTCATGAAATTTAGCACCAGAACACTGTCAGAGATAGTACTAGAAAATGAGCTCCTAGGGATTTAAGGATACTAGAAATATGACTGCAGAGCAGCTGTCTTCTCAAAGGAGAAGAGACCACAATGGCATACATCATGTCTTTGGGAGGAAAGACTTCAGGGTCTTCACTTGCTGCTGGGCCAAAACTCAAAAGGAGAGGGAAGAGCTGCGGACCTCAACTAATTATTGCAAGTTGGATTATACGACATATAAATCTAGACACGTTGAAATTCAGACACTGAATGAGGAAAGCCAAAGAAGTATGCATTTGAATTATGGTGCTGGAAAAATGTATTGAATGTACCATGGGCCACCAAAAGAACAAATTGCCCCCTCCTAGATGAAGTAGAGTAGAATGCTGCTCAGGGTCAAGAATGGGGAGACTGTCTCACTTCCTTTGAACACATTTTCAGAGGTGACCAGTCCTGGGAGGAGGGCCAGGGGACACAGGAGGACGTCAAAGAGCAGGCCAGAACATTTCAAAAAGCGTCTCCAAAAGCAGAGTGAAGCATGATCACATACTGTACAAAGGCGTAGCATTAGAAAGTTGGCAGGGAAGTGCCCTGTTCCCTTTGCTTTAGCTGCTTTGCATTCAAGAGAACGTTTCAGAGTCCATATATACATGTAGCAATATATATGTGAATATTCATGATGCATGCACAGGTGTATAGACACACACATATGTTAACACACTTAGACACACAGTCACTGATATTTCTTGGACATATTCAAATACCTTGCGATTAATTTTCTGGGTTTCAAGGCTTAGGGTCATAGTCTCACGGGACAATTTGGTTATTTTGACATTCTCTGAGATAGAGGATCTTTTCAGCAAGAAGTAAACTACCATGGAAAACATTAGTCATAGAAATAAACTACTTCTATGTAGTTTAGAAGCTACTTCTAAATCACTAAATGGAGGATGTGAAAGCACACAGAAAAGGGGGAGAGAGATAAAGGCTGGCCTGCTGAACTAGATTGCAGGCGGTGTGAACAGGTCTCAAAGCCATTAGGTCTCTGTAGGTTCACCAAGCTCCTGTTCCCCTTGGGCTGTATGTAGGTTGGGGGTAGGTTCAAAGTCAACAGAGCCTGAATTCCATGCTGCTTCTGTACTCATGATGACCCTGGCTTTCTTAGTAATGGAATCTCATGACATCATCGTTTGACAGTTGTGATCTTTAACCCAGTTTGATCTAAGCCAGACTCCCAGGGAATGATATCATTAAGGTAAATCCCTGAAAAGAGACCCAGTTGCTTCAGCATAAAGCATTTAGAGGTATTGAGTTACTGGGAATGACCTCACCCATCACTTTTTTTTTACTTCCTTGGGCAATACAGACCGTATCATAGATGTAGCAAAGGGCAGCCGATAATTAGTGTTGTTTTTAGTCATAACACGCAAAGTCAGACCAAATTCTAAGGATGCACGGGGGTAGATTTCCTTAAATGTGCCTTATATCCTTTTTGGTTGGACAGATTTTTAACTCTTAGAGTTCATACTGGGAAAAAATGGCTATTGCGTAGGCAGCAGTGTTTAGCTGTGTTTACATAATCAAGTATAAATTATTGACATAGATTTATCACCTGAATTTAGGAATAAATTGGGGACATACCCTGTAAGCAATGTTTAGATGGGCCAGGATATGTGGGTGTGGATTTGGGGTTTCTTTGGGGACCACATCTCTTTGTCTCCACCATGACCACAAGTCTTGGCCAGTGTCTTCTGCTGCCTCTGTGGCCTGACTTCACTCCTGCATCCTGAAAAACACTTATCCACAGAGCATGGTTTTATAAGCTAAAATAGAGCTATATTTTTCTAAATATAGAACACCTAAAATGCCAGACTTACAGAGTTGATATTATAGATGCATAACTGAGGTAAATATATACATGAATGCAATGCTTATAATAGCATATATAACTTGCTAAATTATCTCTGGAAAAAAAGTTGGTATTACTTTCTTGATCTGCCCAAGCAGATAACTTGACTTAATTTTTTTCCTTCTTTTCAGATTTTTCCTGTGTCCATATGCATGCACCTCTAAAACTACCAATTGACTCCTCAGAAAGTACAAAAGATAAGCACAATCAGCAAAGAATGCAAGCTCAACTGAAATGTGGACTTCATCTTACCACAAAGATAAATATGAATGTATGGAAGATTTTCATGTCTGTCTTCGCGAAACTACTAAATAGTTAAAAGTCCATATTGGGAGGAACACAACACAGCTTGTTTGGATTCTGTCTAAATGAGCGTTTGAGATTTATGAGCTCAAGGAAAGGCATGAAACCTGGTCGACAGTGTCAATGGTTGCTCTACCAATGCTGCCCCATGTGTTTCTCTACATAAATTCTCCACTGTGTCCTGCTATCTCAGGCTTCATGTATTGGGATTCTGTGGAACCTCCAGTCATGGTCATCTTAAAGTTTAAGACCTGGGAAACAGAACTTCTGTCTGTTCACACTTTATCCTCCATAATAAAATGAAAGTGGTAGTTGGGTCTGTAATATGTCCATTTCTACCTTCAGGGGATTATGTGCGGGCATGTGAGCTCATTGAATCAGATATGAGGAGGAGAAGGTTCTTCCTAACATATGAAAAAGAATTCAGCATCCAGATTGGAAAAGGACTTACCTGCAAGAAGCTGAGAAATGCAGACTGCATGCTATGGTTGCTATAAGCATGGAGGAAAGGAAGAACTTTCTGATCAACATGAAGAATTGCAGCATTTGCCATGGATTGCAACTCAATGCTAAGAAAATTCAAGGCCTCACAACGACACTGGTAGGCACAACCAAGGAAAATGAAGAGAGTATTGGCATTGTTAAGGATTTTATCTTGTTTGATTCCACAATCAAAGCAAGGCACACTGTCTGGTCCCAGACTATCCTCACAATGGTATATCTGAGCTCATTGTTGCAGCCCCTACCTACATCAGCCCACCTTCTTGAAAGTCTTTGTCTTTTTTGCTGCCCTTCAACCCACAAATATGACTTCCCAAAATACCTTTAAAAGCTATATTATTGCACCAAAAATGAAAAATTATATCATTATGAATGAGGGGGAACAACAGATTAGGGACCCAAAGCCCCATTAGTAGGTGATGTGACATCCCCTCACGGAAGGGCCACAGGCAGGAGATGAGCCAGTCAAGGTATAGTGTAGAGATGATGAAATATGCAACTTCCCCCAACCCCCACTATCATGATTCTGGTACTACCTTACAAATCCAGCTAGACCAGGGGATGGAAACGAACCAGAAACAAGGGGACCTGTGATCCCTTCAGGTCCAGTGGTGAGAGTAGTAATACCAGGAGATGGGAGTAGATAGTGAGAATCAATTTCAGGGATCTACATAAAACCTCCTCCCTGGGGTGTGGACAAAAGGGGAGTGAGTGAAGGGATATATCAGGCAGTGTATGATTTGACAAAGTAATGATAATTTGTAAATTATTGAAGGTTTATGAGGGAGGGGGAGTGGGAAAGGAGGGGAAATATGAGGGGAGCTGATGCCAAGGGCCTAAGTAGAAGGAGGATGTTTTCAGAATGATGATGGCAACAAACGTACAAATGTGGTCTGAATATAATGGATATATATATTGATCATGATAAGAGTAGTTGTATGACCCCCCAGGAAAATGATTATAAAAAGAAAGAAAGAAAAAAGGTAAATAGTGCTATATACACAATCCTGCAATAATGGCAATATACAAGTGGATTCATAGATAGGTGGGCTGAATGGGCTTACAAGGAAGCATGTGATAATACCCATGAATATAAGCAGGCAGGTTTGGTATAGAATATCTGTATTTATGTATTCCCTTTTGCAGAAAATATACAGAGAGATGTGGTAGAGCATACAGGGGAAATGTTAAGAAAACTTCTTAGAGGTTACCGAATACATTGAGGGAATGAGTCATGTTGAAAGGAGAAGCTTGGCACAATGGGTAAATGTATGGATTCCGATAAGAAATGTCCCCAATAAAAGTACTTAATAAAAATTTTAAAGATATATTATTGACAAATGAAATATATAAGTTAGTGCAAAACCAGTCACACCACAATATATTAAACACTAGAAAATTTGATAAAGTTAGCCATCCCCCAAAAACCCCAAAACCTGGACAGCAAAGAAAACAGCAGTGCCTGCTAATCTTGAGGGCAGAAACAATTAGGTGACTTAAAGCATCCCTGTGATTGGATAGCAATGGCAGCTGTATCTTGAGTGCATCTGAACATGCAAAGAGCACTTTAGCCTAGAGTTTTAGATTTGCAGGCTCATCTGTGCAAGCTGGACTTATAAACACTGTGCTTTCCGCGGTAGCCAGCTCCCGGGTTATTTTTACTAAAAATAATTAATGGATGCTGAAAAATAGCACAGACACTGTAGAGTCATTTTTGTTGGCATGGCCCCTGAGCATGTCATCCCTGAGCATGACATCTGGTGCATCCCGCACCTCCACTGCAGACTTGCAAGTCACAGACCACAAGTTCACCCCAGAGCAGCACCATGAATGAAGGACTGGTCTTGAGAGGAGGGAGAAGAAACGGGCATTTATTGAGTCCTACGCAGCGCTGGGGGCACAGTGGGGACATACACCTTGGGCTGGTAACTTCAGCGTCAGCAGTCCAGAACCACCAGCCACTCTGAAGGAGAAAGGCAGAGCTTTCGAATCCCATAAAGAGCAATAGTCTTAGGAACTCACCGGGGCAGTGGGGTCACTATGGGCTGGCATTGACTCGATGGCAGTGAGCATTGGTGGTGGGGACGTTCTTCAGGCAGCGAGCTTTGCAAATGTCATTTCTGTTCAGTTGTCGCTGGGTGAGGTGGTGGGTGAGCAGCCAAATGGAAGTCTCCTTGTGGAATTAATTCCAAGGAGAAGATGATGCTGGCAGTTCAAAGGAGCTGTGGGGTGGACTCAAACAGGGCATATCCATGCTTGTGCCTGGCTCTAGAGTGCAGATTCTAGAGCAGTGATTCTCAAACTGTGGGTCGCGACTCCTTTGAGGCTGGAAGGACTCTTTCACAGGAGTTGCCCAATTCATAACAGTAGCAAAATTAGTTACGAAGTAGCATCGAGAATAATTTTATGGTTGGGGGTCACCACAACACAAGAAGCTGTATGAAAGGGTCGCTGTATTAGAAATATTAAGCACCCCTGTTCTGGAGCCTCGTCTCACCTCTCTGGCTTCCTGAGTTACCTCCAGCATGGTAGAGAGCCGACCAAGTTCCTGACTGTAAGCCCAGTCAGCAGTGAGTAGTATGGAACATTGAAAAGAGTGGGGAGAACTCCATCCTGGAATTCTGGGATCAAATGTCTGGGGAGGAACCTGGACCCGATGTCCTTGGGAGGTGGAGCTACTGATGCTGCAGTCAAATATGGGACCAACCCCTCGTTTCCTGTTTGGGTGAGCTCAGACAGATCTCCAGATATGAGGTGGCAGATCAACTTTGCTCCCTGGTCACTTTTCTACTTGGGTATGTCACCTGGGAACAGACACCCTAGCACCCCCTTCGGTGTGACCTTGGCCAGTTTTTCAGCACCCACCAAGGAGATTGTGTATGCTGGGGAGATGCAAGGCTGCAGTCGCTTGTCAGTGGATCACTGGACTTGGATGGTGGTAGTAGGGGTTGTGAGGAAGGAGTGAGTGCCCACACAGACAAGAAGCAGAAGTTGGTAGCCCTCATATGACCTGTCAGGAGCCTTGAGTGAGTGCAAGGTGTGGAGTCCAGGCCTGCAGTCAGCATTGGACGCAGCACTGGGTTCACAGTCAGAATCTGCCCCTCTGTGGCAAGCATGTACTTGTGTGTCAATCTCATGATTGAGAGTCTAGGGGTGGAGTCTAGCCTGTGACTCTGGAGATGGCCAATGTGGCCTCTGTGTAGGCATGGCTTTCTCCAGAGAAATCTGGGAAGTCTCGTGGTATCTCCCAATTGGAGTAGAACAACTTGACTGAGGTTCTGCCAAGATGAGATAAGTGCATGCTGATCGATCCTGAAGGAGAAGCCACATGGACTTGCTCTGATGGGACCAGATCTCTGGGGTCAGAGAAGCCACAGAGAGACTCCTGCCACTACTGAGATGCTTGGGAGGCCACAGGGAGACCCCTGCAAGTGCTGAGATGCTTCTACTGCCACCGGACACACAAGACTCTGCACCCACTTGCCTGTGACTCTCCTGGTATCATCGCACATGTTTTGTAATTTGAAAGGAGACTTTATAGACTGGTATCAGATATAGGGGCTAATATCAGACCTGTGGACTTGGACTGGATTGGGTTGGCATGCTTTCTCAATGTTCCATTCCTTTTCTATAAACCTTTCTCTTATATCCATATGTGTGTCTATGAATTTGCTTCTCTAGTCTACCCAGTCTAACACACCCTCTGAGCTGTTCCATCTCATGCTGCCTTGGCCACTGACCTTAGAGAGTTTCTGGGGTGCATCTGTGTAAGGTGACCAGCCAAACAAGAGTCACAGTTCATGAGCGGTGCCCTCTTGGCAAAGACATGCTGTTTGCAGTGAGTGGTTGGGAAGGAGGGTGGCGTGAGGGGAGCTGGTGTTGGGTCTATGGTTTCAGGGGGCTGAGCCGCTAGACGATAGGCCGGAGAGTGAGCACCGGGTAGGAGGAAGCCTTAAAGGAGAAGTTGAAGATTATCTTTAAATCCTCAGGGGACAAATTTTCCACACGGAAGGTATTCAGCACCTAGGACAGAGCCGAGAATCCCAAAGGGTCCCTCAGATGGACACCCAGGAAATAGGGGAAGTGGCCTGGGTCCTTCCTGTGACCCCTCCCGCCTCCCATCAAGGCCCCTCCCCTCTGCCCACTTCTCCCTTAGTGAGGGAGGTAGCAACCTCAGCATCCAGACCGGCACCTGGCCTGCCCCTGTGCAGTCCCACCCCCCACCTGCATGCTCATACTCACGTGATGCAGGACGAATATCATCTGAATTTCTGCTACCCGCCGCCCCAAGCACTGGCGCAACCCAAAGCCAAAGGCCAAGTGTTGGTACTTCTTCCCAGGGCCCCTGGTCATCCAGCGCTGTGGGTCGTAGCACTCGGGACTCGGGAATACGGTGGGGTTCCGGCCCAGGGAGTAGAGGTTCAAGAAGACCAAGGTCTGTGGATGGCACCGAGTGACAGTCAGCACCTTCCTTGGGAGTCGGGGGGAGACGGTGGGTGCGAGAGGGTTCACTCACCCCAGCCGGAACGTGGTAGTTCTGGAGCACTATATCAGAAGACACGCGCCTTTGTACGTTCAGGGCCACGGGGTACAGCCTGCAACAGGTGAACCGGGATCCCTCAGATGCCGTCCCTCCCGGTGTCTCTGTTTCCCCACCCGCAAAAGCTCAGCTTGGTGCCTGGGCCTCCATGCACCTGCCCAGCGCAGTTGAAACATCCAGTAACCTGTTCGTGCATGAGGACGTGGGAGATGGACCCTAGAAGGTTTGAGGAGATCCCTGTACCCCAAGGTGGGTTGAGGAGGGTTGTGAGGAGCTGCTGGGACCAGGCTTGCCATCTGTCGATGGGCAGACGCTGCAACTCATGGTGCAGAACACCCACCGCAGGGTCTCCTTGATGGCTGCCCACATCAGGGGCAGCTGCGTGATCACCCTGTGCGGACTTTCCCTGATGATAGAGGCAGCCTCCTGGCTTTCTCGGCGCAGGGCCTCCTGCAGGCTGGGGTTTCGGCCACACTCAAAGAGGGTCATCAGGATGCAGTGGGCCGTCTGTACGGGTGGGGGAGGAGGAAGGGAGACCCAGGTTCAGGCTGGGGCCACTTCAGAGCCCCTCCCAGGAGAAACCTGCTCTCTAAGGAGGACCCCATGCACCCTCAGAGTCTTGCTTTGCTATATAAAATCAGTCTACGGGGATCAGGGGTGTGGGGCACCAGAGTTCCCAGTGTGGGGTGGGGCAGGTAGGGGAACATACTTCCTGGTTGTGGGCTGGGTGTTGACCCACCGTATCTATGTTCCCCATCACGAGGTCTACCGAATTGACTTTCAGATCTTCCAAGGTCATGTGTGATGTCAGGAGCATCTGCGTTATGAACCCCCTGTCTTGCTGCAGGCTGCCCTGGACCACCTCTTGGTAGGTGCTGTGAACGGCATTGGTGACTGTGGGGGAACAGAGCCAAAGTCTGGTTGCAGGGAAGAAGCCTTCTTTTCCCTCTTCTGTCCACTGCACCCCCACCCTGCCAGGCCCTGGGGTGCAGGGGGCCCTCACCATATTGGAAGACAACATCCCAGGCCTTGAAGTGTTGGTCCCACACACTGGCGTGGGTCCAGCGAGACTCACTGTAGGGCAGGAAGAGGAGCTTCATGGTAGAGGTCATGATGATGTGCACAGCCTCCAGGAAGTCCAGGCTGGCGGAGTTTTGCTCAGAGCCCAAGAGGCCAAGCCGCCTTCCAAACATCATGGCGTAACTGACTGAGGGGACACAGGCACTGAGTCATAGGGCAACACTGCCTCCTCCACTGCTCAGTCCAGCCCAGTCCTATGGCTCCAGCCCACCTTCCATGATATAGAAGAAGATGCTGCTGCGGATGTCCAGGGTCAGGGACCCACGGGCCTCATGCCACACCTTGCTCTTCAGGGCCTGGGCGAAATCTCGGGCCACCATGTCCACCAAGGGCGTGAACTTCTGGACCCTTGTGGGACTCAACAGGTCTGGGTTCAGCTGCATCCGCATGAGGCGCCACTGGGGCCCGTTCCTGCAGAGCAGAGGGGGTGGAGGCTTGGAGCAGGGCAGGACTGGCCCTCAGTTACCATGGGGAGGACTCAGCTGGAGGTCTAGGCAGCCGACACCTGGCCAGAGTCCCTGACCCAAGAGGATTTTCTGTCCAGCTGACCCCACTGGCCCGCTGTGCCCAAAGAATGGCACTTCTCAGGGATTCTGTCAGTCCCTAAAACATAGCCTGTCTCCCAGGGAGAATGCACCCTCCCAGACTCCCCTGGCCTTATTACCAGAAGTAGCTCCCACACTTCTTCCTGCTGAGGATACTGGGTGAAGTAACTAAAAGGAGCTTGCCCCACACAGACACATGTGCATCCACACATAGATATTCCTCATGAACACATGAGCACACACAAACTCATACACACATGTCCACACACATGCACGTCAAAGACATACATGTGCACACTGAGATGCACTGAAAGGCACATGTGCACACTGAAAGGCACATGGACATGAGTACATGCACATACATCATTCCCATGCAGACACACATACACACACGAATGGAAATACCTGTCTGCATGCAGCACATGCTCACAGTAACTCACATTCTCACATACATGCATACATGAGCAGTTACATGTCCTGCACCCACATGCACCTCAGTGTAGGCCAATTTCCACAGACTCGCCTACATGTGTTGCACACACATGCAAGCATGCATCACAGCCCAGAGATGCAAGTGCAAAGGCACAGTGAGCACATATCTATGCACAGAGCACATATCTATGCACAGTACACTTGCTTTCATACACACATGCATGCACTTGCAAACAGATGCATACAGAGACACATTGACACACATACACACACATATGCACTGATAACACACTCACCTTGATTCCTGCACACACAGATTCACATACACACAGATGCAGACTTATGCACACATGATTTATATTTTTGTATGCATACACCTAACATATGCGTGCATACATACACGAGAATCGCAAAGTGAACCCACTAAGATCCACACAGACACAGTCAGGTATATACATACATGCACTCACAGCACACTAGCAGTCATATACACATACATGAATGTTCTTTCACTTAAAGGAGTTCTTTGAAAACATATACAGACATACACACCTCTGAACACACAAGATCCACTCAGAAATTACCCATGTGCACACTCAACAAATTCATATTCAGGCACACACAGACTTAAGGTCACTACCCATACCTACATATGCACACATATTCACACACTTGCAAATGTGCTCATGCTTAAACACTCATATTCATTTTGTGTGCACATGTGTGCATGCACATGTGCAGATGCACGCATAGACACTCACATCCACACTTACACACTAACATCTCCTTAGACTTGTGCTCCACTTTCTTCCCAGCCCAACTCTTCTTGGGTCTGGAATCCTTCCAGAAGCCTAGAGACAAGGTGTTCACTGTGGACTGCCTTTTCAGACAAAGTAGGGAGGCCTGGGGCAATCCAGTGCTCCCATATGCCCCTCTGCCCTGATCTTCTAGCACTCTGACTTCAGCCAGACGCACCCCCTCATCATCTCCACCAGCTCTATCTAGCCTTCTCTGCACAGATGCATTTGTCGTCTCCTCCTCCTCTTCCTCCTCCTTGTCCTCCTCCCTTCCCTAGAACCATTCCAAAATGACTACCACTTTCTTTTTAACTCCAGGACACAAGGATCCCAGGTGGCAAGCCAGAGCTCAGGTGTGATGCCCAGACATGGTGGCTGCAATGCTGCAGCCTCCCTGCTCCAGCCCAGTAGGAGAGGTAGGACTCGGCAGGGGCATCATTGATTGTCCTTGGATGTGCCCCAAAGGAAGGGCCCTGGCATATCTTTCTGCAGAGCGAGCAGCTGGTGTGCCCTCTCCCTGGCCCCCACCAAACACCATTACCCCCTTACGTCAAGAACACGCTGAGTTTGTGACCCTTCTGTTGTCGGTAAGCCAACCAGGACTCCAAGGTTGCCCTGTAGGGGTACAGCCCATCCACCTTATGCAGGACCTCGGCATCTTGGGGCAGCATCACGTTCACCATGGGCACACCTCCTATGTCGTACCTGTGGACCACAGAGAGACTTGGTGCCCGCCCCCCAAGTCTGTCAACCCAAGCTCCCCCTGCCCACAAACTTACAGGGAGCCAGCCAGGAAGTTCTTTCTGTTATCTAACTGAAATCACTCCAGCTCCAATGTTCGGAGTCCTGTTCCCTCAGCAGGAGGCAGCAAACCTCCTGGCTAAAGACAAGCTGCCTCTGCAGTCCAGCAAATGAACCAGCGGTCCGGCATATGCCCTACCCCTGTTCCAAATGGGCCATACCTACCTGAAAATAGGCCCCAACTCCTCGAAGTACTTCTGCAACTCCAGATGTATTTTCTCCTGGTGTTCCTGCCCCTTCCATGGCAGAGGGCTTCTTGCCCATGGGTTGTCTGGACACTTGGGAATGGCTTCAAAGGGCAGCACTGCATGCTGAGCTGGAGAGGCCCTAGTGCCCAGGGTCTGGACCCAGCGCAGAGTCAATCGGCTCCTTGAGGTCCACACCCCTGCCTGCATCCTGAGAGCCATTCTCAGGGGCCCTTTCACCCCATCTCAGTCTCAATCTCTTATCTTCCTGGCAGGCCTAGCCTGGCTGTCCTTGAAAGTGTCATCCCAGACCTTGTTCCTGGACCAGTCCTGAGCAGGAAGGGGAGGGAATGAGCAGGCCCTCATTGCACAAGGGGTCAGTGTGCCCAAGGTCTGCTGAAGGCTGTGAGGTGTCAATCAGGGGGAAGATCCAGAGTGGCAGGGGGCAGAGCCTTTCTCCAGCAAGATGCTTAGCCCTTATCTGTATATTTGGGCCTTGGTGTCTTATCATTACTGTTTTCCAAGGACAGTGAAGGGACAGGAGCATTTAAATTAATTAAACTCTTGACTTCTGTGGACTGTTTGACCCTAGAGCCTGTACCCAAGATGGGCCCTGGTAATGGGTTCTGAGAACTGCAGTCCCACAAGGGCAATTCAAGGTGCCTGGGACCCCATAATGGAGCTGATGTGGCTGGTCTGATCTGGTTACCTTGACTCCAGTCAACTGGCTGCAGAGGTGCAGGAGCTGGGATCTAGGGCCAGTCTAGGGCCAGCAGGGGCTGGCTTAGGAAAGGGGAAACTTCTGACTCCAAAAAGCCTGAACTTAAGTGTCCAAACACCAAGTAAAAAGCAACAACTACTCTGGGGGATTCAGAAGAAGGGCTGGGGTCCACACTACATAACCCCTCTTTGTCATGGTACACAGAACGTGGGGTTTCCAGAAGGTGGTGTTACTGAAAACTTCTCCCTGTTAGAAGAAGAAATCTTGGCACATAGAATGCCTCCCCCTTTTTATGCAGGTCTCCATATGGATCAGGAAACCCCAGCGCCCACTCATCAGAACCCCTAGTTCTGGAGTGAGCCCTCCTGTTGGCTCCCTACTTCCTTCCTCCTCTTTCTCACTTTTTAAATATTTTTTTTAATTTTTAAATTTTTTTCTCACTTTTTTCTTTCATTCCTCCTCCTTCCTTTCTTTCCTCCCTTTCTTGTTTAACACATTCCTCTTTGGTCATGCACTAATGACTGTCAATTATTGTGCTTTGTACACTGCACTGTCTTTATTCAAATGAAATATTTGTGGCCACCTTGAGTGTTAGTCCGGGTGGACTAGAGAAACAAATCTGTAGACACTCATATGTGTATAAGAAAGAGCTTTATATAAAAGAGTAATTGTACAGATCAAGCCCATAAGTTCAATATTAGCCCATACGACCACTACCAGTCTATTGATTTCTTTTCAGACTGACACAACTCACACGATGACGTTGAATGCAGGAAGATCACAGGCTGGTGAGTGAAAAGTCTTGTGGATCCAATGGCAGTGGGAGCATCTCACAGTTGTCATGGGTCTCCATGTGGCTTTTCCTGCTCCAGGGCTCTGGATCTATCAGTGTAGCTCCATGTGGCTTGGCAACAGGAATGCCAAGCAGAGGGAGTGTCTGTGTCCTGTCTCCAGGGAGGAAAACAGGAGTTCCCAGAATCTTCAGAAGAAGGTTATATCCACATAAAGTCATGGTTGACTATGACCTGACAGGTTAGACTCCACCCCGATAGCCTATTTAACAAGTTGTCATGAAATTATATAACTGTCATAACTTGTATAAAGCATGTCTCTCAGCATGCAATGCACCCCCCTACACACAATAGCCTGTGCTCACTTTATATTTCGGAATCACATTTGAGTCATTCTAACAGTACAGCACACATTTCCACAACACTGCTGCACACTTCATAGATAAGTCACCCCATGCCACCAATTGGATTAACATTCATAGCAAGGCTGCATAGAGTTTCCCAGACTACATTTTTTAAGGCAGCAGACAGCCTCTTCTTTCTCTCTGGGAGTGAATTGCTGGTGGATTTGAACTGCCAAGCTTATGAATAGCAATCTAATGCCTATCATGTACTGACACCATGGCTATTTTGGTCAATGTGTTAGGTAACATGGAGATGGTCCCGACCCACATGGAACAGAATGAAACACTTCCTTCTCCAATATCATCTTCACAAATGTTATGCTGACTCCGTGGGTCCACTGATATTGCTAAGGTTCCCTTTTTAAAAGACGCTCTACTTTACTGAGAACCCCAAGATCCTTCCTGATCATGTTGCTAATGTCTGTGAGACAAGTGTCACCACCTTCCTTCTACGGAGCACTCTGTCTTTACTTCTTCCAAGATGCATTTGTTTGCTCTCCTGGCAGTGTATAGTCCTTTCGAGGTTCTCTGACAACATCCTTATTCAAATGCACTAATGCGCCCATCTGGCTTATGTTTTGCCTGCTTCTACATGCTTATGAGACTGTTGGAAATACCATGACTTAAGCCTGACACATCTTAGTTCTCAGAGTGACATCTTGACTCTTTAAAACTTTAATCAGGTTTTGTGGCATGGATTTACTCAAGCCAATACTTTATGTGTTTTCTTGACTGCTGTTTTCATAACCAGTGAGTAAGAATCCTAGCAAGATGACATTTTTTGCAATTTTTTTTCTTTGTTCCTTTCTTTAGCATGATTTTTATCCACTGGTTCAGCAGTTAGGATTTTTGTTTTCTTTACATTAAATTGAAATCCATACTTAAGGGCTCAGATTTTTATTTTCATCAGCAAGTGTTTCAAGTGTTTCAAGTAGTTTTCAGTAAGCAAGCGTGTGACGTTAAGAAATCCTGACACTTTTCTCCTTTTCATATAATCCAGCTTCCCATATTATTTGCTCAATATGCAGATGTATCACATAGGATAAAAGAATATCATCATGACACCATATAGTATCTATGTCCTTTTTCTGTTTGGATGGTTTCCTCTTGTTCTATGTACAGTTTGTACAGGAGCAATTAAGTGCTCTGGAATTCCTATTCTTCTCAATGTTGTCCACAGTTTGCTATGATCTGCACAGCAAATGTGTTTATTTAGTCAATAAAACAAAAGTAGACATCATTCTAGCATTCTCTGTTTTCAGGTAGGATCCATCTGATGTCACCAGATGCTGCTTGGGCCAAGTATTTTTCTTGGTCTGGCTTAAATTTCTTGAAGTGCCTTGTTGGTATAATGCTGTGTCATATTTGGAGTTATCTTCAACAAAATTTAACTTCTGTTAGATCATGATACTATTCATTTATTTTTGTAATAACACATACTGTTGCTTCCCATTTTTGGAGAGAGCATCAATATTAACTTCTCCTGATTAGTTGGCCATGTAAATTGGTCTCCCTAATTCTTGACATAGACTAGTGAATGCTTACATCCATGTGCTGAAACAATTCAATTAGTTTTCTGTCCATTCCTGGATCATTGATTTTTGCCTATGCAGTCAGTGCAAATTGTACTTCTTCATCATCATTATCAGTTCTTAACCCTGCGCTACCTCTTGAAATGATTAAACAGAGACCAAATCTTTTGGGTACAGTGACTCTGTACTCCTTCAGCCTTCTTTCAACATTTCTCTCATTGTTCAATATTTTTCCCATAGAATCCTTCAATATTGCAAATTGAGGCTTCATTGTTTTTTTTCATCTCATTCAGATTACTATATGCTGAATACATCCTTTTTTTGGCATCACTGCCCTCTGGTGATCATGGGAGCTACCCAGTCTAGCTCCTGGAGAGCTGCTGCTGGATTTGAACCGCCAAGTCCATGGGCCGCAGTCCCGCACTCAACCACTACGACACTGGGGATCAGCCCGCTGAATATGCCTCCATCTTTTGTGTTCTCTAGCTCCAAGAAGT
Source organism: Nesogale talazaci (assembly GCA_004026705.1). Lineage (NCBI taxonomy): Eukaryota > Metazoa > Chordata > Mammalia > Afrosoricida > Tenrecidae > Nesogale > Nesogale talazaci. The sequence continues at coordinate 232,941 of PVJH01000089.1, forward strand.
TGCACATTTCATGACAATGCTTCCATTGCCTTCTCAATTTGACCATGAAAAGTTTTGTTCAGCATCACTTCATCATTTGTTTGCTTCATTGTTTCTTCCATGCTTCTATGTTCAAAAGGGGCAATGAAAAGGAGGAAGACCCTCAGTAAGATGGATTCACACCATGGCTCTAACCACAAACTCAAACATAATAATTGTTGTAAGATAGCAAAGGACCAAGAAGTGTTTCATTCTTCTGTACCTGTGTCTGCCATTCTGTTCATTCTGCTGCTGTGAATGGAAACCAGCTCAATGACACCAGATAACAACAACAAACGTGCAAGGGCAAGAACAGAGTCTCTCCTGACACCCTCTTTAGCATGTTCCCGCTTTTGAATGACCTCCAAGTTTATTCCTAGAATAAGTTCTTGACATCGTCCCATAAATTGTCAGGAGGTTTCAGTCAATGATCAAATCTGTTTTTGAGATGTTCTTAACATTCAGTTGGGATATACTCAAAGTCACATTTCATCTGTCCTGACCTACCTAATTTTTTCATTTGCTTGGTCATAAATTGGAGCATTAAATTGGAACTAGACAATATTTGCTCTCAGGAAATGATAAGGAAATCCATGGGCTCAAGAAACTATGGGATGAAGAAACTAGATAGTGCCCAGTTGTCAGAAAGAATAGCATCCAAGGTCCTAAAACAAGCAGCCATCTAAACCAGGTGTCAGCTAAGTCAACACCAAAAATGCACACCAGCTTGTGTGATCCAAGGACTGTACATAATAAAATCTAAGGTCAGAGTGGAAAATTGCACTAGAGCTTAAATATTGAGCACCCAATCTGCATAAAACTAATTGATGACAGTAATGTCCCCCAATACACTTACAGACTCCACAGAGATTAAGAACCCATGAAATTATGTTTCAGATAGTTTACAATGGATGTGAATTATCTTTCCTTCAGTATGAGTATATTAGGAAGTGAATTCCTTCAGATATAGTTATGCTAAAAATTTCATGTATTATCATTTATTTGACCCTTTTAGTTTGTTCCATTTTCTATTATCTTCTGTTTTCAATCAGATTAAAGTTTTCCTGTGTCTTTTTTTCCCAAAAAATCATTTTATTGGGAGCTAATAAGATATCCTATCATTCCTTAGTTCATTCACACCAAACAGAATAGTTCAATTGTTACCACAATCAGTTTCAAATCAGTTTCTTCCTTCTTGAACTCCTTGACATCAGCTACTCTTAACTGCTGCACCACCCCACCAACCTCTACAGCATTCCCTAAGAACCCTTATTCTATTTCCTGTCTCTATAGGTTCATCAATCCTGGGTTTCAAATACTGAAAAACAAGAAAGCATATAACAAACAGGGTTACCCCCAAATAACACAATCATTGTTTAGGGGTTTTGTGTGTTTCTTAGTATAATTTTATTTATATAAAATCCAGGAAAGGCAGCTCTGCAGAGATAATAACTAGTTCATAGTTCCTTAGCATTATCGGCAAGAGAGGTTGGGGCAATGAGGCTGGGCCTATTAATAATGAGTACATGAATGAAGAAAATTTATTGTGGTAATGATCGTACAGCTCTTTCTAATACCTTTAAACCATTGAATTATTTAATGCACGTGTTATACTTCAATGAGACTTAAAAAAACAATAAGATATTAAAACAATAACTGTAATTTTAACATCCACTGCCACTGAGTCCATGGTGACCCATAGCAACTCAATAAGACAGGAGAGAACGGCCCCTGTGGGTTTCTGAAACCCACATTTTTTTACAGGAGTAGGAAAACTCCTCCTCCTCCTGGGGAGCGGCCAGTGGCTTCCAACTGCTGGCCTGTGGTTAGCAGCCCTTTGAGTGAGGGGCTAAGGGCAATCAAGCAAACTCACAAAATCAACCTGGAAAAATAGATAAATACAAAGGTCCTGGGTTTAAAAAGTGATGTGCCCATGTGTCAGTTGTTCCACTTGTCGTGATCAGTGTGTGTTCTCAGCAGCCACGATGAGTCAGACTTGCTCAGACTCTTGTGCAAGTCCACTCAGATAAGGACCAAATGATCTATATGTGACCCTGTCCACAGCAGGGTCAGAGCTGCCCTTGACTGACGGATGCAGGCTTGAGTTTCCTTTTGTCCTTGGGGAAGTGGTGCAACAACACTGGATTCCTGCCCCCACCCTCATGGGCAGCACCCACCACCCACAGGCTTCCGACTGCAGACTGGTATCCCAGCGCCCCACAACCCCACTCTTGAAAGTCAAAGGTTTAGCATGGGGGACTCTGGCTCGGACCTGGGGATGCCAACGCCAAGTCCCTATAATGTACACTGAAGCCCTGTCTCTCTTTCCCAGAACCAGGCCTTGAGCCCAAGAGCCAGGCCCAGCACTGCCTTTGTGCTCACATTCCGGTGGTACTGATGAGGGGATAGAGGGTTTCTCATAGGACCTCCTCCCTTTTTCCTCTGCAACCCTCTCTCAGTCACCAGGGACTGGCTGATCTCAGAGGAAGGGCTTTTTCTGGGCATGAAAGGGTCTGGTAGAGGGAGGGTTCCTCTACCTTGGAGCCCTCGGGGATGCCCAGGAGCGGCAGAGGAGGAGAATGGCTGGCAGAGGAGTTCACAGGTTCGTGGAGGATCCCTGGGGGCCCCTCCCTTTGGGTCCAAGGAATGACGGAGCTAGCTCTGCTCAGTAGGGTGAGCTCTGGGGCAAGGGCCATCAGCTGAGCTGATTCCAGCACTCTGCCCAGTTCTGGGTCCCTGCAACCCCATACTTCATGACCTGGTGAGCTGAACCTTTAGAATGAAGGTTATTCAGAAACCCCAAGACCCTGGTCGAATGTCACCTTCAACCCTTCTTCTTCCAGGGCCAAGCACTAGTCTCAGCCAATGGGGCTCACAGCCAGCCAGCACCCTCTGGGAGCCAGCATGCCATCTGGAGTGAGGCTCTAATTTGGTAGAACTACTTCAGAAAACTGGCAGTCCTTCATCTAGTACCAGTTGGCATGGACAAACCTTGTTGCTGCTCTAGAGGGATCCCGGTGGCGTAGAGGTTACCCAATAGGGCTGTGATCTGCACAGTTGACAGTTGAAAACCACCAGCAGCAAGTTGGGTAAAAGACAGGCTTTTACTCCCATAAACAATTAGAGTCTCAGAAAGCTGCAGGGAGGGGGGCGGTGGTTATGCACCAGGATTAACTCAATGGTGGTGATTTTGACTGGTTTGGGTTTCTTTAGTTGTTGTTCTTAGATGTCATTGTGTTGGATTGCACTTGCAGCGAACCTGCTTTTCTTGAGGTTTTCAGTGACTAATTTCTCAAAAGTGGACAGTCTCTCCTTTCCTTCTAGTTTGATACAGTCTTGTAAGTTCCCCTGAAACCTGTTCACACTGCTCTCAGTGTCATGGCTTCCAGAATGATGGCAACATTGGCACTGGTGTGCTTCTTCCAGGAGACTGCCCTGCTTTATGTGAGTAGAAATCACCACCTGGCTCTCCCAGAGCTGCTGGTCAGTAGCCCGTCATATTACTATGATGCCCAATCTTCCCACCTGAGGGAATGTCCATAGAATAATAAGCTGGCAAGATTCATTGATTCTGAGGGGTGAGATCTCCAGTCTCCCACTTTCTGGGCATATTCCATGGCAGCAGACCCTCCTCCCTCTTGGTCTTGGGGTGTCTTTTCCTTTGATATGGGAGCCGTAAGAAGTATGCCATCTTTCAAAGGGATCAGAAGATGTGGGTGAGGGTGGGCCCATGAATGCTGCTGGAAAAACATAAATCCATTGCTAGCCACAGACCTCTTGTCTATGCCTGGCTGGAGAGAGGTGCTCATATTGTTGATGGCTAAGGCATCAGACTATGCCTGAATTTGAAGTTGGGTCATGTTTAGCATGTTCCCTCCTTGAACACTTGGTATTTCTAAGACTTGAAAGAGCTGAAGTAATGTGCCCTCTCTGTCACCATTCAAAGACCTGTCAACATCTCCATCTTGGAATCAGACCATAGTTCAAAATGGATGCAAACAAGAATGAAATTGAACATGATCAAGGGAAAGAAGTGATTGTAGGGTGGTGTTGGTTGGGTTCTGTGCTGCTTGGCAGCTGTACAGAGTGTGGTAAGGGAAGCCTGAGCAGGCCCGAAGACAGAGGGGCCAAGGTGGGCACAGGAAGCATTGCAGAGCGGGCTGTGTCAGCTTGGCTCTAATTGTCCCTTTGAAGTCACGATTGTGAGAAGCCGGGGACATCCATCTTGAAAGCGCAGGGAGTCCCGAGGGCTGCTTTGTGTTAGCAGAGGAATGTGCAATTATTTGAAACCTGACCCCCGGGGGGCCCCTAAAAAGTTGGGCTAAAGAGGGATAGGGAATGACCTTGTAAATTTAGACAGCTGCTCAACCACTGCTTGGAGCAAATTATTACAGCACTGGTGATTTTCCTGAGCAGAGGAAAGCAAAAGGGCACCTATTTAAGCCTCACAGGTCAGTTTTCACCTTAAAGACTAGTGTGAGAACAGGGGCCCTGGGAGAACTGGGGCCATTCGGAGGGCGAGGCTGAAGGCTCAAGAGCTGAGTGCGATGTTTCAGAGATGCCATGCAGAGCTTCTGGGCAGGAGAAGAAAAACTTAAAAGCAGATAAATCTGAATGATGACACCTCTCTAAATGCTTGACTCTTAAGAGCATCTTGCATTAAGAAAACAATATGCTCAAGACAGTTCCTGGAAGGGAATCCTGTCCTAAAGGATGAATTGCTGTCATTAGAAATGACTCACTGTGCCTCCTGAGAGTGCCTCTCAAATACTCTGCACCCCTGGTGTGTCTAAATTATGGCTCTACTCGTACAAGACTCAGAGAGTCTTGCCAAAGGTGTGGAGTGCATATTCAGAAGGAGCAGCCTCAAAGGCAGTCTACGCAACGTGTTTCCCTCTATGTAATTGTTGATGAGTGAGCAACAAGTGAGCTTTCATGGAGATGAACAACCATTTAATGGAAGGATGCAGAGTCCCGGGTGAGCAAAGAAAAAAGGTATTAAAGGCACATGGAGAAACTTTAGGTACTCCCCCCACCCCACCCTGCCTTCATGCATTCATCCCCCAAAGGCTGTGGAAGCAGCAATCCTAGTCCAGTTGTATGCGTGTATTCGGAGAAGTCATAGAAGAGCTCAAGGGGTCCTCAGTGATTTCCCTCTGTGTTAAGCCAGGCTGTCTACTGAAACAAATCCAGTGACACTCATTGATGTATAAGAAATAATTCTATAATAAGAAGGCAACCCAACTCAGTCCCACTCAATTCCTTAAGTCTGATATTAGTCCTAAAGTCCCTCTTCAGTCTCACATGTCGGTAATGCAGAATAGTGAACTGGAGAACAGAAAGATCTCTGGCCAGTGAGTGAAGATTAGCATGCATTCCAAGTCAATGGACACATAGCAGGGTGCTGACAGCTCTCAGGATCAGGTGGCACACCTGGGGTCACCTCTGGAGGCAGATACAGAGTCCTGGTGAAGCCTCAGGGAGGAGGAAGGCAAAGTGGTAGAAAGAGAACAGTTCCCAGATCTCTCACTGTCATAGAAAAGACTACACACCCAAGGAGGGGTCTTCAAGCTACCACGTGTTTGGCAGGTGTGGCTTCATCCCTAGCCAGGAGTATCTAATTGACATAAAATCACTAAACTGCCACAACCTCCCAGTTAGAGTGAATGCTGTTTGAAATCTCAGGGAATGGTACATAGAATAAATTGTCCTTCAGTCCACCACCAAGCCTACGGTGGTGATTGAGTTGTTGGCTGTGAAGTTAGAAGCTATGCTATTGGCATTTCAAGTGCTAGAAAGCTTACCCATTGTGGATACATTTCAGTGGAGCTTAAGATCAAAGCAGAGTAGGAAGAGAGGTCTGGGGATCTTCTTCCAATATTGACCAAACTAAATGCACTGCCATTGAGTCCACTCTAACTCATAGCAAAGCAGCAACCCTGGGTAAAATTGTTTCTGTGAGCATCTGAAACTGTAACTATTTACAGGAGTAGAAAGCTTTGCCTTTAGAGGAACTGGTGAATTCAAATTGTGGGCCTTGAGGTAACCCCTTCTAATATGAGCCCATGAAAACCGTGTCAACAGCAAAAGAACTTTGTGTGCTAGAGTGCTGGAAGATGAGCTCCAGTACCCCAACTATCATGACGACAGTGCTGGATTGGGCAACCTTTGTTCCGTTAACACAAGGTCATCAGAAGTCAAAGCTGACATGACAGCAACTAACAACTGGGGCTGCATACAGCGTCTGAGGCTGAGAATCTCCTCTCTCTTCCTTCTCAAAAAGGACATGCACTGCTAAGGAGTGAAAGAAAGCTCACTTAAAGTGCTGCCGTTGAGCTGCTCTCTTTTTCAAAAGACAAACCTACCAACAGATCAGAACATGCGTAGTCCTGGCTGGAAGAAGAATTTGGTGGGCTGCTGGTAATGACAAAAGGTGGGAAAGTCAAGTTCTATTTGGTAAAGCCATCCACTTGCACTATTTCTGATAGAGGAACACTATATTATTAAGACAATGCCAATACCATTGTGCTCATGAGGAAACTAAGGAATAGATGTTCTGAGAGACATACACGGGCATCAAGAAGGTGGTGAAAAATCTCATTTATTTTAATTTCATCTTCCTGTAATTATAAAGGACCCCTGTACGTAGGACAGAGCCAAGGTGTGTGGCCAGATATGGTGCGTGACAAAGTAGTCCCCACTGATGTGCACTTTCTGATCATATAAGAAGGTTGGTCTACAAATTGACTAATGAGTCCAGCAAGCCAGTCTTCTCACTGCTATTGAGTTGATTCTGACTCATAATTACCTCATTTGGTATATTTGATGCTGTAAATTTTTATGGAAGAATTGACAGCTTCGTGCTCCCTTAGAGCTGGTAATGGGCTTAAATTGCCAACCTTGTGGTTGGTTGGCACCTCAACATCTAATCCAGATCACCATCGGGGCTCCTTTCAGATCAACCCAGGCATCCCAAACTATACAATAATGTAAAGATGGGACTCTTAATTTTTTAACATCCCAAGTAGTACTCATCTCAGGTGATAAAAATGTGAGTTTTCCCATCACACAGATGGATGTGAGAAACCAAGGAAGTTATAGAACTGAAACAAACCATTTTAGTGTTAACAGCTAGCATTATTCCAGGATTTAGTCTGTTATTTGAGGGTGACCATATGCTTCTCTCAAGCTAAGAAAGGCTTGGGGATGGATATTGACCAGTCTTCTCCCATCACGGGGTCAATGCAATGACAGGACAAACACCTTTCTCAGTGTGCCTAATTTTGCCCAGTTGGATTCTTGTTCCTTAAGGTCCACTACTAAGAGGCAAACAGTAAACACATTAGCCTGCTAATCAAAAGATTAGAGGTTCTCAGAGGAACTTGTTGCCACTGCTTACAATGCTCTTTCAACTCATGGCATCTCTTTAGGGCAGAGTAGAACTGCCCCCAGAGGGTTCCCAGCCAACATTTTAGCAAACACAGGTTACTGGGTCTTTGTTTTCTTCTTCAGAGACTCTGGGGAGTTCAAAGAACTAGCCTTTTGATAGGTAGGGAAAATGTATAACTATTGTGACACCAGGGTGAATGAACTCTACCAAGATAACCCCATGGAGCAGTTCTGTGATGCTTTGGATTATAGTGAATTAGAACTAACCCAGTGGAAATAGGTTGGTGTTTCTTTCCACCCCCTGACCCCCCTTCCCCGCCCAACCAAAAGCAAAGCATGAGTTCTAGGAGATTCATCCTTGCAGTTTGTGCATCATGCTTTGTTCTTTATATTGTAAACATGCATGCCATTGTGTGTTTATATGTCCCCTGCCCCATCCCACTTACCTTCAGTGTCTTATGTTTGATCTTTCCCATCATTCATCTTGATGGTGGTTTCTCTGTTACAGCATACACATTTACTCCTTTGTTTTATTCACATATACAATCTCAACATGTGTGTCCCTCTCTCACCACTTGTACTCATTTGGAATTTTAAAGAAATATGTTTTCACATGTGTGGAGATGACATTTTCTCAAGACTCTCATGATGCCATCTCAAGGAATTGACCTCTGAAATATAAATACTAAAAAAGGAGCTTCAATGCAGTGGAGACTGAGTAAACTACACATGAGACACAACTCAAAATCCCAAGGGTATAGCATTTTCATATCCTCATTTCACAAGAAAAACTTGTGAGAAGTTTCCTCTTTCACCTCCCTCCCCTGACCAGGAGTAATTCAAATGGAAAATCCCAAAAACTATTTCACCCAGTCCTTGACTCAAACCAGGTTCATGTCTTGATTATACCGGCCAAAGGATTTCAAAGCTATTTTTAAAGGTCTGCAGACTGGCAGTCTTCTCTTTAGCAACTTGTTAGCTGGTGTCAGTCTCAGACCATGCCAATGTCACGATCTCCTTTGTCACATCAACCTTCCACCTTCTGCCTGAACCCATAGTCCCTAGACTGGGCTCAGTGAAGAAGAAACAGTCAGGGTGCTTGAAGGTGTTTGCACACAGGTTAGGTCTGCAGTAACATAGTGTATCAATCTGCGTTGATTAGAGAAACAAATTCATAAGCATATATAAGCATAGGATAGTTTAATATAAAGGGTAATTGTACATTAAGATAGCATCCCCACCCATAAGTCTGATAGTAGTCCATATGTCTTATACCAATGTATAAAGTCCTCTTCAGACTAACTGAACACATGCAATGATACCGAGTCCAGAATGATCACAGTCTAGTGGGTAGATAGTCTTTGGATGCAGTGACACTATAGACATCTTAGTGCTGGAAGGGGTCTACACATGGCTTCTCCAGACCAAGGGTTCTCTGCATCAGGGTTGGTCCATGTGGCTTCTCCTTACAGATGACTCACAAGAAATCAGTTGAGAGAGAGAGAGAGAGAGAGAGAGAGAGAGAGAGAGAGAGAGAGAGAGAGTCTGTCTCCTGCCTGCAAGGAGGAAATCCAATAATTCTCAGAGTCCTCAGGAGAAGGGTCATGCCCACATCGAAACCCCATTGGCTATATCCCAACTGACAGGTCAGACTTCACCCCTACAATCTCAATCCTCAGATTGACACCAAATTATGTAATTACCACATGTAGTAGCTGCCTTCCTGCATGTGGATATCATTGGCAGCATGCCACCAGTCTCCTGCCCCTACCTACATCTTGGTGTCTCCCTAACTCATAGTGATTCTGTGTGACCAAGTGGAAGTCTGCTGCATTGGCTTTTCTTGTCTGTCATCTCCATCAAAGAAAGTGGAGATGGGTGCAAACCACCAGTCTTTGATCATCACCCATCTCACACCACTTGCATCATCGCATGTAAAGATGCTTATTTCCTGGGCATGTCAGCATGGGGAAGCATGGAAGGTGACATTGAGCGGCCTGCATTCTTCATCTCCAGCTCCTGTATGGCACCTGTGTTCAGCCTCTCACGTGTTTCTCCAACATGTACATCATGGCTCCCCACTATGGAGAGTCCCAAGTGGAGCTAAGTGTTTGCCCTGGAAGAATGTGCTGTCAAGTGGCTGCAGTGCAGACTTGACATCAGACACAAGTTCTTATCTACAGGGGCTGTGGAAGGGAAGCAGATTCTCCGGCAGGTCACCTGCCCTTGTTACTTCACACACCCAGTAGAGACAGCCTTGCTCTGGAAGCTACTTGGCTCTCCTGCAAGACTCAAGGGCCAGCTCACAGGCTGTCCTGGGGATGAGGCATGCACTTCATTTTCCTGGCAAGGGAGTAGAGACCATTTTAGCGGACAAGAAGAAAAGGTGTTGGCATTTTGCTTCTCATGAAGACACAATACTCTCTTCATCTTTCAAACCAGAACACCATATCCACTACCACTGAGTGACTCCTGACAGCATAAAACTACCTCTATGGGTTTCCCACACTATACATTTTTTTCCGGGAGTAGAAATCTTATCTTTCTCCTGGGGAATGACTGGTGGTTTTGAACTGCTGACCTTGAAGTTAGCAGTCCAATGCATAGTGAATTAAGCCACTGCTACTAGGGCTCTTTATTCCTCCTTCTAGAAGAATTAAAATTAAAGTTATGGAGAACGTTCTTGTCTTTCTGTGCACTCCTTAGCAGAACTGTTCCGTGTGGTGCAGATGGTGAACTGAAGGTTGGGGAGCCTGAGACCACCCATGCAGTGAGTTGGAAGAAAGGCTTGGCTCTCTATTTCTGGGAAATCAGCCATAATAGACCCTCTGGAGAACAGTTGCCCTCTGGTACACATGGAATTGAGGAGTTGAAATCAACTCAATGGGACTGGTCGGGTTTGCTTCAGGTGGCAGTGCAGAAGGATCCTACTCACATAATTTGGTGCGATGGAGTGGTTATGTGTTGGAGTGATAACTACAAGGTTGGCAGTTTGAAGCCACCAACTACTCCATGAAAGAGAAGTGAGAAAAACTCTCAGAATCACACAGGGACACTTCTTCCCTATTCTATAAGGTCACTATCAGTTGGAATTCGCTAAAAGGCATGAGTTAGTATCATTTTTAATTCTCTCAAAGCACTTTGCTGATGCCAACCTGTTACTGCCTGTTGAGGTACTATTAGCAGAGGAACATGCATGTGGCCTAAGAGGTAGTCCAAGATGCTGTGGCCATGCTCAGTCAGTCCTGCTCACTCAAGGCTTTGGTTTGGATGTAGGAAGAAAGCCAAAGTGTTCTCTGCTCCTCTCAACTTCGTTGTCTTGAAATAGGGTTACGGGAGAGGGCCAAGAAACAGCTGGACAGAGAGAGGTGGTTCGTGTCATGGATATACAGGGATGCCTTCCTAAGAAGAGCTGCTTCTCTTGATTGGGTTGTGATTCATTGAAGTCTTGTATTACTCTGTGAATCTGACTGGGAGACAGATTGGCATAGTCCCCTGAGGTCACAGTCTGGTCGGGCTCTCAGTATCCCTGTCCTAAAGACTGCTGTGACGGAATAGCCAGGAGTAGCTTACTTTATGGAATGGAAATATGTTATCTGGCTGTCTTGAAGACTGGAAGTGAATGCAGCACACACTCTTAGTGGGAGTAGGGTGGGGTGGGGAGGTTTCTTTGTTGCAACTCTGAGCATTTCCTGGAGCCTCTTAATGTCTGCCTCTTTCTGTAAGTGTTGCTTTACCTATTCTGTTCTTTTCTTATTTTAATTACTTCTATCTGATTTTTAAATGATTTTCAAATTTTTCCTCTATTTTATTTATTTATTGGAAATAGTTTTATGGGTATGTTCTTCACATATGAATTTTGATCAAGAGATATGCAGTCCATGCCATCAACAATTTCAGAATATATTTTCCTCATTATTCCTGGATCTCCATTCCCCACTCCCCATCCTCTGGTGCAATGCCCCAGAGGAATTACTAAAGCAGTCTCTATAGATTTTTCCTATTCTTGAGTTAGTATGCAAAAAGTCATGCAAAACACAAATGGGGCAGAAACAAACAACAACTAGACAAGACCAAAAATCTTCCTTTGAAAGGAAAGCAGGGGATACTAAAAGCTGAAACAACTTTAGAATGATGATCAAATGATGAGGTATCATATTTTAACTTCACAACACCTACCATCTTCTGCTATTATTATTATCATTATTGACTTTTACAGTTTGTATCACAATCCACACATATAGCCATTGTGTTAAGCACATCTGTACATGTGCTGCCATCATCCTTTTTCAAAACATCTTCTTATACTTGAGCCATTGGTATCAGCTCCTTATTTTTTAACCTCCCTCCCCCATGAAATCGTGATGATTTCTTTCATGTCTTACAATGACTACTGTCTCCATTTACCCACTTTTCTGTTGTCTCTTTCTCTGGGAAGGGGCCATGCATCTTTCATCTTTGTGATTGGTCCTCCTGCTTCCCTTACCCTCCTAATTTCGCTACTCTTATAATTGGTCCTTAGGCGGTTATCTGTCCTGGATTCCACGTGATTCCTGCTCTTATCCGTACCAGTATATATGTACTAGTCTAGCCAGATTTGTAAGGCAAAGTTGGGGTCATGATAGTGAGTGGGAGAGGAAGCATTGAAGAACTAGAGGAACGTTGTTTGTTTCTTCCATGCTGCACTGCACCCTGACAGGCTTGTCTTTTCCTGTGACTCTTCTGACAGGAGATGTTTAATTGACTACTGATGAACTTTGGGTCTACACTCTGCTCTCACCCTCATTCACAGCCATATGATTTTGTTTGGGGTTTTTGGTGCCTGATACTTGATCCCACTGTCACCTCATGATCACATAGGCTGATGTGCTTCTTCCATGTGGACTCTTGCTTTTCAGCTAGATGGCTGTTTATCTTCAAACCTTTAAGCTCCAGATGCTGTAGCTTTTGATAGCAAGGCACCATCAGCTTTTTCACTACATTTGCTTATGCACCCATTTTGTCTTCAGCGATTGTGTCAGGTAAGGTGAGCATCACAGAGTGCCAGGTTAGTAAAACAAAGTGTTCTTGTGTTGAGGAAGTACTTGAATGAATGCCAGTGTCCATCTGTTGCAGTAATACTTTATAAATAAATACATTTACACATACCTATTCCTCTATATTCTATACAAAAGTACTTACATATATACATGTGCTTGTATTTGGAACTTTATAAATATCCTTTTCCTCCCAGTTCTTTCCTCTATTTCCTTTTACTTTTCTCTTGTCCCACTGTCATGTTCTGTCTTTTTTAAGGTTTTGGTAATTCCTATATTGTCCTTGATCAAGGTCCCCCCCCACACACACACACACCAAACATGCTATGCCATCCTCACCATCGATTTTGGATCACTTGTCCTTCCCTTGTCCCTGGGTTTGTTGGCAACCCCTTTGTTCTCTCTTCCAGATTGTTCATCCCACCTATCTTGTCAGATAAGCAGGCAGAGACAATAGTATATACAAGAAAAGAAAAAAAGAACACGATACATAACAAAGAAAGAAAACAAAAAAGAAAAAAAATTAAATAACAGCAAAAAAGAAAAGCCCTCAAACAGTTCCAGGTCTGTCTGTTGATCTTTAAGAATGTTTTCCACTTGAGTTCACTGGGAGTGCCAAACCCTGATCCCAAAGTCCACTTTTGGCATTCCTTGGGGGCTTCACAGCTTGGCTTCCCTTGCAGCTCTGCTGCACATCCTTAATGTTCCGTCACTGAGTGGTGGGGTCAGGTTGGGCTCATCTTATACCCTGTGACCCCAGTGCCGTCCTTTGTACTGCTATAGGTCACTGAGGAAAGTTGTGTCTTATGGTGGGGCAGCCCTGTCATCCTTTCTGTGCATTAGCTATTCTGATCCAGAATATTGTCATAAGGGTTTGGTGTTGTAGATTTTAGTAATAAGGCCTCAGTGTGATGTGTCATAGCTGAAGATGTTTTCCCATTCCATGGGATCTCTTATTAGTCTCTTAGTGAATTTTTTTTATGTATTCAGGAGTTTTAGCTTCAGTATATCCCAGTTGACAGTTTGTGCCTCCTCAGTGTTTGTGTCCTTCCATATGTCTAATAACATATGCATTTCTTGAGGCAAAGTTCTCAGGTTTGTCCCAATTCCTTCATTGATGACCCTAATTGTTTGGGGTTTTATCTAAAGGTCTATGATCCACCTTGAATCTATTCTGATGCATAGAGTGAAGTGAGGTAAGAGTCTGACTTCATTTTTCTGCGGGTAGATATCCATCTTTTCCCAGCACCACTTATTGAACTAGGTATCCACTTTCCATTTGATATAGCTTGGTCTCTTATTGAAGATCCATTATATGTATGTTGATGATTTTATTTGGATTTTCAGTTCTTTACCATTGGTCTGAGTATCTATCACTGTATTAATATCACACAGTGTTTACTGCCACAGTGTGGCAATAAAATAGGTGCTAATGTCAAGTAAAACAAACCCTCCAACTTTGTTCTTTTTCTTGAGGAAGTCTCTGTTAATTCTGGGCTTCTTCCTTCTCCATATGAAGTTGGTAATCAGTTTTTCCAGTTCTCTGAAGAATGATGATGGTTTGTACCAGGATAACATGGAAATTATATAATGCCTTGGACAGAACTGACATTATTATACTAAGTCTCTGAGCATGGGGTATTCTTCCATTTGTTGAGATCCATTCTTGGATTCTTGTAATAGTGTTCTGTATTTGCTTTGTGTGTGTGGCATCACTGCCCTGGTAGGAGTAGGAAGCCCAGCCGTGCTCCTGGAGAGCTGCTGCTGGATTTGAACAGTCGGCCACCAGGGCTCAGCCAGTGTTCTGTATTTTTTCCCAAACAAATCTTTTGGTTTTTTTAGTCAGATCTATCTCTAGATATTTCAACTTGTGTCTGGTTATTATAAAGCATACTACCTTTTGATCCCCCCCCTTCTGTGGTTTTGCCTGATGTCTATCTGTTGTTCTTGTATCCTTCCACTACGTCATAATCCTCTATGGCTTATAGGACTCACTTTATGGAGCTTTTGGGATTTTCCACATATAAAATCATATCATCTGCATATAATGAGAGTTTTGCCTCTTCTTTCCCCAGATGAGTACCTATGATATAGTTTCTTTGCCTTATACTGTTAGCGAGGACCTCCAGTACAATATAAAATAGGAATGGGGACAAGAAGAATTCCTTTTTCAAAGGGATCCTTTTCACCTTATCTCCATTGACTACCATATTCTTTGTTATTTTTCATGTGTAGCTTGTATTATATTGGGGGATTTTACTTTCATTCCTATCATCTTGAAGTCTGAAACAGGAACTGGTGTTGGATGTTGTCGGATGCTTTTCCAGCATCTATCAACTTTGTAATGCGGTTCTTATAATTTTTCATTTCGAGATGGCAAATAATATTAATGATCTTTTGTATGTTGGACCATACCTGCATCTCTGGTATGAATCCCACTTGGTCATGGTGAATTATTTGTTTTATATACTTTTGTATTCTGTGGGCCAGTATTTTGTTAAGGATTTTTCCATATGTTAATTAGGGATATTGGTCTGTAGTTCTCAATTCTTTTGGATCCTTGTACAGTTTAGATATCAAAGTTATTTCTCTTCATGGAAAGAGTCTGTGAGTTTGCCATCTTTTTCTGTGTTCTGGAAGGATTTGTGTAGGACTGGTGTCAGTTCTTCCCTGAATTCTTGGTAGAATTCTCCTGTGAATCCATTAGGTCTGGGGGATTATTTTGCCGAGAATCCCTTGCTAACCTCAGCTATCTCTTTGATTGCTATGGGTCTGTTGAGATTATTGATGTTCATAAGGAATAGTCTAGGATGGGATAGTTTTTCCAAGAATTTGTCCATGTCTTTCACGTTGCTGGATTTGTAAGAGTACAGTCTTTTGTATTACAGTGCAATTATCATCTTGATTTCATTGTTGTCTGTTATAATATCCCCTGTTTCATCCCTCATCTTTGCTATTGAGATTTGTTCCTTCCTTTCTTTGGTTAGGTTTGCCTGTGATCTGTCAATTCTGTTCATCTAGCACCATTAATTTTTTCCATATTTTTCTTATTTCCCCACTCCTGAATCTCAGCCCTGATTTTTATTATTTCTTTTCTTTCACTATTAGTAGTATTGTCCTGTTGATTCTGCCCTTATTGTTGTAAATTTTGTGCCATTGTCTCAGTAATTGATCTCACTTCCTTTTCCATGTGTGCATATGTTGCTATCAAACTTCCTCCTTTGCTGTGTGCTGTAAATTTTGGAACATTGCATTCTCATTCTCGTTGACTTCTAGAAATTTACTAATTTAATCTCTGATATTGGCCAGTAACCACACCTTTTGCAATAGAGTTATTCATGCTACAATTGTTTGCTCTTGTTTTCTTCATCATTCTTTTGTTGGTTTCTAACCTTATGGCACAGCGGTCTGTATGATCTCAATGTGCTTGAATTCATGTAGATTTGACCTGTCTGAACATGTGGTCTATCTTTGAGTATGGCCATATGAGCTTGAAAAGAATGTAAATTTGGATTTGGATGGAGAACTCTGTAAATATCTATCAGGTGGAATCATTTTAATTGTAGTGTTTAGGTCTGTAGCCTCCTTGTTAAGTTTCTTTCTTTGTGATCTCGCTTTCCAATGTATGTCTTGGAGGCCGCACATTGAGAGGTTGTATCTTCTAAGCCAGTGTGCTATTCTCTACCTTTTAAGGCCTGCATTTATTCTATAGATATTTAGGGTTAGTGTATCAATCTGTGGACTATGTGATGTCATCTTCTGCCTTTTCTGTTGGGTGTTTTCCTACCTCCATTTCTTATCCATGGGTTGTGTGTGTGTGTGTGTGTGAGTTTCATTCTTGCTTTATTTCCACAATTAAGGCAGTGCTATCTTGGGGGCTGCTTTCTCTTTGTTGATCTCCTGTTGGACTTTCTCTTTCTGGTAGTCTCTTATTTGCATTTGGTGAGTGTTGTTCTTTTGCCCATACTAGATAGGCAAGAATATTTAGTAGGACCAGGTTTCTTTTAACATATTATTTGAGTTTTTCCTTGTCCAGAAAAACTCTCGCTTCTCCATCAACTTTGATATTTAATTTTGTTGGACAGAGTATGCTTGGATTTACATTATTTTCCTTAAATTTTTGGAATATGTTATTCCATTCTCTCCCTTTCTTCCTAGTGTCTACTGATAGGTCTGAGCATACTTTTTTTTTTTTTTAGGTCTGAGCATAATTTTTATCTGATGGTCTTTATAGGTAATTTTTCCCTAGTTGTGATCATGATTCTTTCCTTTTCCTCAAGATGTATAGTTCAACTATTTTATGCCTTGGTGACTTCTTCTTGGGATTCCGTCTAGCTGGTGTTCTCTTGGCCTAAATAATGTTTGCCTGATTTTCATTCATTAAGCTGGGGAAGTTTTTCTCCAAGAATTCCTTTGCTAATTTTGCTGTTGACTTCTTTGCATGTTTTCCTCCAGTAATCCAATTATGCTGATGCTGTTCCTCTTCATAGTGTCGGACATATGTTCATGTTTGCTTTAGTTTTTCTGATGATTTTATTTGACATTTTTTCCCTTTTTTAAAAGTCTGCTTGGATATCCTTAGTGCAGTTCTCTGCCTCTTCCTGTTGGCTGGCAATGTCCATGAAATTGCTGCTAATTTTTTATCTCATCTCTTATTAGCTCTTGTATTTTCCTTTGGTGGATGGCCTTTCTTCTATCACTTCATACTTTTCCCATATTGCATTCCTCATATTCTAGATGACTCTAAAGAGCATTCTGAAGGCTTCTTTGTGTGGTAGGTCAGCATCTGCTTCTTCTATGACAGCCATCAAGTCTAGGTCATTCTCTGACATTGGATTTTGTTTCCCTGCTTCTTGCTGAAGCTTTTCAGACATCTTGCTTCTTCAGTGTTGATTTATTGAAGTTACGGTGTCATTTTCCTGGAACTCACCGAGCCTTGGGCTTTCTCTTTGGAAGGTTGATAGTGATGATTTTGTGTGGTAGGTCAACATCTGCTTCTTCTATGACAGCCATCAAGTCTAGGTCATTCTCTGACATTGGATTTTGTTTCCCTGCTTCTTGCTGAAGCTTTTCAGACATCTTGCTTCCTCAGTGTTGATTTATTGAAGTTACGGTGCCATTTTCCTGGAACTCACCGAGTCTTGGGCTTTCTCTTTGGAAGATTGATAGTGATGCTTCTGCAGGCTACCTATAGGCAACTGCCCTGAGAGGTTGTGTCTCACTCTGTCCCCCTGGAATTTCCCCCCAACTCTAGCCGATCAGGGTCTGTTACTTGGAAGGCAATTTGGGTGGTCTTCTCAGGAGTCAGGCTCTGAGGTCTGGCTGTGTTAAGCTCCAGCAACCCTCAGGTCTCCATAGGGGCTTTTGGCAGCTATGTGCTCTGAGACCTGAAGGTGTAGGAGCATGCAAATCAGACAGTGTGGATGTGGGAGGGGTAGGGTCCATTGCTCCTAGCTAGAGGCATCCAGCCAAGTCTGTTCTGTTAGAGAGGCAGAAAAGAGAAAAAAAGAAAGTTAGTTTTAGAAGAGGGATTCACTAATGGTCAGCAAAAGTGCCCATGTCACTTGGAATATCAAATCAAGGTTATGTCAGTCTCTGCTGGATAGTTGGTGCTCAGAATTGTCAAGATGCTGTGGCTGGCGGAGAATGGATACTCCACCACAGCCGAGTAGCTGGTGCTGGGCCAGTTCCTACAGGAGCAAGAGAATTAACTGATAGCTTTGGATTCCCTGCTCAGCCACCAGATCTGCCAACTCACCAATCTTCATGGAGCTCCCAGAGTGAGCAGCCTACCTTGTCACCATCTTGCCCCACCTCTCTCATTCTGTTCTCTTTATAAGTCTGTAACCAAATCAAATTCACTGTGATGGAATCAATTCCAACTCATAACCACCCTATACATCAGATCAGAAGTCTGCCCTTGGGTTTCTAAGACTGCATCTCTTCATGAGAATAGAAAGTCTTCTCTTTCTACCCTGAACAACTGGTGGTAGCATATGGCAAATAATAATGATTATAAAGAATAGCAATAATAATAATATTTAATATAACAAAAAGGGTTCCTCATAGGTAGGGTGGGGAGGTAAGGATAAACAGGAGCTGATGTCAAAGAGTACAAGATGAAATAAAATGTTTTGAAAATGATGGTGGCAATAATGGTACACTCCATGCCTGATCCAATTCAACTATGGATTGCTATAATACCTGTATGAGATCCCAATACAAGGAGAAAGAAAAAGAAATGAAAACCCTGATTTCCAACTAGGATCACATTTAAAAAAAACAGGGGGTTCTGTTCCAACACAAATCACTGAGGGACACGACTCCATTCACAACAAGCGGTAAACATATCACTGTAATTCATAGATAACTTCTTCCCACTCTGAGCTCACCGATGAGCTTTGGACCTACCCTCTATGGCCCTGCTATAGGCTTGTACTAACTCTCTTTGGCCCTCAGTTTGCTGATCTGCAAAATGGGTTACAGAGCAGCCAGCCTCATTGGATGGTTTAGAGGCTCATGTATCAATCATGAGGCCCAAGCAAACGAGCAGTGCCAGCTCTTGTCATCTTTCCCTTGTAGTGGTTAGTAGTTGTACTAGTTGTAACTAGACCAAAGGAGATATAAGTAGGTGGAAAATTTTTGTCCTCAAAACACAAACAAAACAAAATAAATACATCTACTGCTGTGCAGTCAATTCTGATTCATAACAAGTCTATGGAGAACGAATGTTATGCTGGAGGTTAAGGGGCACCTGATCCCAAACAAGATGTTTCCAAGGGTCTCATATGCCTAAGAAAGTTGCACATTGATTAAGAAAGATCAGAGAAGAATTGATGTATTGAAATTATGATGCTGGTGAAGAATATGGAAAGTTTCATGGACAACCCAAAGAACCACCAGTTTTATCTTGGAAGAAATACAGCTGGAATTCTTCTTAAGCTTGAGGAGGACAGGACTTAGCCTCAAATACTTTGGGCAAATTATCAAGAAAGACCAGTCCCTGGAAAAGAACATAATACTTGGTAAAACACAGTGGCAGTAAAAAGAAGAAGCTCCCTGACAAGATGGACTGAGACAGTGTCTGCAACCATGGGATCAAACATGACCACTGTGAGGATGTTACAGGACCAGGGGATGTTTCTTTCCTCTGCACATCAGGTAGCTCTGTGTCAGAATCAACTTGGTGGCACCAAGAAACAACAACAGCCGCGGCAGCAGAACTGCTCCTTCATGTTTGCAATGCTGTAAAACCTCATGGGGAACAGAAGCTCTTCATGTGCTCCCTGCTGATTTTGCTGTTAGGGGGCCTATATGTAAGCTACTCTGCCACTCAGGCTTCATACATTTTGTGCAGAAAAGCAAGTGATGGTAAGTAGCACAAGGATGACGTTCACCAAGAGTCCAGAGGCGGCCTTGATGAGAGGGTGACATGCATGCTGGGAGATCAGAAGACAAAGGGTGAGTCTGGAGAAAGAGACGCGGATTACAATGAAGGCCTTGGAACCCAGTTCATGACCTGCTTTTTCTTATATTTTATTTTATTTCTGATAGGAGATTATGCAATTCATTGTTTTCTGTTTGTGTCAGTCCCACATGACAAATAATAGCTGCCTTACCAAGATAAGGAAATGACGAAGTGGATGAGAAATCAAATTGAAAATTCAAGCATCATCTAAATGCATGATGAATTCTGCCTTGAATTTAAAGTCATAAATCATAACTTTAAAGGAAAACAAAATTATGTATGGTTTCGGCCTCACCAGGTCCCTGGTCCACTAACCTCCCCAGGCTCTCCTGGCAGGAAATCAGCCTTCATTTTGAGCATTTGATTTCAGGGTCACCTGTCCAAAAGGCACTTGGGGCTCATGCTTCTGATCCTATGGACATGAGAAGATACAGGGCAGAAGCAGACCATCTTGGGAGCTGGTTAGATACCTCCTACCCACATGCTCAAAGTGTGGGCAGGTATCTCTTAGGATTCTTTCTGAACACAATGAGGCTGTTATGCATTATAGCTAAGGATGTGTAGAACCTTGGACTCTTCAGCGGAGACTTTGGGAGGACAGTCCACCAACCAATGAGCTACACAAGATTCTCTTTTGCAAAGCTTACAGTTCAGTACAGAGGATGTTACACAGAAATCCAAACTAGGAGACTCTGAAGAAGAACCATAAAAAGGGGTTTCAAATGCTACTGCCTCCAGCTGTTGGAGTCAGGAAAGTCTCTGCAGAAAAGACAAGCTTGAAGTTGGACCTTCACTGGGGAGAATGAAGTAGGCTCTGTGGATGGGTTGTGTGTCTCAGATGGGCGCGTTGCTATTGTGAGACCATGTCCTTACAAGGTCTTCAGGATGTAGCTGATGCTTCCAGGATTTCCGTGCTTCAAGATTTCTCTGGTGCTTCAACTCACTCACTGCCATCTGGTTGATTATGACTTTTAACAACCTTAAAGAGCAGAATAGATTTCTGAGACTGCAGGTTTCTGAATCTGTGACTCTTTATGAGATATGAAAGCCACCATCTTTCTCCCACGGAAGTGCTGATGGATCATGACTCGATGCGCTGACACAATGGCTGCCACAATGGGCTCCATGATAGCAACCACATGGAGGAAGGCCGGCATTCCTTTCTATTATATATATTCCTTTCTCTTCACTGTGAGTCAAAGCTGATTGGACAGTCTCCGACAGCAGCAGTCATCGATTTGGTGAGTGTATCTGCTGAGGACCTTGGGGGTTGAGCAAAAGAAGCTGAACTTCAGACAGTTGACCTTCAGGTACTGCTTTCTCTGCTCAGAATTCAAGTGGTGGGTTGACGACAAGAAGTGATGCAAGGGTCCAGTTGATCCAATGAGGGAGTGTCTCATGATTGGCAGCCAATGGGAACTACAGGCGTCAGGGAGCAGTGGTCCCACAAAGAATGGGTATGGGCAGATAGCAACAACAGGAAAAGTGGAGGTGCCCACA
The DNA here is from genome assembly GCA_004026705.1 of Nesogale talazaci. Classification (NCBI taxonomy): domain Eukaryota; kingdom Metazoa; phylum Chordata; class Mammalia; order Afrosoricida; family Tenrecidae; genus Nesogale; species Nesogale talazaci. Next base: position 254,352 of record PVJH01000089.1, read on the forward strand.
CACTCCCACCCTTCCTTTCCATATGCACTTTGACTGGTGTGTCAGTTTGTGTTGACTAGAGAAACAAACCTAAAGACTCTTATATGTATGTAAGAGAGAGCTTTATATCAAAAAGCAATTGTATATTAGGAAAACATCCCAATCCAGTTCTTATCAAGTCCTTAAGCCCAATGCTAACCCATATGTCTGATACCAGTCTATAAATTCCTTTTCAGGTTCACACAACACATGCAATGACATGAATGCGGGAAGAACACAGGCTGGTGGGTGGAACACTTTGTGGATCAAGTGGTGGTGGAAATATCTCAGCACTGGCATGGGTCTCCACATGGCTCCTCCAGGTCCAGAGCTCTGGTTCCATCAATGTCACTCCATGTGTCTTATCAGAAGGAAGTCAACTCCAGGGAGGAATGCAGGAGTTCCCAGAAACCTCAGGGGGAAGGTATGGACCACACTGAGGGATCATTGGCTGAGACTTGATTGACAGGTTAGACATCACTCCTTTGCAAGTTGACAGACTATCCAACTTCCACAACCAGCTTGACCCAATGCCTGAAAAATGATGATGCCCTTGGACTCAACATTTCTATTTTGACAACCAGAGATGCGTCTAGAACATGTGCACCAAGACTGCTGTCTCTGCTGGGTTGATGAACATGAAGAGTGAAAAAACAACCTACGTATCTCATAAGAGGGATTTGATTTGTACACTTTGGCATATTCGGGGGAAAGGTAGTGTATATGGATGTGGACTGGGTGCAGGATGGAGAGTGGAGAATCAACCACATGTCACATACTCTCAGGGATCTCTCGGAGACGAGATGAATGCTGTGTGTCATTAGCAGTTCCTAGAAATCACATGACTCAGCTAGATCAATTAATTGAATCTGGATAAGAATTGCTCTGTAGGGTTCAATGAGAAGGTTTGGAGTTAAGTGATGAGGAGTCATTTCAAACACCAGTGCCTCATTAAAATAATCCAAAGATGACATCCACTATGACTACTGAATTTAAAGACCAGCCTGCCTTCCCAACCAATGCCTCCCCAATTAATGTGGGAGTGATGGCATGTGTCTGACCACCTTCTCCCAATGGAATCTGCCAAGCAAGTAAAACCCCAAGCCTGTGGAAGAACAAACCTGCTGAGCTACATTCTTTGATTCATGCTACTTTTGGAAACCAGGAATGTTGGATTTCAGCTTTGCTTTCAATCACTTTCACATCTTGATAATATTCTGAATCATTTATTGCATTTTTATAAATGAAGCTCTTCTTCAAAAGGACTTGAGCATCAGCGATGGCATCCAGATCATTATAGCACTTTAGTTCCCTCTACAAATCTGAGTAAGGGTTGAAAGATTTCAGAGGCTGGGTGAAGTGTATGTCTGAGTACCTCCCTGTGTTTCAGTGCAGGTGTTGCCCTGGGGAAGATTATATCTCCATGAAGGTGTTGCCTTGGGTGGGCGGGTAGAATAGGTGTCAAGTCTGAGCAGGTGGTGGATCCTTGGGTTGGGGGGGGGGTCACATCCTTTTGTAGGTAGACCTCTGTTGGGGGTTTTCACGCCCCTGTGCAGGTAGATTCCTTGTTTTTTTTTTTTTTTTTGTGTGTGTGTGTGTGTGTTCTTTATTTTTGGGGGGTTTTTTTGGTCTTGTGCGATCTCTTATGCTCAATGTTGGGACCCATCCCAGAATCGAGGCCCCAAGTTTCAGTTCTTCTTTTTCCAGTATCTAACCCTTTGGTGTGTGAGCACTGAGCTCCACAGACCTGCTTTCTCATCCTTGCAATTGGACGGTTATATTGCCCCCAGCTCATCTCTCACCAGCACCACCATCAGAATGATAAGTAGCAAAGTATTGTTCCTAGAGTGACCTCCTGTTTATGTGATACTGCCAGAGATTCAGGTAGCCTTCCAAGGCATGGAGGGCAAAGGTCCCTTCAGGCACTCTCCTCTTCCTTTCCTTTGAACTTTTAATTTCTCTACAGAAAAGGGCATGACCCCAGAGGTCAATGAATTTGTACAAACAGGGGACATCTGTGTGACCCTCACCCAATCATAGGGCAGACCTGAATCACTTCTGTAGTCCTGGTCCCTGCTTCCTATCACCAGACTTCCAGATGGCTGCTGTCCTGACCTGTCCCCAAGAGCAGTGCCTGCTGCAAGATAGAAATAATAGCACTTGTAGTGCTCTCTCTCTCTGTTTGGGGACACAGGCAGAGAGCCTGCACACTTATTTTTGTTTAGCCTTGCCTACACCTGAAGGCTTTCACCTGCATCAGCTCCTTCAGCCTCTACTGCATTCCTGTGAGGTAGGAAGGGGGCCCCCATGTCACAAATCATGAGTGAGTTCTGAGGGAGGATGGTGAGATCTACCTGCGTATCTGGAACTTGGTTGAGCCTCACCAGAAACTTTCATGTCCTCAGCAACTTGCAGTTCAAAAGTGCACGCACACACACACAGACACACACACAGTGTCTTCATTCTACATAGCAAGTGTCCCCAGCCCCACATTCCAAAATCCATCCCATCTTCCCTGACCTCCACATCCATTGCATTGGTTACCTGAGTCTGCAGGGTTGACAAAGTCAAATCAAAAAGTATTGCTTCTGGGGTTTCTGTTCATACACACTCAGATTTATTCCAATCAAAACTTGTTTGAACATGTCTCTGTGGCCAGAGAATGTTCACAGGCAATTTATCTCAACAGTACACTTGTATCTTTAGAAAATCTCCCTGTGAGGGGGTTAAAAAACAAAACTAGCATCCTTTGTGCAATGGAGCTGGGGTTCTTTTGAAATCACGGCCAAGATCAAGTGATTAATAAAATGGAAATAGACATTTTTCCATATCACTGAAGATTTGCAACAAGTGTGTAGGCACGTTGCCCCAGCTGCATAAAACCACAGCTCTCAGATAGAGTGAACATTTTAAGCAAGGCAAAGAACCTCTTAGAGTTCAATTCAAGGCTGAGAAGTCAGGTCAGATGGTGATGGTGATTTGTTTTCAATGATTATGTCTTCCAGTGGGGTCATCTTGATAGACATTCCATGGAAAGATACAGGGTTACCACAGGGTTTGTTGGATTCAACTTTAAGAGAAAGAGGAACTGCTCTGGTGAGAAAAAAATCTAGGGACGTTGTACCTGGAACTTATTTTCCAGCATCACAATGACCTTGCTCATTCTATTGCTGCCCTGTGAGAATCACTCTGGGAACCCTCACCCCATCTACCCCACAGGCCTGACCTTGTTTCTTCAGATTTTCTTTTCTTGTCTAAATGCCAAGACAATTTAAAAGGAAGATGCTTTGAGTTCCTTCTCCACCCCCACTCCCAGATTCCAAAACTTCCATTTTACCTATTTTTGAAGGGATGAAGGAGCATCATTCTTCTAGAGAAGACAAAAGAGATGAACACAAAACATCTAAAAGAGCATTGACCTCGATGAGAGATAGACTGATTCAATTCACAATAGCTTTACACTGTGAGCTTGTAAATAAGACCGTTCTAGGATTTGGTAGCACTATGTTTAAAACCTGCACTCACTCTACTTTCTAAGAAAATTTGGTCCTAACAGGATGGCAAAAAGCACAAAATTTAACTCTTCAATTGCTGGCCCAATGGCAGGTGCCTGGAACCAACCAATCAGTGGCTCTATGAGACAAACACCTGGTGTTCTATCGGAGTAAAGATTCCTAAAATCCACTGAGTCGATTCTGACTCATAGGGACCCACCAATAGGATTTTCAAAGCTGTAAGCCTTTACCAGAACAGAGAGTCTCACCTCTCTCTTGTGGATCAACTGCTGTATTTGAAGCATTGACCTTGTAATCAACAGCAGCACCACAAACTCAGCGGATCAGTTCTCTGCTGGGCCAGCGGGATGCTATGTGCCAGAGTTCCTACAACACTGCAATAGCAGTAAGCACACAAGGATGGAATGGCCCCATTGGCAGGGAGAATTTTTCCCTGGAGAATGCCTCAGATGGACAGAGAGGGTTTGGCAGGGTGTGCTCACCACAAATATTTTTGGGAGCCTGTTGTTTTGTGAACAGAGGGTCATATCGTAATACAGAGATGCACGAGAATAACAAAAGCTGTAATAAGGTTCAGACAGTTTTACAATGAAGCTGAAGCTGTTTTTACAGCAGCAGCTGAGAAAGTTGTTTGAACTGTTTGGATATGATTTCCTGACATCGGAAGATCTGTCAGGGTGATATGTTTTGTAACGTCGAGTAAAATATGACTCAGAAGGCCCTGTGTAGCAGGAGTGTTTCAGTTTTATGACTATCCTGTTATTCATCCTTTCATCTGCAGCGTGGATCAACATTTCTGAATTTATTGCAGACATATGTCTGAGTGCTTGCTGCGCAGTGGGGAACAACAAAAGTTAAAAATGGGAAATGAAGGCTGCAGCTTTGGCAGAAGGGGGCTTCGAGGCCAAGGAATCAGAAAACCTCAACAGTCTCATCTCACAGTGGTGATCGTCAGAACCCCAAATTTCCCCGGTCAAGCTCCAAATGGTCACAAGGAATACATAGCAGCAAGGCTTATCTGAGAACCACTCCAATTGACCAAGGAAGCATGAGGTCCCCAGCCTCTGCTCTCAGGGTCACCTGATAGAGCTGGTTACAAGGAGAGGAGCAGTCCTGAGACTGAAGGTGTTTCGTGCTTGTGTTTAGACCCATGGATGTACAAGGGGGACAAAAATGCAAGCAGAAGCTTGTTTGCAAATCGATGCATCGGGAAGAGCTAACTCCATCAACGTGGTTTCTTGTTCTTGAGCATGGTGGGTTCTGCCCTTCATTCTTCTGGTCTTCTCTTTGGCTCTTGAGCTGGAAGACACACTTTCCCTCTAGTGGGACCTGTTTGGACTTTTCCCAGATGGTTCTTTTTCTGGGCTGTGCACAAAATGGCGCGGTGGTGAGGAGCTGTCAAACTGGATGGAGACACCACTCCACTTCTGTTCCCAACCTCGGTTTCCCAGAAACTGGGAAGACATGGTGCTAGAAAGAGCTTTGCATTTTCCCCAGAATGTCAGAACTTCGGGCTGAATTCACGTGGTTTTGGAGCAAGCAGCCTGCCGGTGCTGTTGAGAAATAATTAGGGAAAAGACATCTGGGTCATAATCCAACCGAATTGTTCCTATTATTAAGCCCCAGTTTTTATTTGACGCACAAGAGTGTGTCAGCTCTTGTGGAGAAGTCACCGAGTGGCAGCCAGTTGTGTTCTGAAGCACAGCGCTGAGGGCACAGGAAGATAAGACAGGGGAAGAATGTTGTAGTAGTGGGTGTGGGCACGGAGCTGTAGGACATGAAGGGAGGGTTACTCTGCCTTTCTCAGAGCTCTGTGGGAGTTGACACGAGAGGCACCAGTGCTTCATAGTGACAGGCAGGAGTTAATGTGAGGACAGAGTTTCATAAGGAGACAGACAACAGGAGCATTACATCATCAACTCTGTTTCTAATCCCAAACAGGACAACAAGTGAGGGGCATTGCATTCTACGCTGAAACACAGGCCATCTTCATGGGTCACAGGTGATCGGTCAGCAATTGGCTAGCTTATATGGAATGTAGATTTGGAATTCTAACCTCCCCCGACCCAAGCAAAACACAACTGTGAAACAATATATTTCTGCTCCTTATCTTGCATACTTTGGAAGGACGTGAAGCTTGATAAAGGACAGTGAAAAAAGAGGAAGGCTCTCAAGAAGCTGAACTGACTCAGTGGCTGCAACAATGGACTCGATGCAGGACTGGGCAGTGTTTCCTTCTCTTATGCATCGGGTTCAGTCGCGGTGGCTCAGACCTGATTCCAGGGCATCAATACGAACAGCACATGTGATAGTGTTTGCTATGGTGGCCTTAGGAAGCTAACATAAGCAATATGTATATTATATTCCAAACATTACTATTGGTATCATTAAGATAACAAGCTTGCCTACTTTATGAATGTTGGTAGGAGTGGGTTAGGGCACTTATTCTGGAGAGTTCTATCAAGAATTTCACTGATCTTTCAAGGAGATGTCAATTTAAGCAAAGAGAATGCTTGCTTTGGAGTCAAATGTCAGCCCTTTGCAACTTGCCTTTTCAAAACTCAGAACACTTGGTGCTGGAGAAACCCTACTGCAGGTCTTTCCTTCCTTAACCCTTGTTGTCTCTGTCCTTCTTTCACATCATGCCTTCCACAGTATTACTGTCTCTGCTACCTTGGACTGATACACAGTCAGTGATGAGGTTGCTGAATGTGCCAGTCCCCAGAGCCTGCCAGAGAGCTCACAAAGAGTCTACTCCCTGCAGGAACAGGGCTCCAGGATGAATACAGAAGAGAGACTGCTTGGGCAAACATGCCTTCCAGCAACACTGGTGTGTTTGTTCTGTAGCTTATTAAAAAATTCAATCTCTCCAATTTGGTGTGTTCTCAAAATCAAAAAGTGATCCACAAAATAGCTCTTCCCAGAACAAACCAAATTCTCCGAACCATTTGAAATCGGAATCCTGGTTTCACGCTAGACTTTGCTTTGGAAGTTTTGTTGTTGGTGTTGTGCTTGTTTTTCCATTAGCTCATAAGTTTCCATACCTTCTCGCCACTCTCTTTCCTTCAACGGGGACAAGAATGTATGAAAATCCACTCAGGTGCAATGGACATGCTGTCAGGAGAGCGTGGTCCCTGGAGAAGGACATCATACTTGCTTCAGTGGAGAGGTCATGAAAAAGAGGAAGACCGCTATGGAGCTGGATTGACACAGCATCTCAATCATGAGGGGGCAACTGATGTTGTTAGGGATTATGATGGGAGTTGTATGGGCCCCCCGATAAACTGATTCATTAAAAAAAAGGGGGAGTTTTTTTTTTAAAGAAGAGCTTGTACCAAGGGTTCAAGTGGAAAATGTTGGGAAATGTATGTGGAAACATGTGTGCAAATGTGCTTGATACAAATGATGTACTGAATGTTGTAGTAGCTGTAAGACTCCCCAATAAAATTTTTTTAAAAATCTAAAAAAAAATGAGTGGGCAAGGGAATGAGCAATGTTCTCTTCTGCTGTACCAAGAGTTACAATGCATCACAACTGATGCAACTGACCACAACAACTACCCTCCCTGTGAGTTAAGCTGCTGGCAAAAAAAAAATAGTGAAAGTCCCATGGGCCGCCAAGAGAACAAAAAGAATATGTCTTGGAGTGTGCCCAGTATGAAAAAAGGATGTCAAGACTTCAACTCAACAACAACAAAAAAGACTTCATCTCATGTGCATTGAGTACATAGTCAGGAGGGATCAGTGCTTGGAAAGGGATGGCATGCTTGGTAAAGCGAAGTCGAAAATCTTCAGCAAGATGAATTGGCAAGGTGGCTACAATGATAGCTTCAAACATAAAAACAGCTGTGAGGATCGTGCAGCACCAGTCAGTGTTTCATTCTGTTGTACACAGGTTTGCTATGAGTGGAGACTGACTTAATGATACCAAAAATGAAAACAGCTTATGACGGTATAAAGGAAGTTAGGGGTACTTGTTTGGCACCACTCACAAATGAAGAACAGTAATGTTGGCTTCCTAACCTACCCCTCCTGGTGCTGACTCAAGAGAGGAATCTTCTGGGCTCTTGGATCATTTTTTCATTGCTGAAGTCACTGGGTATGAGAGGGCAAAGAGAAGGTGCAGACTCTGGTTGTGTGCAGGTTGTAAAGACTTTTCTGGTATGGGATGAAGATAAGTAATGACACCAATAGGAAGAGTCAAATAAAGCCTCCCCTGATAGTACAGTGGTTAATAAATCAGCAGTAACCCAAAGACTCATAGTCCACTGACTTCTCCAGAGAAAGATGAAGTTGTTTATTTTCTTAAATATTATAGTCTTATCCCTCCTTGCAGAGTTTTTAGTGCAAAGAGTGTGAAGAAAGGCACTTTTCCATTTCTAGAATTAGGTTAATTTGCTTCAACCTCAGACCTTCCACTCTAAAGATCATACACATGTCTGTTTACATTCCTGCTTCCAAGTTTCTTATATAAAAATTAACTGTTCCATGAAAGTGAGTTGAACTGTGTCCTCTATACTGCTGGTGGTATACTAATTAGTTGTTATATTCCTACTTGTATAAACCTATCCATATGTCTATCTATATGTATATAAACATAAGTGTCCAGGTTTTGTTACTCTAGAGAACCTTGCCTAATATACTATCTCACTCACCAAGGTCCATTAGGAAGATAAGCTTCTATGAGTGTGTTTTCATTGCTCTCTAAAAGCTGTCTCATTTTGCCAAATCCCCATAAGAGTCTTGGATTAGGTGGGACTCCTCTGTGATCCATTAGGTCAGAGGAGGCTGCAGTAGACTCTATCTTTGACCCCAATACACAGAGGACAGATGCCAAATGAAATGAATTGTCTTTCTTGAGTCTCTACCTCGATCTTCTGTCTAGAATATCTCCTGTCTTCGGAGGTGACCAGACATCCTGCTTTTTAACAAATTGTCCTGCATCCAGTGGCATTTTAAAATTAAATAAATATATTACAATACTACTTTTGTGTTCTATCAATGCTTTTGTTGCTCCATATAGACCAATTTTTTTAAACACCTAGACCAAATTTTTAATCAAGGCTCCCCACTCCCCCCAGTCAATGGTATCCCATTTAAAATCTGGTCACTTTAGCAGCAGTCACATGAGGTTAGCCCAGGAGTTGAGGCATTCACCATATATGGGTAGCTTATGATCTACACTGTTTTCAGATGTTAGTTGACCAAATACCCTTGTCACATCTTGTCTTCAAGCACAAAACCTTAATCCAAGAACAACAAAGGACCAAGCCTTAGTAGCCAGGACCTTCATGTCAAGAATAGTACCAGGAAAATGGGCACAAGACTAAATAAGACACAGTCTTTGCATTAAAAAGAAACTGCTGGCCACATGCAAAAAAAGAGAAGTAAACAGAAAAAATGAAACGTGTGGCGATCACATGCTGTGAGAGAAGCAGACACACTCTGACTGTCATTGGTAGAGGAATAGGACAGTGAAAATACACCTGAATGAGGATTCATCTCCGAATGAGACATATCTCCTTGCTGGTGTTATAAAGGGACCACTAAAAACACTACCATAAAAATAAGTAACTGGAATCTGTGTGATATAGTGGAAGGAAATGTTTGGGTTTTTTTGGAAATGTTTTAAAATATTTGAACAGAACCCACTCTTAAGGCTATTATAATGTGTCTTTGATGCATGAAAAACATAAATGGTATTCCTTTACATCTTGTTTCTTCTCACGATGAATTCATTTAAGTGTAAAGATGAAACAATATGCACATATATATTTAACATCATTCTATGTAAGATATGGGTGTGCATCTATATCCATGAATGTGTGTGTGTTATATCCACAAGCATATAAATCCTGTGAGAGATTTTGTAACCTGGTGACCTATTCCCGTCCCAAGGATTCCAATGGAAACTGTCTGTGCCTGGTAATTATTATTCCGACCCTATTAGCATAATGATAGCCTACCTTCCCCGGCACTGAATTTTTATCCACAATCTCCCAGAGGTCTTTAAGCTTGTTAATAATCATTACAGATAGCCAATGAAGTGAATCACTGCTAAAATGAACTCACCTGAACCTAAAGAGATTAACCCTGCTCAAGCCTGAAGTGCCCCATAAGAATTCATCAAAAGTCTCTGCCTATCAGCAAATGAAAAATAAAGAGAGTTACAGGGAAATTACCCTGTGTGGGAACACATATTTTTGTTCCAGTGAGTAACTACTTCCAAGTGGCTCCATCTTTAATTAACATTAGCAGAAACGTCTGTGGCACCCTCAGCAGACTCCTTCCTATAGATGTGCTGTGGCGGGTCACTGGCATCTCGTGATGAACAAGATGCTTGGCTTTGTCTGTCAGTCAATATGCTGCTTTAGGAAGCCGCCGTTGTAGGATGTGGTCATTGCAAGAAGAAGCCTGATTTGCTAAGCTGTAGTGTAACCAAGGTGTGTTTTGGTATGCATTGTTTTCTTTCCTTTTCTTCCCCTTTTGGGACCCAGTCTGAATATATTTCCTGTATTTCTCCTTGATCTCCTCCCTCAGTTGGTCTAGCACCACAAATCCTCCTGGTGTCTGAGAGCCTGCCACCGCTGAGAAGGGGTGAGCGTCTCTGGTTCAGGTCCAGGGGCAGAGAACATACCAAGCATGTTGAAAGTTCTCTTTTCACCAAATGACCATCATCCTTCCTGTGTCATGTAGAGACCATTGAAAGCTATCTATGTTTTATTCCTTCTTCTTTAATTGCAAAAACTCTCAGAACCCAAAAATTAGCCTTTTAACTTTGGAGGACAACAATTATGCAATGCATTAGGATTAATATTATGTACAAAGACCGAAGAAAAGTAGATGTGTTTTAACTATGACTTCAACAAAGCATATCAAATTACCACCGGCTGCCAAAAAATGTCGTTGTGTGACTCAGAAGAGGCACAGTCAGACAGACCCTTAGAATCGTGGATGGCAAGGCTTTGTCTTGTCTTTTGGCATGTTCTCAGGTGTGACCAGTCCCTGGAAAAGTATTTCATGCTTGGTAAAATGTAAGGGCCAGTGAAAAAAATAAAGACCCTCAATGACACAGTAACCCCCATAATGGGCTCAGATAAGACAATAATGGTACAGATGACACTGAAACCAGACAGTGTTTCACCCTATCGGATGCTAAGAATTGAACTAATTGATTGGTCTTTAATAGCAGCAACATGGTGGTTATGAAAATAATGCATGCTTGTTACAGTAAATTTAGAAAATGCACAAGAGTAAGAGACTGTGATCCTTAAGGAACTTCTGGCTTCTCTGAATCCCCCTAAAAGCCATCTCTTTGCCAAAACTTTGATGTTCTTACCAAGGGAGTCTTGCTGCTCCATCCAACACCATGGTTACATGCTTGTGCACACACGTGTTCTTCTTATGCTCCCAGTCTGTAGCTACTTTTTTTTTTACTTTGAAGAGCCAGAGTTTCCTTGAGGATCAGTCTCTTATGCTTGTGCATTTTCTAAATTTTGTCTCTCTTCAGCATCCTCAGTTTTTGTGACATTGGCTCATCTTTTTCCAATCCATCAACCTCATCAAGCCCTTTCCTTTTAATATGTAATGGTTATTGTACAGTGCTATATCACTGCTCTTCTTATATTCCACCCTGCTTACCTTAGTCATCAGAACCTTATTGAATAAGGGGAAACCATTTCCAGGATGCTTCACACATTAGTGTGCTTAAGGACATTTCCTTAGTTTATTTTGGAACTGTCTTCATTATGAGAGATTTGAGATCTCTTTGATATCTCTGGCTTGTTGCATTCAGTCTTGAAGATTTATTCTTCACTGGCTACTCCTTCATCTGGATTAACTTCTGGGTGGTGGTGGCATGTCTGTTAATCTCAAATGATCTACAGCTATTGGTTCTCTCTTCCTTTAGTCTATCTTGTGAGGTTGATCTGTTTTTTACCAATTCCTTTAATTCTGTTTATCTGAAAATGTAATAACTTCACCATAATATTTGAGGTACCAGTTTCTTAGGACATGACTCATAGTTGGCAATGTTTTTCCTTTCAGAGTTTTATGTATTTCATCTATTACTTTCTTGCATGCATGTTGTCTGAAAATTCAGGTGTTAGACTTTCTATTTATCATTTATAGGTAACATTTTATTTTTTTTCTTGTGCCCATCTCATGATTTATTTCTTATCTTTGATTTGGGAAAATATATTTAGGACACGTCATTGTGTTAGTCTGGGTAGACAAGAGAAATAAATCCACAGAAAATCTTATGCATATAAGAAATGGCTTTATATACAAGAACAACTGTACATCAAGAAAATATCCCAGCCCAGTCTAGTTTAAGGTCATAAGTCTGATATTAGCACTTATGTTCAATACCAATCCATAAATCCTCTTCAGGCTCATGAAGCACATGCAATGACACCAGGACAATCACAGGCAGTGGGTGCAGAGTCTCGTGTATCCAGTAGTGGTAGAAGCATTTCAGTACTGGCAGGGGTCACTCCATGGCTCCTCTAGTTTCCAGGGCACAGGGTCTATCGGCATGCTGCCATATGTCTTGTCATCTGCAAGGTCTCCCCGGGAGTGAATCGTGAGTTTCTTACCTCCAAAGGGAAAATCCACCATATTTCCCAGAATTCTCAGAGGAGAAGGCCATGCCCACACAGAGATCTCATTGGATAGTTCCAGATTGATAGTCTAAGCTCCACCCCTTTATTCCTAAATCTCAAAATGAAAACAGATTATGAAACTACCACAAGTAATGTGTAGGGTTAACTTGTCTCAAGAAATAGACCCATGGCATTTGCATATGTTTTTATATAGAAAGAGATATAGAGAAATTATTTACACGGTTGTAGAAGTAGGTATGGTCATCCTTATAGGTTCAAGTCATGCTTCTTGTGACACACAGAAGCTGATGAACTGGAAGCAGGATGATGAAGCAGAGAGAGTAGAAGGCACTGGCTGGTGAGTGCAGAGGTGTGCATTTGGCTGAATGAATACACCATCAGTAGTCCACTGATGGCTCCTGGGATGGGCAAACAACACAATTAGAGATGAAGGAACCAGAAACAAGATTCAGTTCTGGTCAGAGGCAAAGGTCCAAAGGGCATTTGACTCCCTAGGTCTCTTTTTCTCACACAAAAAGGCTTATGAAGCCATGGAAATAGTCAGGCCGCTTTCTGTGAGGTTGACATCAGACCCACCTCCACCCTCCAAATTTCACATTGATTTCTATACCCTTTACTTCAAATCTTTGGTAATTCTCCACTGTGGAAACCAGAATGAGATCCTTCTGAGGCAGGGCCCAGGGAGGTGAAATCTATGGTGGGATAGCACCCACTACCAGCCAAGGAACCCACAGAGTTGAGTGGTAAGGTTGAGATGGGAGGAAGCTTAGGTTTCATCAGGAAACCGGTCTGGAATTATTTCAGACAGATTCATTTGGTGGCTGAGGTGCTGGTACTTATTCCTGGAATGGAATGGCTCAAGATCTGGAGGGCATGTGGGACAAGGTGTTTCTTAATGGAATGAGTCCTTGCCCACCTAGGGTGGCCTATGACAGAGTGCTCTCCACTTATCTTGTGAGATGGGGCTCCAGGTGATGCCCTGGAAATGGATTGACAAGGACGAGGCTCTCACTGTATTCAGGGTGGCTCTCACTGGCCCGTGGGAGGTGAAATTGGGGTCTAACCATTCCTCTCATAACCACGTGGAAACAAGCCACTCAGGGTGTGATTTTACTGGTGAGGAGAAGACATAGTTGAGTTTGGTCATCCTTTATAAAACCAAAAGAGAGTTTGTCCTTACTCCTCTACTCTGCTTTTTTATTTACCCAAAATTATCCAATCCATACTTCTAGACTTTCCATTGGTCCTCAAGGTTCCAGGATTTTCATCTACTTCTGAGCTACCTTCTCAGTTTTTGTAGATTGAGTCACTATGACAGAGCCCCACCACCAAGTGGAACTCTCCAATATCTTCATGCAAAAGTGTCTGATCACATCTCACATGACCTTATTTCCAATCAAGCTCAAGTTTACAGGTACAAGGAGCCCGTACTTCAATTTATTTGGGGGTGGTGAGCCGGAGGGCACAATTCTGTCCACCACACCTGCTTTTTATGTTGTTTCCATGGCATCTTAATCTCTTGGTGTTGATCACTTCAGTAATCATTTCTATTGTGCCCAAGAAACGCCTGACTCATGGGACAGCCCCATATTGAGTATGGGACTCTTCTCAGTGACTTTGAGTGTCTTTAAATTTGAGATTTGCGTTCACTTTGAAAGGAGTGAGTGAAACCCTGTTAATGCTGGGGGGTGTCCTCAAGTAAGTTATGATTCACACTGAGCCTGCCTTCCTCAGAACAGTTGCTATGTGTGGGTTCATTGTTGTAGCCACTGTGTCAAGAGTGTCTTCCTCTTTCTCACTGAACCTACATGACCAAACGGGAACCTACCCCAGCTGCTGTTAGTGTTAGGTGCCACCCAGTCTGTTTCAACCCATTTTGACCTTATGCCTAACAGAATAAGGCCTTGCCCAGTCCCATGCCACCTTCACAATTATCGTTCCGATGCTTGAGATCATTGTTGCAACCATGGTGTCAATCTACATCACTGGGTACCTTCCACTTTTCCTCTGACCTCCTGCACTGCTACCAAGCATGAAACCATTCTTTACTAGCAACACTTTCTTAAGCCCAACCATCTTCATTCAGTGCATGTGTACCTCCTCAGAATCATTTGAAAGACTTTGCAAAGTTTCTAGCCAACAATCCACCCAAACTCACTCCTGTCTAGTCAAATCCAACCCATAGTGACCCCACAGATCAGAGTAGAACCCGCCTATGGGTTTGTCAAAGCATGCAAGTCTTTATGGAAGCACACGATCCCGCCTTTCCCCATGGACTGACTGCTGGGTTGCATAGGAGCCGTGGGCTTTAACCACTGTCCCAGTAGGGCTCCATCTTGCACTGAAACCAGTCATCAACTGCCATGGAGTTGACGCCAATCCTTAAGATCTTCTTTAATTGTGAATATTTAAAGGCAGCAGTCATCTTCATCTTTCTCCCAGGGAGTGACTTGTGGATTTGAACAGCCGACCTTGGGGGTTGAAAGTCAACGCCTAACCAAGGCTCCTTTCTTGCCAGAAGGGGAAATGAGAACTGTGTATACCTGATCCTATCTAGATACACATTCTTAAAGACAGGAAATGAGGCCTTTCATGCCCAGGGACTCCCTGTACAATATTTTTAAATATGCAACTAGCTACCTTGATTAGCAAGCCATGTAAACCTGTTAATGCAAGCCTATTAGGTAGCGTTATTGCAAATATTGAAGCTGAGAACGTTGACTCCCAGCTGCTACTTACAAAAGCAATTAGTTCCCCCTTCATAGCTCAGAGATTTCTTTAAAAACAACTCCAAAGATAGTGAAAGAGAGTTAATTAAATGCTGGCCGAATTCTGACTCAATTCTAACTCGCTTGCCCAGTGAAAGGCATTCTTCCTCATCTCCCGGGGCCAGTGTCGGCAGCGGTCCTGATTGAAGGCTGGGAAGGGGCAGCTTGCCCTTCAGTAGGCAGAGGGGATGGTGGCAGCAGCCAACATGAGGTCAGACGGAACAACCGAGGAAAACAGCCCCCGGAAATCTGCAGGGCACCTGCGAGTCCCTAGCCTTGGACTGGGCTCTATTTTTAGCCCACTCCAAAGTGCAGCATTCTCCATGTGTCCGGATCGCAGGCATTGATCCGCGCAGGAACAGTGTGCGGGAGGCAGAAACGTGTGCATCAGCAGTGAGCTTCACATCAGAAAACTGCACACTGCTGGCAAATCGCGGGCCCTTCCCCAGTGCAAGGGGGAAGTGTAAACACGCATTTGTCATAAGAGCCAGCTCATCAGATTCAATTGTTTGGGATTCAGAGTTGTCTCTCCTCCCACCCCGTCCCACCCCCTCCAAAGCGACTTCTGAACGTACCGCTGTTAAGGCACTCAATTCGTTAGCAGAGTTGTGGGGTGCATTCGTAAAAGTTTTGTTTTGTTGTGTTTTGTGTTCCCCCAGAGCATTTGAGTTAATTATTATATCTGATTAGAACATCAAGAAGCTCCTTTTAAATACATAATTGGTGAAGTTGCCAATTATGCCACACCAGCAATGTCTATATGTGTGATTCAGTGACTTCACCATGATATGCAGCATCATCAGGGAAATGTCTTATTGAATATTTCACCAGCAATATCACTGCACTGCACCTGCCCCAAGCCATGGCATTTTCCATAGCCTTCTATGCATGTGAAGGTTGGATGTTGCATAAGCAAGCCCAAAGAAGAATAAGGACATGTGCATTGTGCTGCCGGCAAAGACTGTGGAATCTCCCATTGGTTACTGAAAGGGTAAACTGGTCTCTCTTGAAAGGTGTACGGCCAGAGTCTTCCTTAGTGATGTGACTTTGTCCTACATACTTTGGACATGTGGTCAGGAGAGAATAGTTTCTGGAGCAGGGTGGCCTCCTTGTTAAAGGTAGAAGATGGACACGGCTGGTCCCACTAAGGACAGTGTGGGCTAACACATGTTACAAGGATGAGAATTATATGAGGTGGAGCAGAGCCTCATTCTTTGGTATACAGCTTACTATTCTCCTCAAGTGGTACCCCAGAACAGCAGCATCTTTTACCAGTTCTATGAAACACAAAAAAGTGCCACTTCAAAATCGTCTATCTGCTAATCACCATCTCTACTAATAAAATAATAAAAAAAATTGCCAGGATGAGATGGAAAAGAAAACACGAGAGAGCGTTTTAGATGGGTGCTGTCTTTTCACCCTGTACAAACCTCAGAGATTTCACTTAGGACCAAACTCCAGGTTGGAGGGAGAAAGATTTGTATGTGTGTTGGGGGGTGAGGGGCAGGATGGAGGCTGTAGGTCACAAGGCAGGGGAATCTGGGAAGAAGATTTTCCAACCCTTTAGTCTCATTCCTCCATATCTGAGTAATAAACAGATCAATCGGTGAATATTTTCCGTAAATTTGTTCCTTATGTCTTTTATTGCTCCCCTGGTATAAAGGAGGCCTTTTTGACTGAGTGACAAAATTCCTAAGCTTGACTTCTCCTGTCTTTGACATCTCCAAAGGTATGAGCCCTCCTTTTTAAAAAGCCCTCTCCCTCCCATCACAGCATATGATAAATTTCTCCAGTAATGAAGAGTTGCAGGGAAAAGCTGAACAAGATGATGATGACTTTAAGTGCATATTCGTTATATCCTTACAGGTCTCTGTTTCTCCATCTGGCAACCATCTTTCATGAAGATCAAAAGGCTTCTCAGTGTGGCCACATGCATCCTCACGCTTCCCTCCTGTGAGATGGGTTAGTGAGCAGCGTGGTCCAAACAACCAGAAAGCAGAGGAGGGGTAGGGGGCACACAGGAATCTTCTCCCAGGAAACCAATCAACCAGTGTGTGCAGAAACTGGGAGCAGGCTCTCTGCTGTTCCCGATGAACCAGCTTGGGATTTCCAGGGTATTGCTGAGCTATGCAAGAACACACAACCAACAGTGCAGTGCTCGCCTCTTGTCTGGATACCATGACGATCCTTTTTTTTGCTTTCTTTCTTTTTTTTTTTTTTGGGGGGGGGGCATCACTGCTCTCCGGTGGTGGGAGTAGGAGGCCCAGCCCCACTGCTGGAATTGAACCTCCGTCCCAGTGGGCCGCAGTCCCGCGCACAACCACTACGCCACCGAGGCTCAGCCCGATCCTTTTTTTTTTTTGATGGTGTGTTTCAGGGATGGTGCAGAGAGGATGGATAGAGACCACATGATCCAACAATCCCTCTGACTTGTAATCCAAAGAGCTCCATAGAATAGGGGACTCCATTTATTGCCAACAGTTGAGAGCAGGGGGTCAGATGGAACTTGTGTTTGCCCAGTCGCATATCCATCAAGGTGCCAATTCACTCATTCCAGTGTGGCTATTCCATGATTTTTAGAAAACATGTGAATCGTATCAGTTGTGAGAAAAAAACAAAAAACCCACCGTCAAAAACCATCATACTTGTTTTTACTCATCCTTCACATGGGTTCTAGCATTCATGGTAAAGAATGTGCCAACATCCTCTAAAGCATAAGGACAACACACATGCACACACAATTCGATGGATGGGTGTGGTGGTGCAAAGTTCATGTCAAGAAGCCAGCTCCTCACCAGCCTCATTGGGTGGAGGGAAAAGGTATCAACAAATGAGGCAGCGGGTAGGGGATTAAGCTAGGTGCAAAGGAAGACCTTCCCAATGAGCTCTGGAGTTCCCATGCCTGAAAGACCATGGTTTCTATAGCCCTTGCTTCCTCCCATTTTCAGATTTGTAGCTATTTGGATGTGGTACACACATGGCAATTGCTTAAAGAAAGCATCAGAATACAGAAAATGTTTATACAAATTCAAAAGTGAGGACTCAGTGACCTTATTGTATGATCCCTGCAGGATAATATCTAGAAACAGGGCTCATGAAGCACACACACACTCAAAAGGCAATGTGTGTGTGTTGCTTCATTTTCATTCTCCTATTTTGCTTAGTGGTTCCTCCATTTCCTAACCATGAAAATGGAGAGTATGTGTTTCGTACTGCTAATGATAATCAGTGAAGTGACAAGGAGAGATCCATTGCTAATATCATGACCAGAAAGCGATTCCTTGCCAGTTAATCAGATTTAAATGCTTGAGTGTGTGCCTGGCCGGATTTAAGGGTGACTGCTTTGCCTGTATTATAGAAAATACTTGGAGGGAAAACGATTGGTCTTAAATACCCCTTCTAAGCAGAACCCATCAGGTAGGTGTTCCTCTGAATTACTGTGATTCGCCCTCTATTGCTTTTAGAATACCTGTCCAAAAGGCGACAACCACCAAACAACTTTGTGAAGTGCAGCTGGGAAGCCGGGAAGTCTTGATGCCAGGATAAAAGCCCCAACATTATAATATCACATTCAATTATTCCAGGACTTTTCTCACCAGATGGTGTTCATGTGTCAGGCCCAGAGAGCTGGCTTTGTTCTGGCTGTGCGGTTTGATGAAGGACTTGCAGGAGATGGGGCAAAGGGCTGTTGGGCTGCATGTGCTGACGGCTACACTCCCATCTGACCGTGGTGTGGCCACAGCCACTGAGCAGAGAACACTCTTCCTGAGCAGGGTCCGGAGGTCATGAACCCACTTGGTGATGCAAGTGCGGTCAGTCTTCTGGAAGAGAACACCCATAAGCATCTAGTCAGAGCCTCTGGGGAGCTAGGGACATCCAAGGAGGTGGTTTCTTTCAGACTGATGATAGAGAGTGGTGATCACTGTCAGTATGGCCGAGGAAACTCATGGGTCTGAAGATGATGATGGCCGTGGCTCCAGCAGTGTGGCCTTGGTCATAGAAGACCATGGGTACTTGGTGAGGATGGATGTACTTCCATGCCCACAATCACAGCAGGCACCATCCTAGTTCCTGCCTAAATCTTTGAACACCTTGTTGATGTACACTCACCAGAACTCACCAGAGGAGTTTTTTTCTGAGTCACCAGTACAATGTGTCCCTGGGTGCTCACTTGCTCAGCTTCAAAGGGACTGACTCAACCTTTCATTCAAGGTGACTTGAATCAGGGACACTGATTGCAGTGTTTCTAGCCTTGACGACCCACCATGAAGCAGGCGTTGTGCTGATTCTCCCTCTGACATCTGACGGGGGCAAGGTTATGAAGACATATTCCACCACTGCCTCAAGGGCTTCTGGATTTACAGGCAGGATTGCAAAAGTGAGCGAGCCAAGGTTTCACAACCTCAGCCTGGGGGTTCAGCATCTTTTATGCCTCTAGCGAGGTACTCAGAGACCAGCATCTTCATCTGCCAGAAGGTACAGCCATCATGCTGTACACACCAACTGGTGCAACAAGTAAAGTAGGTGTGCATGTGACATTCCCGGTCCAGAGCGCAGGTGTTCCCCATAGGAGCTCTCTCTCTGGAGTTTCTCACCCCTGGGACATAGTCGTACTGCACAAAACCTCCATGATCTTTAGGAGGTCTCTAACATATAGTCCCAAACACATAGCCCCAAAATAAGAACAACAATAACACCAACACAATGGAAATGCTCCTTTCTGAGTCAGAAAGAATGAAAGTGGGCTTGCTATGAGAATAAGGGAAAACTCATCTTTCACTGGCTGCTTGTAAAAGTTGAGTGGAATTGATAGAACTTGATTAAGTGCCAGGGGAATATAAAAATGGAAACCAACTAAAAAGTTTTCAAAACCACAGCATTTTTTCTGACAGTTTTCTAGAACAAATGCAATGCCCCTGGGATTGGAAAAGAAAGTAATGGAAAGGCTGATTTAGGCTTACTTAAAGTCTTAATCTCAAATGTATTGTGAAAGTAATGAGTGATTGTGTGTGTGTGTGTTTCTAACACTAACTATGGGCAGTGACTTACTTAATGGTGTTTAATGCTCAAATGTGGCAAAGTCAACTGGATTCTCTCCCACGCCTGCCCCCCACCTGCACTGAGGTGCTTTCCATTCAGTGTGGCTCAGGTAACACTTTGGCTACAGAGGGAGTTTCTGCCTCACAGAACTTCACTGTCCTCCAGGTACCATATTCTCACTGACTTCATAAGGTCTCATAGTGACCTTATGGGAGAGGGTAGAATTGACTCTTTGGATTTCTGAAACCATAACTCTTTACAGGAGTAGTGAGCCTCTTATTTCTCCTGAAGAGCTACTCATGGTTTTGAACTGCTAACCTCACCCTTAGTAGCCTAAAGCATAATTGTGTATACCACAAGGGCTCCTCCAGTTACCTCACTAGAAGAACACAATTAAAGTTGTCTGTCACCTGTGAAGACGCAGGAGAGGGAAAAAAAGAGGCTAGAAGACAGTCGAGAATCAAGAGAAGAGTCTCATCTTGAAAATGGGTCATAATATTTAAATCCTTGGAAAGCATATGTTTCTGCTCTAAGTGCTACAAATCAATTCTGATTCAACATAACACCATGCACAGTGTAAAGAAATATATTCTGGTCCTGCACTATCCTCACAATGCCTTCTGTCTTTCAAGTCACTTGTAGCAGTCAATGGAAGCCAATGGGGGGTGCTTCCTTTGTGCTTGGTTTTTTATACTGGCTCTCTACTTTGCCGAGCATGATGCTCTTCTCCTGTGACTGGTCCCTCCTGACACAAGTCTGAGGTCCTGGAGACGAAGGTTTCCACAGAGCATCTTGACTGCTTTTGTCCAATGCAGATTTGTTCATCCTTCTGGCAGTCCGTGGCATGTTCAATATTTTTTTGCCCACGCTATAATTCAAAGACAACAATTCATCTTTAGTCTATCACACATGCTGTTTAGTGTGTTTTGCTTGCAAAAAAGGTGATTGAAAATATCATGGTTTGGACCATGCTTACCTTACTTATCAAGGTGACATTGATGCGCTTAGCCTGTTAGAGAATTGGCCAAGGCAGTACATTGTTTGAACGCTTAGTTGCTGCTTCAATAGATGTCTTCTATGAATCTAAGTTAAAAAAGAATGCTTGACAACGTTCAGGATTCGCAGTCTAGTGTGATGATGCTGATTGAACCAGTTGAGAAGACATCTGTTCTCTTTAGGTTGGAGTATAATCCACATCGAAGGCTGTGGTCTTTCCTCTTCATCAAACATGCTTTGAGTCTTCTTTGCTTTCAGAAAGCTAAGCTGCATCATCTGCATGTTACAAGTTCTTAAAGTACCTTCCTTCTATCCTATTGTTGCTTTCTCTTCCTTTAGTCCAGCTTCTATGGTGACTTTCTCAGCATAGAGATTGGATAAATATAATAAGCTTATACAATCCTGACACACAAACCTTTCCAGATTTTAAGTCAAACAATGTTCCACTGTTGTCTTTTGTTTTGTTTTAGTTTTTTTTTTTTTTAATGACTGCCTCTTGGGCTGTGTACTGATCCCACATGGGCACTATTAAGTAATCTGGAGTTTTCACTCTCAGAAACATGGTCTATGGTTTGATATGATTTCCACAGTTTAATACCTTTGCATAATCAAGAAAACATAGAAAGGCTTTTGATATTCTCAGCTTTCAGATCAGATCCCTCTGAAAGCAGTCATGATATTCCTCATTGCACACACTTATGGATCTCGCGTGCATTTTGGGCAGTGCCCTGTGGATTCCTCGCTGATTTTTAAATTATCTTCAGCAAAACTTTCCTTGAGTCAAGTGTCAATTACATTGTTCAGTACTTTCTCCATCTTGTTGGGTCTTCTTTCTCTGGTTAGTCTTCCTGACATAGATGAGAGAGTGCATCCAGTATTGCATCTGTTTGTTGAAACATTTCAAGAGGAATTCTGTCACTTCCTGGAGCTTTATCTTCCACCAGTGACTTCTGTTCAGCTGGTTATTCTTCCTTATCCCCATAGGTTTCTGTCTCATGCTGTCTCCTAAAATGATTGAAGGTCAACGGCTCCTTTAACTACAGTGCCTCAGGGTGTCCTTTCCATTTTCTTTTGAGGCTTCCTGTACCATTCAGGTTTTTACCCCAAGAACCCCTCAGTTCTTTTAGCATGAGAAATGTTGATGTGTTTTTCCCCCTTTGTTCTCCAGCACCAGCTCTTTGGACATTCCTTTATACTACTTTGCTTTGCCTTCTTGAGTCATCCTTTGAAATTCTCTGTTCAACTCTTTCACTTCATTATCTTTTCTATCTGCTTGAGCAGACCTATGCTTCACTACAAGTTTCAGAGTCTGAAATCCGTGTCATTATCTACTTTCTTTCCTGTGTTTTTAATGATCTTTTGCTTTCTTCATGCATAACGTCCTGCATGTCTTCCCACAACTTGACTAGTCTTCACGCATGACATATTCCAAATCTATCCTTGAGATGACCTCGAAATTCCAGTGGAATATAATCAAGGCAGGACTTGGGCTCCTGTTTTACTTTTTCTTCACCTTCAATTTCAACTTGCACCTGAGTAATTGAAGTCTGTCCCTCATCCAGCCCCTGGTCACTGTTCCAACTAATAATATTGAGCTCTCCCTTCTTCTCTTTCCACAGATGAAATCTATTTGATTCTAATGCATTCTAGCTGATGAGGTTCACATGTACATTTTTCATTTATATTATTGAGAAAAAATGTATTTATAATTAATAAGTGATGGCTTTTGCAAAATATTATCATGTGATCTTCAGCACTGACTGCTTCTGTAACCATGAACATATTTTGTAACTACCACCCTTTTTTTGTTTCCAGCTTTCCCATTCCAATCTCCAAAATTATCAATGCATCTCGATTGCATGTCTAATCAATTTCAGATTGCATAGGTTGGCAAAATCATCAATTTCTTCATCTTTGACATTCATGACTAGTGCAAAAAATTGAATAACAGTTGAATTAAATGGTCTTCCTTGTAGCTTCCTTGAGCATTATCCTATCATAATATTATATTTCAGGAGAGACTAGAAAAGTTATTTTGGACAATGAATTGATGTCATTCCTCTTGCACTTCTTCATCATTCCTGGAACACTGGCTTTCACAGTGTCTCCTAAACAACAGAAGTTGGATTGACACAGTGGCTTCAGCAATGCACTCAAACATAGGGACACTTGTGAGGATGGCACAGAACTGGGTGGTGTTTCCTTCTTTTGTACGTAGGGTCCTTATGAGTCGGAACCCACTCAGTGCTATCTAACAAGGACCAGCTTTCAAAGTAGCCAGTGTCAGCCTAGTCAAGCTCACTAATGCCCATGAACCCCGATCTTCATGTGTTGTGTTTGATTATTAATTATCTCTAATTTTCTTAAATTCATACTATATCCATTCCATGTTCCAATTATTAGTGGATGCTTCCCCACTGTTTCTTTCCATATTGAGTGGGAGACATCCGTACATGAAACCCCTGACCGTTTTACTTCATCTGTCTCATGAAAGCCAACCCTATTCTCAGGAGGTGGCTATTGCTCCCCAATTATGTTTTGAGTGGCTCCCAACTTGAGGGACTCTTACCCATGACATCATACCCCTGTTCCATTGCTCTTCCTAAGGCTTTCCCTGGCCA
Organism: Nesogale talazaci; assembly: GCA_004026705.1. Classification (NCBI taxonomy): domain Eukaryota; kingdom Metazoa; phylum Chordata; class Mammalia; order Afrosoricida; family Tenrecidae; genus Nesogale; species Nesogale talazaci. Next base: position 277,933 of record PVJH01000089.1, read on the forward strand.
GTAGTTTTAGTAGGTCTTCAGGTTCCTGTTCCTAGTTTGGTTTTGTCTGGAAGTTCCACGGAAACCATGTGTAACTTTGTTAGTCATTTAAAATACCTGCGGCATAGCTTCCACACACAAGTGATCACAGCACACATACAGCTTCATATACATGCAACTCTCGTGAATTATAAATAAAGTTGTTCATGGCCAAATACCTGTGCTTCAATGCTCATTGCAGCACAGTTCACGATTTCAAGAAGTTGAAAACAACCCAGATTTCCATCACCAGATGAATGGATTAAAAAACTGTGATGAATGCATGAAACACCTTGCCACATGAGAAGAACTGGAGAAAATTGTGCTAAGTGAGGTAAGCCAAGTGCAAAAAGACAAGTAGAAAAGGAGTCTGCTGAGGTAAGCTTTAAAAAAAATGCTAAAGGGGCATAGGGAAAAAGCAACTGTAGACAAACATTCCTGGTGTGAAGTCCAGGAAGTATGGCAGAGGCCAGACCAAATCCAGGGATACATATGATAGCTAACTAAAAATGAGAAAGGAAAAAAAAGAAATGGGTAGTGGGGCACTAACCTACCCAAGGGAAGAGTATATATATATATATATATATATATATATATATATATATATATATCCACAGGGAAAGAAAACAAGACTTCACTCCGGTGCTCCAAGATATGAATTCAACATATCAGCATGAAGAAGGGAACCAGTAGAGAGATCTAGGGGACTGACCCTCATCCCAACTGTGTGGACAGCATGTCCTCCCCAGAGAAGCATTTAATTCAGAGAACAGCACTGAAAGTACAACTCAAGGAGAGGGACATGTCTGATCAGAGTACATGGGAGCAAATGAAGGGGAAGAAAGAGAGAGTGGAGCACATGCTGGCCCATAAAGCCTTGGTGATGCTATACCTGCTCAGAGCAGCCAATGCACAGAGAGGAACACAGGGAAGGCCCCACTACAAGACATGGTATCTTTCACTGACTCATACATATCCATACAGGGGACAACATTGGAGACACTGTTTGGGAATTGCACTCAATCTGACCCCACCACACTGAGGCAAAACACTAAGAGCATGCAATAGAACAGTAAGGGGAGCAGAGCAGAGAAGTGCCCCAAATAGACTTTGGGATCAGGACATGGCACCCCATCACACTAAGCTGGAAATCACTCCTAAAATTTAACAGGTTTTGAACAATTTACAGGCTTTCCTTTGTTTTGTCATTGATTTGCTGTTGTTTTGTTCTCTTTTCTTTTGCTTGGTTCTATCTTGTTTTTGTGCCTATTATTATCTCTATCTAAGTACGATAGGCAAGAAAAACAATCTGGAGGCCAAAATAATGGGACCTGTGGTTCCATAGAGAGGTGGAGGAAATGAAATGGTGCTACCAAACCCAACGTCAAGAAAGAAACAAGTGATCGAAAACCAGTGGCCAGGAGGGTGTAAGAGGCCTCTTATGGCTTGATCAAGGGCAATAGGACCCAGAGGAATTACTGACACCTAAGTGAAGGCTGAGCATGATAGTGGGACAAGAGAAAAGTAAAAAGAAATACAGGAAAGAATTGGAGGCAAAGGGCATTTATAGAGGTCTAAATATAGACATGTACATATGCATATATGGATATATGATGATGGGGAAATAGATCTATATGCATATATTTATAGATTTAGTATTAAGGTAGCAGATGGAATGTTGGGCCTCCATTCATATACTCCCTTGATGCAAGAAAACTATGTTCTATTAAACTGGCATTCAATGAAGCTCATCTTCCTTACATGATTGTTGAAGACAAATGTGTGCATAAGCAAAAGTGGTGAAGAAAGCTGATGGTGTCTGGATATCAAAATATATAGCATCTGGGGTCTTAAACACTTGAAGGTAAACAAGTGGCCATCTAGCCCAGAAGCAACAAAGCCCCCATGGAAGAAGCACACCAGCCTGTTTGATCATGAGATGTCAATGGGATCAGGTATCAGCATCAAAGAACAAAAAAATCATATCATTGTGAATGAGAGGAAATGTTGTGTGGGGACCCAAAGCCCCTCTTTAATCAACTGGACCTGCCCTTACAGAAGGGTAATGGGGAGGAGATGAGCCAGTCAGAATGCAGTGTAGCAATGATGAAACAGCCAACTTTCCTCTAGTTCTTATATGCTTCCTTCCCCCCCCCCCAACACACACACACTATGATCCCAAATCTACCTTACAAATCTGGCTAGACCAGAGAATGTACACTGGTACAGATAGGAACTGGAAATACCGAGAATGCGGGACAGATGAATCCCTGGGGACCAGTGGTAAGAGTGGAAATACTGGGAAAATGGAGAGAAGATGGGATAGAAAAGGGGAACCGATTGTAAGGATCTACATATAACCCCCTCCCTGGAGGATGGACAACAGAAATGTAGGTGAAGGGAGAGCATGAGCAGTGTAAGACATAACAAAATATTAATAATTTATAAAATATCATGGGTTCATGAGAGAGGGGATTCGAGAGAGAGGGAGAAAATGAGGTGCTGATACCAAGGGCTCTAGTCGAAAGCAAATGTTTCGAGAATGATGATGGCAACAAATATACAAATGTGCTTAACACAATAGATGGATGGATTGTGAGAAGAGTTGCACAAGCCACTAATAGAATGATTTTAAAATAAAATAAAGTTGTTATTTAGTCTTTTTGACTACTCCATAGCTATAGACATTGACTTAAACACACATGAGCAATGTCAAAATCAAAGTGGGATTTTATATTAATATCTCTTCTCTCTTGAAAAGCATCCAAACCTGGAACGATAAGTAAGCTATTGGGTCCATACTCTACTGGTTCCACATTGGGCTGCCATTCTCATAGTCAGTTCTTTGAGACCATGAGCCTCTCCAGTCCACAAGAGAAAGACCCCATGGGATTTTCTACTCCTGTAAACAATAGCCATCTCAGAAAGCCACAGTAAGCTCACTGTGAGTCAGCATTGACTATGTCGGTGAGTTTGGTTTTAGTCTTATCTATTTTTAAACAAACAGAGTCTTCTCTAGAAATTGAAATTTTAATTCTTTTTTTTCTTGTAAATTCTATTTTCATTATATTTCTATCCCCCAATTTTATCTAATATAATGCTTCACTTTTCTTTGGTCATTTTGATTATTCTCCTCCTTAATAAATGTGTGTATAATATTGAAGCTTTATATTTTCATAATTATGTGTCATTTTGTGTTACTATTAGAGTAGTGTTTGTTCAAAATTGTTTAAATTAATTAGAATACAGTATAGATTTAGGAATTATTAGGAATAGCAAGTAAATCTTGAAGAGAAATAAATTTTCAAATAAATATTGAGTGGCAGCACTACAGATTGGCAGAGTCAGACATGATTGATCTTGTATTCATTTTGTGGTTGTTGGGAAGTTCCATAGGAATAGATGGTATCAGAGGCAGCTTCATGATGGAAGTATCACCCAGTTATTCCCAAAGGTCACATAGTGACTTGCTACCAAGGATTGTTTTTTAAAAGTCACTGTCAACATGTTTTGTCTCTTCTTAAATTTGACATGAATACAAGGAATTGGAACACTAATCCCTATACGGGATACTTTTATGCTTCTGTTGTGATCTCATGATTGGGTGTTCCAGATCATCAAAAATGGAAGCGAGATCATCCAGTGTTAATGTGGGCTCCTTCCTCTGGAGCATGGGAGATGGGAAGACATAGATCCACTTTAAGAAAGGTGTGTTGGGAAGTGAATAGTCTGGAGAGTATTTCAGCTCACCTCTGTTCTGTTTCCCTAGTGAACCTTCTTCCCTAAAGTTTGCATACTCAATGTTAAAGATATTGGTTCTAAACTATGTGGAATTAACTTTGTTCATATTCATTTTAAGAAAACCTGGGGGTACATTCAGTTAGGGCCTGGCTGATAGCTGTTCACACCCACTGGGGGTTCCATGGAAGAAACCACCTTGTTCTCCATTGGAAACCCCATTAGGGGTTTCCATTAGGAAACCCCATGGTTCAGTTCACTAAGAGTTGGAATTGAAATTGACTAAAAAATGATAGACTCAAAAAGAGATTTGGGCTACATTGTGATAGAAACTCCCAACATCTCACAAACTGTGGACTGTCCAGAGGAGGGGAGTCAAATGACAATGACAATGCCAGTCACCCATCGACCTATATAACCTTGTTGATTCTAGAAGGAAGCTCACTGTCTACCTGGCCAAAGAGTTAACAGCACAAACTTCAAGCTTTCCATCCATCCACACAAAGAATAACCCCATGAAAAAGTAAACAATGACACTAAGGGACATCAAATGTTTCTAACCGTCAAATGAACAAATGCCTATGCAGTGAGTTGGGTCACAGCTCAGCTTCTGAGTGCACGCTGTATATAGTCCTATATTACAGCCTTCATGGTCAGAATAAGGACTTTGTCGTTGTTACATACCATAAGAGCAGATCCAGCTCATAAAGATGCTCCGAGTACTTCTTCTATGTGGGATTTGTGGCTTCTGAGCTAGATGACTGCTTGTTTGTTTTCAAACCTTTAAGACCTCAGACACCACATCTTTTGATAGCCAGGCACCATCAGTTTTCTCCATCACTTTTGCTTATGCACACATTTGTCTTCAGTGATCATGTCAGTAAGTTGGGCATCATGGAATACCAATTTAATAGAACAAAGTGTTCTTTCACTGAGGAATTACTTGAGTGGAGGTCGAATGCCCATCTGCTGTCTTATTACTAACCCTGTAAGTATATTTACATAGACCTATTTCCCCATCATCATATATCAATATATTCACCGGAATTCAGGGCAGATGATCCCTTCAAGACCAGTGGTGATACTGGGAGAGTGGAGGAAACGTGGAATAGAAAGGGGGAATGAATTGCAGGGAACTACATATAGCCTACTCCCTGGGGTATGGACAACAGGGAAGTGGGTGAAGGGACACATCAGACAGTGGACAATATGACAAAATAATGATAATTTTTAAATTATTAAGGGTCATGGGGCAGGGGGGAGGGAGAGGGAGGGTAAATATGGAGCTGGTACCGGGAGCCTTCGAGAATGATGATGGCGCCAAATGTGCAAATGTGGTCTGCATACAAATGATGCATGCATTGATCATGATAAGAGTTGTATGAGCCTCCAATAAAATGATTTAATTTTCAAAAGATGCTCAGTGTACATTAGAATGAAACAATGCCCATTCTGTTCATGGTTGCAGCCGTTGTGTCACTCCATCTCATTGAAGACTTTCTTCTTCTTTATCTTTCTGTCTATCAAGCACTTAATAATGTCTTTTTCCAGGGACCAGCTCTTGGGCATAAGACTCAAGAATTAATTTGCAGGAAATGTTTGAATTCATCAGGAGTTTTCCAATGACAAGAGAAAGACTCATTGATGTTTTCTGCTACCCACTTGGTTCCCTTGTCAACGTCCCTGCTTTCTAATGTGGACTTTAAAATGATCATCACGAGTCACGTATGATGCAAAATCCAGACTATTCTCCAAGTGGGGGTGGGGGGAAGAAACTCTACAATTACAAAAGTATTTCCATGAATTTAAATGTCATGTGTTGTGATCAGAGATTATGTCTGTCTTCAGGACCAAAGTGGTCAAATGCCAGAGCTAACACCATACTCAAGAGAAGACCATCCTCCACAATGTTTCAGTAGAAAAAAACCCTGAAGAGTTGGTTTCAAAAGGAAAACAAAATCCCATTTGGTGACTTAAATGAACTTTAAAGATAATTTTAGATTTACAATAAAATTGCAAAGCTGTTTCTAAGAGTCTCTGTGTAGTGTTCACCCAGACTCCCTTCATGTTAACATCTCAAATAACTAGTACAGATTTGCCAAAAGGAAGAAATCAAGACTGACACAACACCATTAACAAAACTACAGACTTAATTTGATCTCACCCAGGCATTCACTAATGTGTTTTCTCAGATCCAGGATCCAATCCAGGAGCCAATGTTTCATTAGAGCCCCTGCCTCCTGTGTCTCCTCAGTTTTCCAGTCTTCCCTTACTTTACATAGATGTGGAGCCGGCTACAGGTTGGGCTCCTAACCACAAAGGCTGCAGTTTGAAAGTGCCAGTGGCTTTGTGTCAGAAAAGTTTCTGCTACAATCAAAAGTTACAGTCTCAGAAACCCACAGGGGTAGCTGCACCCTGGCCTGTCAGGACACTTTGAGTTAGAGTTGACTCAGTAGTAGTGAGTTTGTCTTGACCCGAAGGCAGTGTGTTGGCCTGGGTTGGGTTGTGTTGGGACAGGTTTGAAGGAAGAGAAAAAAAATGTTAGAAGTCTTTCTCAGAACATCCTTTCTACAGTGTGTGCTAATGACACGCCACTACCATTGATGGCCGCCTTAAAACTATTAAATGGAGTTGGTATTGGCCAGGTTTAGTCGGTGTGAGGCTATTCCACTTCTCAGAAGTTCTGTCCAATTTGTGCTCAGCAGTGAGTGAGTCTGTTGGATGTAACGAATGAGAGTCTTTGAGAGGAGAGTGTTTGTATTTATTTGGACTTCTTTTTTAATCATTTTATTGAGGGCTGTTACAAAGCTTACTACAATCCATAAATCAATTGTATTAGGCATATTGGAATTCTTATTTAAGAAAAACATGTCCCTTCTCCCTTTCATTTAATTTGAGCTTTCTTCCAGCTCAGACATCCCGATACATTTTATAGGCAGATAAAGTCACCACGATCCATTTTACATGTGTAATTGTGAAAGACTGGAACATGTCAACGTTTAGGAGGTAATTAAAGTGTTCTTTTTCAAATTGAATTGAACCCTCCAAAAATGTTGCTTTCCAAATAGGTGGACACTTGCTTGTTTATGTCTTCTAAATATTCTATATACTAAGGGAATGCACACACACACACACACACAACTTTACAACAGTCTACCTCTGATGGCAACTGCATCTTTTTATTCCTTAGTGGCAACTTGGCCTGCTTATAGCCCTTTTCCTGGGGACATTGTTTTAAAGCACAGGAATGTCTGCTCCATCCTGTCACACTGCTTTTAATTTGCAATCATCGCACTGAAAGCCAGCCATCTCTTCTGATTTTTTTTGCTTAGTGCCGAGAACTCTCAAATGGGATTTCGAGTCGAAAAGGAAGGTGGTGTTATTTGGTATTTTATTTCCCAGTTCAGGGGTTTTGTTGAATGTTCACACCGGGCCGGTAATGTTCTGTTTGGATGTTGACATGAGCCGGCCAGCCTCCCAGCCCAGCGGCATACTTTACAGAAGGTTATTTGGAAGGTGTAAATGAAGCATAAGTGTTAAAAATGTGGATCCCGGTGCTGGGTGATATTTTAAACAATTACAGATGGTGGAGGGCTGGCTGTAATTGACAGCAGTATCAGCCCCAGAAAGGGACTTGACAGGCTTCCTCGTACGATGATTAATTACCGCGAGCTGTCTCTGGGTATTTCTACTTCCTCCCATGCAGCTCAGAGCTCCAGCAAAATCTGGGGCTCTTATTACACCATACAGCACAGGAAATGTCTTTTCATTGCCCTAGCCAAGGACCACTTGGGGCTGGAAAAGGTGCTGGATCAAGGCTAGGTGGGCCAGCTTGGCTCAGGAAAAGACTGGTGGGAGGGGCCCAGCCAACAATAGGAGCATGCCCTCTTTCAGTTATAGACATCACATTGTCACTCACTCACTCTCTGCTGTGGAATTGACTCTGGGCCACAGCGTCCCAAGGACACAGAACAGAATGGTCCCTGTGGGTTTCTGAGACTGAAAAAATGTATGGAGTCAGCCCATCTCATCTGTCTCCTGAGGGACAGGTGGAGGTTTAGAACTACTGACCTTCTGGTTAACAGCCCCGTACATAACCCACTATGGCACCAGGGTTTCTCTTAGTTTGGCAATTACCAAGGAATGGAGCCAGGCTGGTTTCCATCCAGTAGATTAGCTCTACATGCAGAAGACATGAATTGCTTGATTCAGCAATGATTTTGCAGGTCATTCTATGTGAATCCCCCAACCGGTCTGTCAGTCAGTCTTACTGCAATGACTTGTGTGTTGTTGTGATGCTAGGAGATGTGACACTGGCAGTTCAAATACCCACAGACTCACCATGGTGGACAGGTCTCAGTTGGGCTTATAGGCTAGGGGGTAAAGGCCTGATGATGACCACTATGCATCCTATGGACAAAAAAATAGGCTATTTTCAAACCTGTGAATAGCAAGTGTTGTCTGATACAGTTCTCGAAGATGGATATTCTAGAGAGTTAGGCACTCCACCATGGCCACCATAGTGAAGTCATAATAGAACAGAATAAGATGAGGTTTCCTTCTGCTGTCTATAAGGTCATGATGATATGGAGCCAACTCAGTGGCAACCGACAATCACAAAATGATCAGAAATGTCTTTTTGTTCCAGCATGCTCATTTCACCGCGACTGTATTTGCAACAGGATAACAGGATAATGACTCATGAGCTGATATTATTGGGTTATAGAAGCATGATTTCTTCTTCTTACTAAAATGTTAGACAACATCTCTTTAAAGTGTTAAAATACAAAGATGGAACTCTGAAGACTGAGGGGTCCTGGTATTTTCAAGTGCCTCAGATGCATGAGAAAGTTGGAAAATGAATATGAAAGAATTTCATGAGAATTGTGGTGTCGTTGAAGAGTATCAAATGTACCATGGATGGCCAGAAAAATTGACAGATCTGTATTATAGAAAGTACAGTCAGACTGTTCCTTGGCAGCAAAGATGGTGAGTTTGTCTTGTGCCCTTTGGACATGCTATTCAAAGGAACTGGTTCCTGATGAAGAATACCTTATGTGGCAGTCATGTACTTGATATCAATTTCATAATTGGAAGTGTAGGGGTGGAATGTAACCTGTCAATCTGGAGATAGCCAATGAGGCCTCTGTGTGAGCATGGCTTTCTCCTGAGAATCTGGGACATCTCACAGTATTTTCCAATTGGAGTAAAGAAACTTGACTCAGTCTCTGAGAGACAAAACTACTAAGAAGACGAGATGACAGCATTTTGATCGATCCTGATTCCTGCAGAATGGAGGAGCCAGAGGAGAGGCCACACAGGCTTACTCTGATGGAGTCAAACTTCTGGGGCCAGAGAAGTCACATGGAGACTCCTGCAGCACTGAGATGCTTGGGAGGTCATGGAGAGACCTCTGCCAGCACTGAGCTGCTTCTACTGCCACCAGACATACAAGACTCTGTACCCACTGACCTGTGATTGTCCTAGTGTCATTGCATGTGCTTCATAAGGCGTAAGGAGACTTTATAGACTGGTATCAAGCATATGGGCTAATATGACTTATGACTTTGGAGTGGACTGGGTTGGGGTGCTTTCTCAGTGTTCCATTCCCCTTGAATATAAACCTCTCCCTTATATCCATATGCATGTCTAAGAATTTTTTTCTCTAGTCTACCAGGACAAAAACACCATCTTTGGTAAAGTAGTTGTGGTTAGGTGCTATGGAGTGAGCTGTGAGCTATATTGACCTTATGTGCAGAAGAAGGAATCACTGCCCAGTCCTGTGCTACCCTCACAGTGGTTTCTGTGCCAGTGTCCACTGCTGTAACCACAGTATCCTCCATCATGTTGAAGGTCTTCCAAAGTAAAGAGTCAAAAGAAAAAGAAAAAAAAAAAGAAGACCTTCAACAAGATGGGTGGGTAGTGAAGGCAGCAACTTCCCACATTTCAAAAGACTCTGAGGTTGATGCAGGAGCTGTTGTCTACAGAGTCACTGTGAGTTGAAGCCCACTTTGCTGCACCTAAAAAGCAACAGCATTCTTCACAAACTGCTTTTACTCTCTCTCCTCCAGGTCACACTTCGCAGTGTAGGGAAGATGGAACCACCAGGTCAGGAATGCCAGCAAGCTCTCCAGGTGCCAGGGCTGGAGAGGAGTAGCAGTGGGTGTGCTAAGTGAGCCTCTTCTGCCTAGGGCACTTGAGCTATGTGACTCATGATCTTTGGGGAGATCCACTTAACAATATTCTGGAATATTTGAATAAGTATGACTACCATGAAAGGTTGCTTCATTCTCTCCTTTGCCAGATGTATAACTATGGCTAGGTATCTGATTCATTCATCCATGAACTCTTTCAGGAAACTCAGTCCCCTGCTTGGGAAGGATCATTTCCGAGAAGATAGTTGCATGATAAAACCAGATACCCACTAAACCATTGGGAAACAAGTGAAAATGCAGTTGACAACACAACACGGGTACGAATAGCTCAATTTTGAAATTTCAGGCATGGGAAAAGCTCACACATTCACTTGGCCTGTAGACTTAGAAAATGGATTGGTCCATTCGAGAACTGAAGAACGCTGTGCCATTTGACCACTGTGAACCACAGCAGACCATCTGCTATGAGCCGCTTTCACGCATGGTCGTTGCATATGTGTCAATGGGGAACTGTGTCCCTCAGAGTTTTCAGTGTGAAGTTGGGGGAAAGGTCCCACACCTTGACTCTGAGGCTTGTCTAAACATCGACTGCCAATGTTTTAGTGAGCAGCCAGGTTTGTGTCCTGGTGTCGCATGCAAAGTCTTCTGATGGTTATAATTCAGACCAACTCTCAGCAACTCCTTGTGCTACAGAGTAGAACTGCTCCACAAAAGTCAGTTGGCAGCCCTCTTGACTGAAGCCAGTCCCCTGGAAGAAACTTTTATGTGATGGAGTCAATTGGAACCATGAGCCTTTAGATCAGTAGTCAAGTTCTAAAATCATTTGCACCCAAACTAGACTCTGGTCTCATCTGACAACAATGCAACAACTGCCCTTGGGAATATCTAATGTGAGAGAAGAATCTTAAAAGCTCTATGGATAGCCAAAAGGACAAACAAATCTGTCTGTGGAGAAGTACAGCCAAAATACTCCTTAGAGCAACAGTTCAGTTCTCAACCTGTGGGTTATGACCCTTTGGGAGTTGAACAATCCTTTCACAGGGGTCGCCTAAGACCATCAGCAAACACATATTTCTGATGGTCTTAGGAACTGAGACCCTGCTCCTCTATCTGTCTCTAGGTGGGTGTGCCCACATGCAAATATGTCCACGTACAAGTACCCAGTGTGAAGACTGTTACCCATTCTACAACATGCTTCAGACAAAATTGCATTCATTTGTCATTAGAAACAGATATCTCACAATATATAATTGCATGTTATTTTGTGATTAATCACTATGCTTTAATTACATTCAGTTGGTAACAATGAAAATACATCCTGCATATCAGATATTTATATTATGATTCATAACAGTAGCAAAATTATAGTTATGAAGTAGCGACAGAAATAATGTTATGGTTGGGGGTCAGTACAACATGAGGAACTGTACTAAAGGGTTATGGCATTAGGGAGTTTGAGAATCACTGCTTCAGAGGGAAGAATGGTAAGACATGGTATCATGTATTTTGGAGATATTATCAAGAGAGACCAGTCCCTGGAGAAAGCCATCCTAATGGGAAGGCCCTCAATGAGATGAATTGACACCGTGACTGCATCAATGGGCAGCCTTATCTCTGAACAGTGTTTTGTTCGATAGTACCTAATCATAACTCTATTTAGTAGATGTCAACACAGCAACCTTATGTTTTTGAGAACGTGTAAATCTTGATGGGAACAGACAGCTTCATGTCTCTATCTTTGAGCTAGCTGGTGGGTCTGAACTGCCGACCTGGAGGTTAGCAGTCCATTATTTACCGAACATATCAGACAGTATTGCCGGGGCTCCTTATTCACTGTCTTGGAGTTGATGCAGATTCATGGTGATCCTGTAGACCAGTGGTTCTCAACCTTCCTAAAGCGGCGACCCTTTAATCCAGTTCCTCGTGTTGTGGTGACTCCTCCTAATGATAAAATTATTTTTGTTTCTACTTCATACATGTAATTTTTCTACTCTTATGAATCTGGAGACCCCTCTAAAAGGGTCATTAGGTTCCTAAAGGTGTCACGACACTGGTTGAGAACTGTTGCTATAGACAGAGTAGAACTGCCTGTTTAGGTTGTCAAGGCTGTAGGACTCTCCAGGAGCAGACAGCCTCACCTTCCTCATAAGGAGTGGCTGCTGGATTCGAAATGCTGACCTCATGTTGGACAGCCCAGGATGTAACTCACGACACCGCCAGGGCTCCCTCTAACTGCAGTGGAGTGCATTCTTGCTCATGGTCGCCCTGTAGGATAGAGCAGAATGTACCCCAGGAGTTTCTGAAACTGTCAATCTTCACAGGAGTAATAAGCCTCCTCTTTTCCCTTGGAGCTGCTGGGGGGTTTGGACTGCTTACTTTGATGTTAGCAGCCCACTTGTGTCACCGGGGCTCTTCCAGGGCTTCTAGCGATCTAGGAAATCCTATTTGGGGTATTTCTTTTCTTTCTTAAAGGAAATTCTTCCTTTTCTACTAGCTCGCATAGAGACTTCAGACTCTCCTCAACCCCCTGGCTATGCACCTGCAGTTGTGCTTATTTGACTTTTATTTGTTTTTGTGGGGTGGTCAGAGGGGCTGGTGCTCAGAAATGAAAGTCTAGCCATGCAAAAGCCTGTGTTTCTCCCCCTTCACTTGGGCAATGGAGCCCAAGTGAAACACACTATTTCACAACATCCTTCCCCAACAGGAACCTCCTACCCTGCTGGGTCTTTGAGGTGTCCCCAAAACTCTGAATGGGGGAGCTTAGCCAAATGTCCACGGTTTGCCACCCAAAATGCTGCAGCCATGAACAGAGCACCTCCAGGCAAGTGACTGGGCCATGCATTCTGGCTACATTGGTTTCTCAGCCCCAGCCCAAGCATGCTTACGCTTAGGCCAGCAGCAGCGAGGTGAGTGTGCAGAGGCCAGCTTCCCCCACAGCCCAGCAGGCAGCCAGAAGGGAGTGTACCTCATGAGCCCCTCTTGGCCCCAAAGCACATCCCCATCCTCCTACCAAGATAGGAACAATCTCACAGCCAGGTACCCACGGCTGTTGGGAAGATGTTCTGTCACAATCAGTGGGTCTCAAAGTCACAGAGATCCAGTGAGCAATGGGGAGAGTCAGGCCAAGTCGAGTTGAGGGCTGGAGCTGTGGATTTGCTCCGGGCTGGGATCGTTCTGGGAAGGGGAGCTGTGCTAGCTGCCCCGGTGCCCCAACTCCCGCTCCCGCACAGGCTCCGAGAAGCAGGTCCTGCTCTGCGTCTCCCGGTGCTGACTTTGGTTCTTTGACAGGATTTGAGGAATAATACAAAATGACACCTACACAGGGCCACAGCGGAATCCAGCTAACTCGGGCATCCGTCAGTCTAGACAGTGGGGTCACCTGGGAGTCTACACTTTCATTATTGGAAGGAAGCTTGCGCTGTCATGAAGAAAGGCCTTTTTGATCAAATCCTCACGTCAAATTCTCCCTGGCTCTTTGGTTTGGAACTGCACGAGTCCTGTTTCCTTTCTCTGACAATTAGCATCCAGACTTTTAAAGCAGTTCCCTAGTGCTTCCCCCTGGGGCAGTGGCCGGGACATGGTTGTGGGCAGTGAGCATGCGTGCAAGTGCTGCTATTCCCCTGGACATCCAACTCGGTTGTTAGGCCTCAATTCCTGGGGTGACTGTCAGAAGTAGGTGACCTCTTGCCTCCCAGGACCTCATGTCCTCCCAGCTCACTCTCCTGGTGGACCTGGGACAGCTACCTTGTCACAAAAGTGACTGGCCACTGGGGCCCTCTCTCTGTGTGGGGATATTCCCTAGAGAATAAACAGGAAACAGACATTTATCTGCCATGATATCTCTGAGGCTGTCAGAGTTCGGATGGATCTTATTATTCATCTTTTTGGATATTTGCAGCTTTCCAACCTGAAAGCAGGAACCATCAAAGCAAGGGAGGGAGAGAAAGCACCTGTTCGTGCCTTATGAAGACTGGAGACAGATGTGCTTGAGTGGTGGTGCTCATGAAGCCTACTCAAAGTCCATGAACTGCCAAGAGGACAGACCAAACTGTCTGGGGAGAAGAAAGGCCAGAGTGCCCCACATAGACAAGGATGGCAAGACTTCATCTCACATACTTGGGATGTCTTGTCAGGAAAGTCCAGTCCCTGCAGGAGGACATCATGCTTGGTAAAGTAGAGGGGCAGCAAAACAGAGGAAAGCCCTCGAGGAGAAGACTGAGTGACCTGGTTGCCACAACAATGGACTGAAGCACAGGAGCCCTTGTGAGCAGGACAAAGGACTGGACAGTGTCTTGTTCTGTTGGGCCTGGGGTCCCTATGGATCAGAAGTGACTCAATGGTACCTAAAAGCAATGGCAATGCATTGTGACTCTGTTAACCAACACCGGTTCAGTTTGTGTCTCTCATTTCAGTCTGTCGCCCCAGAAGCAGACAGGGAAATGGCTGATGCCATAGCCCCACCTGTCAGAGAGGGTGAACAGTGTCTTGGACTCCTCAGATGGTTGACTTGAGTGTCCCCATGATGCTGGACCGGTGTTATTGGCATTCACAGTGCCAATAGGGTCAGCTGTTGAAGATGGACAGGCACCAGCAGAGCTTCCGACTAAAAAATTCTGGGAAGAGAGAGATGGTGATCAACTTACCAACATTGGTCAATGAAAGCCCTACAGATCACTCTAGAGCATTGTCCAAGATAGAGCTGGAAGATGAAGTCTCAAGACTGGAGGACGCTCAAAATGCATGGTGTTGTTGTTGTTAAGTGCTGTCCAGTTGGTTCCCACCCAAACTGATCTTCTGCGTGACACAAGGAAACACTGCCCAGTCCTGTGCCACCATCACCATCGTTCCTGTGCTTGAACCCACTGTTGCAACTGCAGTGTCAGTCCATCTCCTTGGAGGTCTGCATTTCTTTCACTGCCCCTCTCCTTGACCACGCATGATGTGCCTCGCCAGGGCCTGGTCTCTCCTGATAACAAGTCCAAAGTGCATGAAAGAAGGTCTCTCACTTTTGTCTTTGAGGGGCATTTTGGCCGTATTTTTCCCAAGACGGGTTTGTTTGCCCCTTTAACAATCCATGATACTTTCTAAATTCTTCACCAACACCACACATCATGGTGGCCAAAAAAAAAAAAAGTCACTGAAGAACATGAGAATGGAGCAGAACCAGGTCACATTTTGTTTCGATAGACACGCGTTTCTGTGACTCAGAGCTGACTTGATGGGAGCCCTCGCATGGGTGTGCAAAATGGGGACTCAGCATACCTGTCGGTTTGGCTTGTTGTCTGCAGTCTCTGTCAGAGATGAGCACTTCAAGTCAACACTGAAATCTGGTTCAGGAGTCTGCAAGCTGTGGCTCATTTTACTACCAATCCCCACCTGTACACACCTGTGGATCTTCTCTGTTTCCCCGGGGTTAACACAATGAAAGCAGCCTTTGCTGACTGAATGCGCTTAACTCATTTCAATGAAAGAAACCCAAACTCATACATGATATCCGGTACAAACCTCTGGCTGACAAACTAAGGATGAAAAATGGATTTGAAAATCACGTGGTAGTAGAAGAATTGATATTCTCAACATACAAAGGGATCTCAAGAACATGCCTTTTAAAAATCAAGTTTCAAGTCATAGATTTGAAGCAGTGGGTGAAGGGCATCCAGGCATGCACCACAAAAGAAACATAAATTTCATGAAGGAGTGGGCGAAGTCAACCAATAGTGCGGCAAAAGCAAGGCCAGGAGATCTGCTTCCATACAGATGACAGCCACAAAAGCCCTGTAGAAAGCTCTCCTGGACAACACTTGTTTCTTGTTTGTATGCCTGTTGGCTTTGGTATCATATCTATTATGGTGAAAGGGGTGAAAAAGAACTCACCCTTCTCACCAAGTTGGTGTGGTCTTACATCAGTGGAATCTGGAGAGAAATTGGGCAGCATTGCTTGCAATGTGTCAGTATTTCCAGTTCTAGGACTTCAGCCCAGAATGAATGGACACAGGTGCGAAGCTTTTTTTGCATGAAGATGTCCACTTTAATAGTGTTTGTTCAGTGAAAAACAGTGGCAAGCTGTCACACTCGGTGTAAAACCCAAACAGCCAAACCCATTGCTGTTCAGTTCATTCGGACTTGTAATAAGCCTTTAGGACAAAGGTCATTTCCAACGCTGTGCATCTTGGTGGAAGCACATGGCCACATCCACATCCATCAGAACAACTGCTGGATTTTAACCACTGACTTTTCAGTGATCAGCCAAGCACTTAGAACACTGCACAACCAGGGATTATCAGCAGCAGCTCAGCTAACCAAACTTAAGACTGGGATAAAATACATGAGGCGCACAGTACACAGTGTCAGGCAACTAGCTGGAAGGTCGGTGATGAAATTCACCAGCAACTCCGAGAGACCCAGATGGGGCTGCCTGCTCCCACAACTGTTTACAGTCTGAAACCCCGTGACTCGGCACTGTCAGCTGCAATTGACTAGACGATGGGTTTGTTTGGCGTCATTGTATAGCTTTTGACTAGAATCATATGCCTTCATTAAGTAAATATGTGTCATATGTACCGAAATCAATAAATCCTATATGTTCACTAAAATTATAGGTGAAGCTCTGTATTGGTGTAGATAAGTTCATAATTGCTACATGAAAAGTTACAGAACAGTGTGATTCCATTTTAAAGATAGATTTGTAAAAATACAGACACTCCAAACACCATCTGCCATGACTCAGTGTCTACTCACAGTGACTCTGTAGGCCGGGGTAGAACTGTCCCTGTGGGTTATGAGACTATAATTCTTTAGAGGAACACAAAGACCTTCTTTTCTCCAGCAGAGTGCCTGGTGGTTGTGACTAACCACAACACCACCAAACACACACACACACACACACACACACACACACACACACACACAGAAAAGCCTGAAGGAGAACCCAGTGACTTTCAGGTTCTAGGGAAACGATCAATAGATGAGAGTCTTTAGGTATTTGCTTTTTATATGCTTCCTTTGGATCATTGCCTTTGTTTACAAAGAATGTGTCTTCCTTTCATAATACAAAATATCGTTCTTTGAACTTGACAGCCCTTGGTAGCTCACAAGTGTTTGATACCAATTGGGGATTATGAGTCTTGGTTAAACCTAGCCGCTTCTTTCTGTTTTTCTGGAGAGCTGTTTGCAATAAACCACTGGCATTTCCTCCTTTCTCTTTCAAGCACTCTTGAATCCAGGCTATTTACATTCCCATAACCTTATTCATCGTTCAGCTCTGGGTAGCTATTTATTGATACCAGCTATTTTTCTCTGGCTCTTTTCAACAGGGTAGAATGTGGAATGTATTTTATCTCTCTTTTAACGACTAACAATATCTTCTATTTTATGGTAGTAAATCCCCGTTGAGTGGTCTATTCTTTAAAAAGAAACAACAAAAAATAAAGCAAGCCATCGAATGTTTCTATAAATAACTGCCACTTTTCATTTCTTTTCATAAAAAAATTCTTTATAAACGTTTTCAATAATGAGTCCCTTTCAGCTTGGACACAGTGGCTGCAACAATGGCTCAAACGCAGCAAAGGTTGTGGGCAAAGCACAGGGCAGGGCAGGATTGCGTTTTCTTCAACATTGGGTCGTTGTTGGTCGAGCATTGTCTGGACAGAACCCCCACAGAAAGGAAACAAGATCCCAAAGTGGAACATATTACCTGATGCTGACACAGTATGCTCCTTCTTCCTTGTGGATATTTTAAAAGGAAACACAATGGACACTGACAGAATGTCACTGATTCCTGAAAATAAGAACTTTTCATTTTATCCACTGAGAGCCCTTTTCAGCTCCAATATCCATTCTGGGAGTCTGGGACCCACAGAGTTGCCACACCTCTTTAGACACCCCATATGTGGAGTTCCCCCACAGTCTCCTATATTCACCTGTCCTGGATTTTCTTGAAGAGTCCAGGTAAATTACATCAGAGTTTCTGTTTTACTGGTAGTTGCTTGTGGTTAAAATGATGGGATGAATTTTTGTCAAAAATATCCCAATGATAGTTTCATGGATTAGAATCAGAATAAAGCCAATTCCCAGAAGCCAGAGATCAATCAAATAATCATATCTATTTTAGCCATTCTATCATCATTTCTGAGGACAGACACCCTCATGGTTATCTCTCTCTCTCTCTCTCTCTCTCTCTCTCTCTCTCTCTCTCTCTCTTTCTCCTTAGCCATCTGAGGCTTGCTCAGACCTTAAAAAAGAAAGAGGACACCACGCTTACCTTGAATAATTTATTTAAACAACTCAGTGTATTCATGAAATATATACTTCCACAATAACTTTTATTAGAATAAAATGGTAAAATCAGCCCTGCCATAGGATGAAATAGATGGGAATGGTCCAGGAAGATTCCCAACGGATTTCGAGTTATAGCATAACATTACACTAAAATTATTCAGCATGATTGTTAAAAATAAAGCTACAGATATTTATTGACATGGAGATATGTTCATAGTTGCTGTATTAAATGTTACCAAACAGGATGACTACCTTTTAAGGATCCATTTCTTAGAGCACCAAAACGAAGCCAAACCCAATGCCATCTAGCCGATCCTCACTCATCGCTACCCTACAAGACAGGGTAGAATCGGCCCTGTGTTTTCCTGAGACCAGAAATCTTTTACCATTGTTAGATGCCATCAGCTCCGATCCGTAGCAACACTATGCACAACAGAAAGAAACATTGTGTGGTCCTGCAACACTCTTGCAATGGCTCCATGCCTGAGTCCATGGTTACATGGCTCTCACTCTTTCCAGGAGCAGACAGCTGCATCTCCCTCCCTCAGAGCAGCGGGTGGTTTTGAATGTCTAACCTTGTATCTAGTAGCCCAACTCGTCACCGTGACACCATAAGAGCACCATTCTAAGAAGCATATATAACCAAAAATGAAGGGTAAAAACCATCTCCCATGTTCAGAGAAGGTGCATCACCCTCTTTGCCAACCAGGAAGCTCTCTGAGCTCCATGCTCTGGGAGCTCATTGATCAGTTCCACAGGGCAGACTAAGGAGCCGCTAACGGAAAGGCTGATGGTTGGGACCGACCAGATGTTGTGCTGAAGCAAGATGAGGCAATCTGCTCCTCTAGGGCTGTACAGCCCTTACCACTAGGTAGAAGTCAACCCAAAGGCAGAGGGCTTGGTTTGTCTTTTGCACAATAGACTAAACCCTGCCTCCTGACGCTAATTGATATTGTTTCCCTGGTGAGTCTTTTGTGGTCTGACTAGGCCACAATAAAATTACTCAGAGGTGAGACCAAGGTACCCCCAGGGTTAGTTCCTAGGAGCCAAGTACAAATGCCACCTTACTTAGAGGACAAGTAGGGACCTTTATGCCCCACCTGCCATTGGTTGAGGTCTGGTTCTTCCAAGTGCTTCATCTCAGGATGGGGTTCATGATGCTTATGTCTCATGACAATGCCTGCCTGCTTTCTCCTCTAATTTGCCTAGCAAGGTTACATCACTGTATATAATAAGCCTTGTTTGATTTTTCTCTGTTGGTGATATAAGATAATATTAACATCAGGGGAAGCTGATGAGAGTTATACAAGATTCTCTTATGATTTATGCAATGTTTCTGTATATCTTGGGGAGCAGGGTGATTGAGCAAAGAAAGTTCTAAAATTCCACAACAAACTTCTGTGGATCAAAGAGCTGGTCAGTACCTGGAAGTTTCCTGAAAGAACTTATGTCCCTCTCAAAAGTACCTGTCAAAGCGGATGTCCTCACTTCTAAGTACAAAAATGGACTGGTGGATAGGCCTGATAAGGACATTTGAGGAGTAAGATGGAGGATAAGTATGAAAGGTATGGGCAGAGGTTGAGAATGGTCAGAGAATGTGTACGAAGACTTGGTCTTTTTCTGCTGTGACTAAAGAACAGGAGGTCCAACAATTCCACACAAGATGGAGTTACAAAGGACAGGTCGTAGGGCTGAAATGCCTTGGTGTTCCGTTATGTAGATTTAAATATTCTGATGAATAGTGGTGGAATTGCTCTCAAATGAAGGCACAGATCATGCTTTTTGTGTTACTGTGTCCAGATCAGCAATACAAATCCAGAAAGGGAATTCCTGAGCTACGTGTGATTTTCCCATTTCCCACTGTAGTGAAATACTTAATGTAGCTCTTCCAGTTACATCTTTGTAACTTCCACCAGACATCTTTTCCTAGTGGATCTGGTTATCACAGCCTGGGAAGATGTTGACAGATTCGAGAATTCAGTTGTGAGTGGTTGGTAACAGGGTTAATTTTCATGGTAAAAGCTTGAAATTCTTATCAAGGGTTCATGAGGGAGTGGGGGCATGAAGAGAGGGGGAAATGAGCTGATTCCAAGAGTTCAAGTAGAAAGCACATATTTTGAGGAGGAGGATGGCAACATATGTACAAATGTGATTGACAGAATGGATGATGATAAGAGTTGGAGAGCCCCCAATAAAATGACTTTTTAAAGAAACCTTAAAATTTTAACATAGAGGGAGGGGGTGTAAGAGTTGCTCATCTTCCTGAGTATGAAATGGATCATCTCAGTGATTGTTGTTTCAGTGTCAGTGAATCAGGTCCAACTCATAGCAGCTCAGTGACAGAAGGAAGTAGTTTCCCATCCTGCACCATCCTCACGACTATTCTCACGTGTGAGTCCGTTGTTGAAGTCATTGTGCAAATCCATCTGGTCCAGACTCTTGCTCACCTTCACCCCCCCATCTAATTTACCAAGCACGATATCTTGTTAGCAAGTCCCAAGAATATGAGACAGTGTCTCACTACCCTTGCTTCTAAGGAGCATGGGACTTGTAGTGCATGGGACTTTTAATAGTCTTCACCAGCCCCTCAATGCAAATGGGTCTATTCTTCTTCCATTTTCCTTATTCAGTGTCCAACTTTCACATGCATGTGAAGTCAGGCACACCTTAGTCCTCTAAATTATATTCTTGCTTTTTTAACACTTCCAAGAGGTTTTGGGCAGCAGATTTAGCCACTGCCATGTATCAGTTGATTTCACTACTATTAGGAAAGAAGAGTCAGGAGTGGGGTGCGTCCTTTGGATCCCAAGATCCTTGTGCATTGAAGCTTCTCAATTCAGAAAGTTGTGACACCAGAGACGTGCCAATGAAGTGGCAGAGAAGCACAGGTAGAGGTAGAACATGAGACAGGCTGGGGCCTTCCCAGCCCACAGAGATCATAAGGCTGAACATCTGTAGGCATGAAGCTTACTTGCAGAGTGGGATGATTCCAGGCACTCAGTAGGGAAGGTAGGTTTACTGACCTATCAAGCTAGGTCACCTTCATGATTAGGTTTATGGGGGAGTGGCATGCCACTGGGCGCTTAATACCAGTACTTGAGGAGCTTTGTAACATGCTTGAGCAGGGCTGAGGCCACTATACTACTTAGAGGAGAGGACAAGAAACAGGCACAAGTACATCTTGGGATGTGGCTGGGAAGAGACTGTTCTAAGAGCTGTGTCTTGGATATGTCTGACCCTGAATGTAACCCGTTAGCTTCCCTAACAAACCTGATCATGGTGAAGATGGTCGGTCAGGTCTGTGTGGCCACGACAATGAATTACCAAATGTAGATTTGATGGAGCAGGTGCTTTGAGAGGGAAAGTTGGTGTCGCCATTGGTCTGGAAGGCTAGAGGGTGGAAATGGGAATAATCTCAGCCTCATAGAAATCGGCCTGGCTGATACTTATGGTGATTCTCCACCCCCAAGTGAAGCCCATGGAGATCAGATACCATTCTCCAGGTGGTTCTTACAGGAGCTTCAATGACACATATTGCCATCATTGTTGCTGCTCTTCGAGCTGTTGAGTCTGCAAGCATCCCACTCTGCAAGTCACCTCCACGCTGCTGAGTCTGAGTCTTAGTCTTAGTCTTCATTCTAATGACCTGACGTACAACAGAATGAAAGACACCCTCCTCCCCCCCCACCCCCCCCACCCCCGCAAGTCTGCTTCCATTGCCACAGTTGCTTCTACACTTGAGCCTCTTGTGGCGGCTACTGTGTCCATCCATCTCATTGAGGACTTTCCTCTCTTTCACGTCCTTGCCATTTTGCCAAGCATGATGTCCTTCTCCAGGGACTGGCCTCTCTTGATAACATGTCCAAAATAAAGGAGACAAAGTCTCGCCAGTCTTGTCTCTAGGGAGAAGTCTGACTACACTCTTTCCCTCCAAGAGGTCTGTAACCATCATATGCTTGTTCTCCCTACAATTTTGACTCACAGCAACTAGATAAGCTAGAGTAGAAGTGCCTGTGAATTTCTGACACTCTAATTCTTTAGGGAAATAAAAAGTATCATCCTTCTCCCTAGCAAGATGCAAATCAAAGGCCAATTCAGAAGAAAACATATCCTAGAAGAGTTCTAGTTCTTGTAATAACACTCATGCAACTCACCACTATAGTCCTACCTAAAGGTCAAAGCCTGCATGAACTCTGCGGGCCCCCTCAAGAAACACCCCACCACCCCCAAGCCAAGGAGGTGGAATTCCCTAGAGCTGTGGCACATGGCCGTGATGGTGTGATTTGGTGGCTTTATCACTTCACCACCAAATGTGTGTGTGTGAGCATGTGCACATGCATGTGTGAACCCTTAAGATAGAAGTGGGCTAAAAGTCAGTTACACTCCTCCATAGATTTGAGGGGTAGGTCTTAAGATGAGGCAATGGAGCAGGATGGAAGAGTATTTGTCATCAAGACTCATTAGTCTCATCCCCCTTTAAATCTGAAAGAACTTGACTTCCACTTTGAGGAGAGCTGTGAGGGGTTTGCAGTAGGGTCTCTGGGTGTCAGGACTGCCTCCACGGCAGTGAGCTTGATTGGGTTTGGGGTTTGTGGAGAGGTAAATGCTGTCTGAAAGAGCAGAGGCATTTTCAAAATGATTTGCAGAGGACCAGAGATACTTATTTGGGCACCATGGACTTGACCTCTCCCACACGAGGTAAGTAGCCAACCTGGACTTCATCCCAACTTGCTTCCGTGCTTTAACCTTTGCCTGGGAAGACTTGCCCTCACAAGTCAGACAGACTCGGTTTCATAGAGGAGGGTATGTGGCCATCAGCACTGAGAGATTGAGCTTAAGAAGAAAGTTACCCCTGCAATGGAAATCAACCAATTTAATTTTTTTGTTTAACTGCTTTGTTATTCAATTATCTCCTTTGCTTTTCTAATGCAGGGAGAGAGTCGTTCACATTTTCTGTGTGATGCTGGCCAGAGGACATTAAATATATATGGGAAGCTGGAAACAAGGAGAGCAGCATGTCATGGAGAAAGCCATCGCCCAGGCTAATGGCAGGGGGCCCTGTGACATACAGGGAGCTGAGCACAATCAACAAGCCCGGTCCTCCCACCTCCTTATGCTTTTCTTGCAACACCATGCTCAGGACGGCAGAGGGGCAGAGCAAAAGAGGAAGAGCTTTAATGACGCAGACTGATAATAGGCTCAAGTACAGGCACAATTGTAAGGATGGCGCAGGACACACGGTCACTTGGAGTGAGAGCTGACTGAATGAGAGGTGCCAACAACTTCCTGTATGTTGCTTGATAACAGTTGGAGGTCAGTGGTTCAAGCCCACCAGATGCTCTATGAGGCAGGCATGAGGCTGTCTGTCCCTGTAAAGATCAACTTCAGAAACCACATAGAGGGTTGCTGTGAACAGGAATTGAGATGAAACCAGTAGGTTGGTAAGGAGGAGAAGGGGCTGGTTTTTTCTCTTGTTTTTGCTGTTGTTTGTTTGTTTATATACTCAGTGGTTTGCTGGATATTTTGTCTTGCTCCTAAGAAACCATCTCTCTGCATCTTAACCGTAAGGCTCACATCCATGGTTTGCAGTGGCAATGCTCATGCTTTCAAAAGCAGGGTATTTGGGACTTCCGACTCCCTGCCTCTCTGGGGCCACTTCAGCTGCATTCCTGCTCTTTCTCTCCCTCCATTCTTCTCAGTGAGCTGTCTCAGCACCATGGCTTCAGCAATAGACATAGGCAAAAGACACATCCTTGTGAGGGCAGGACAGAGTGGTGTTTCCTTCTGCTGTGCCTTGGCTCACTACAGATCAGAACTGACTAGCGGTCTTCTGAGAGTGAGAAGGGAACTTAAATAACTGTCACACTAGAGAGAAGGAGTTGATCTTGATATATTAAACATCTTCCTCTCTCTCTCTGAGCTGCGTGTTCCTGGGCTCTTCCGTCTCTCTGCCACGTGGTCGTGGCCACATCCACATAGAATGTATACGGCCAAGTTGGCATCCAGGATAGTGTTTCCGTAAGCCCTCTGGACTACTGACCTAATGCCCTTCTCTCAATCAACTTTGTCCAAAGTGAAAGAGATGCATGCATTTTCTTCTACTTCATGTCTTCCTTCTGGGTTGAGTTTGAAGTTAGGGGGTGGGGTATCTAGGCCTGCTTCACCTAAATCTGTATTTCAGGTCAGCCAGCCCTGCAACCCCCAGGCCCCCAAACTCCAAAGTGGCTCTACAGAAACTGTGGCATCACTACTTGCAGCTGGACCCATGTCCACTCCATTTATATCCGAACAAAATAGTGTCTGAGCTTTCAGTTATTCTGAATAACATCAGTACATATCTCTTCCAATGAGCTTTTGGGTAGATTCAAACCCCACAACTTCCTACTAGTGTCTGAGCCTGTTACCCCCCTGCACACCGCAAAGGTTACAGGGAAGGCTGAGCATTCCATCAACAGCAAACAGCACAGAGGACAGCCCTTGGAACATTCAGCAGGACCAGAAGATGGAGGAGCTAAGGCTTCGGAGGTCAAGTCTTGGGATGATTCCTAATCAGGTCCCGCAGGAAGCCATGGGGAATCAGATGCAATTGCCATTACCCTCCTTTCTCCGGTGTGAAGATATGTTCTGAAGAAATTCCAAAGTCTGGGCAAGGGTGAGGTGACCTTCCCCCATCCTGGACCCTTGCATGCTCATCAACCTGCCAAAAGGGGCAGGAGAATCTCAGTCAGCAAGATGCCTTCATTGTCCTGCAATGTGTCCCACGGCCTCCCTCAGTGAGGGTCCCCAAGCTGGAAAACTGCCTCCCTCTGCAGTTGAACTCTGTGCCTTGGAGCTTATTCTGAAAGAAAGTGGAGTGCATGACCAGGCATAAGGAAGTGGAGAGCTGTTTGGAAGGTCCGAGTTGTGGAGAATGCCAACAGAGGCTGAGTGAAAGAATGCACTCTCCCTGCATGCTGAGGCGGGTTTGCAGTTACGTGGCAGCAAGAAGTCATGTTGCCCCATGATCAGTGCCTGTCTCCCTAACATGCTTCTTTTATAAAATGGAGCCCTGGTAGTGTAGTGGGTAAATGTTTGACCTGTGATCTGAATGGTTGGCAGTTCAAACCCACTGGCAGCAACTCTGGGAGAAAGAATGGGATTTCTACTCCCATAAACCATTACAGTCTCAGAAACCTGCAGTGGGTCTCCGTGAGTTAGCATGGACTGGATGGCGGTAAAGGAGGCCCTCACAGAAGGTTTCCTGGGGGAGGAATAGTTCCCAGTGGACTGCTAAGTGTAAAGTCAACACTTTGAAACTACTAACTTCTCAGTGGGTGAAAGATGGGATTTGCTATGCCCACAAAGAGTTATAGTCTCAGAAATCCACAGGGGTATCTACATCCTGTCCTATGGGTTCTATATGAGTTGGCAGTGGTTGGGTTTTTGGTTTCCTCCTCACAGATCACAGTCCTGTAAATGTCCTTCAATCCCTCCATTTTCTATAGCACCGTAGACTCAAAGTTATGTCTTTGTGACTTAATCTAGCACCCACCCAATGGACCATTCCCTGTAAAACTCTGCACCCTGGGTCACCCAGCCATCCAACACACACACACACACACACCAAAGAGTATCTGCACAAAATAGCCCCTGAAGCAAGCACTGGCATTGTACCTCTCCAAACATCTGACATGCATCTTTGAAATGGTTTCGCCAGCTCAAAAGTAAAAGTCAAGCTTGGTAATCTTTTTGGCAGCACATTATAGCACTATGTGAAAATTATGAAGGCACCTTACAACCTTTCACTGATGAAAAGTTGAAGTTCCAAGTCACTGTCCCTAGTGTCTTCTTTCTCCACTCAATGTGACAAGATCACACAGTTTGCCTCCACCCATGTTTGCTGTCATTGCTGGGTGCCCCCCACTCAGCTCTAAGTCATAGAGAGTGAACCTACGTCCAACAGAACAAAGCACCGCCTGGCCCTGTGCCATCCTCTCAACTGTTCGTATGCTTGAACCCCTTGCTGCAGCCATTACATCACCCCACCTGGGTGAGGGTCTTCTGTCTACTTTACTCAGAGTGCTTCTGCAGGGATTAAGCCCTCCTGATAACATGTCCAGAGCATGTGAAACCAAGACTTGCCATCGTGCTGCTAAGGAGCATTCTAGCTGTGTTTCTTCCTATACAGCGTTATTCATTCTCCTGGCCATCCATGATCTATTCAATATTCTTCACCAACTACATCACTCAAATGCATCCATTTTCCTCCCATGGAGGCTCTATAATAATGGAAGTATTCATTTTAATTTGCTGAATGATCTCTCACAGCGGGTGATGAAAAATGTGATGGTTAATAGAAAGTGCTCAATAACATTCCCCACCCATCCTCTACAACTAGCATGCAGGCACCAGTAATGCATAACTGCAACACCTTAGGCATGACATTGCTTAGGAAGTCCTCCCCTGCAATGGGAATATTCACCCATGAGAGGAGAGCTCTAAATGGCACATGACTGACCTTAATCTTATTCAGTTCACACAGTGAGTATAATGTCATTCCAGTCACCCCTACATGTAACAACCTTGACATTGCTTCTAGCAGTGATACCCTATAAGATATTGCCATCCCAGGCCTGTGTCCAGCAAGTGTCACTTGCGAATACTGTTGAATCTGAGAATGGCTGTCTCAAGTCCCTAGACCTACTTTGCTCTATTTGCATTGGTTTGCAAGGAAACACACTCATTAAATGTTTATGTTGTTGTCAGATATCAAAGAGTTTTCTCTGATGCACCGCAACACCATGCGCAACAGACCCAAGCACTGCCTCATTTCCCAGCTTTCCAGAGGAGGTGCGATGGACACACTGAATGTGCTCAATCATGGATCTTCAATACACATCATCAGTTGACAAAGTCAACTCCAGACTTAGGCTACTTCTCGAGTGCTTTGGAACTAAAGACTGCCTGGGCATTGTAGATTGAGATTCAAAAGGAATAAGAAAGAAGATCCTGAAAGAGATGGATTGAAGAAGTGCCTGCAGGCACAGTGATTTTCACTGACTGACGTTCATAGCACCTCACCTCAATCAGTCTTAGCTTAAGCACTTGCCTAAAACCTACTGCGCTCATAGCAGCATACTAGCCTCCACTGACTGAATGGGGTTGAGCTTGAAGAACATTGGCTCAGAATGAAATCAGGGTTCCCTTCCAAGGAAAGGAGAATTCCACTAACAACCAACTAACATCCCCATTGCTTACATGTTGGTGGTGGTGTCTGTAGACGTGGAGCTGAGACTAGCTCATGGCAATCAAGTATATGCAGGGTAGACCTACGTTAGAGAGCTTTCAAGCTGATGACCTTTTGGAAGTACATCACTCTTTCTGTATTTCAAGACTCCCCTTGAGTGAGTTTGAAAAGCCAACCTTTGGCTCAAAAACTCACTGGCATCAATCAATACAAAGCCATAGTGAACTTGTAACTCTTCATGTGCCAGACGAGAAATCCTGCTCGTTTCAAACTTCTAACCTTGTGGTTCAAAGCCACAACAGGTAACCCACTAGACCACCAAGGCTCTTTTTTGTCTCATAGTTGAATACCCCAACTTCTTGCACCATCCTGGGATGGCACATTAAAAATAGTTAGTTGTGGGGGCTTAGTTCTTCTTTCCTAATTTATTTTTTATTGTTAATGTAATTTTAACATTATTTGCAATGAATTTATTGTAGGGGATGCTGTCTCCCATTATTCCCTGTCACTCGTTCAAAAAATCCATTTATACCTTGCAAGAAATGCCTCATTTGTTTTGGCATCAGCCTGCCTTCCCCAGTGGATGGGTTTCTTTTTCTTCAAACTTTCCTCCTGCTTTCACAGGCTTGGGGCTTGACCTTCCACACAGTACCTTAAATTGTGAAGGCACTTAAGGTTTCCCTTTAGGGATTAAAGGAGGGTTCAACTCTTAGAATTTCCTGTGGGTCCTCAGAGGTAATTCTTTTTCCTCGCTTAATTTTCACTGATCACATTTCTCTCTGATCAGCCTGGTTTTCCACCAACTTTCTGCCCAAGTTAGAAAGAGTTGGTCTCCAGTGCTTAAGACCTCATGGTGCACCATGAGGAAGAATCACCTTGAATAAGTTGAAATGACTGGAGTCTCCATCCAGCTCTCTCTCCTCAAGCATAATGCAATTCACTGCCTAACTGTCCTCATCTTTTGTGCATAGAAAGTCAATGTCGCCAATTTCTGGAATGGGTCATGTCGCCACTATCAGATTTCACACCATACAGGAAGGACTGTGCTGGCTAATGAAGAGTTCTGATGACCTCACCTAATTTTATCCATTATCAATATCCCTTCAGATCTTGCTCCCTGGGTCTTAATGTGAGCATCCAATTTCTATTTCCAGGCTTGATGGCCACTTGTCAGGTATCACTGTCATCATTTTCCATGACTGTTTTTCTGGACTCCATTTTGCCCCTTCTTCTATGGCCTTAAGATCAGCAAATAACGACATATGTTTCCACATCTCTCCTTGAAAATGTGCCAATGTCTCCCCCACCCCCTGATGTTGCATGGCTTGTTAACTTAAAAATTGTTTTTAAAAATCTTCCTAGTTCACAGTGGCTACTCAAAATAAACCAACGTCACTCGGTGAACTGTTGCTTAACGTACTTATCCAATAAGATGCTGACACCTGATGCTTACTGCCCCGGGAACTAGAATTTTCCTTCTTGTTTCAGGTCAAGAGCAGTAGCTGCTTGTCTCTAGGAGGCAGGGGTGGGAGGGGAGGTCATAGCTGGGCTCTGAGCCTGCTGTTGTTGCAGAATGGAGGGCTGCAAGCATTCTAGAGAGCGACCACCAGACCTGCTGTGCAGCGCTTTCAGCCACCAGAGAAGCTCACTGGCAGACATTCTGGCCCAGGAACTTGAAAGGATTTCCCAGCCTCGTCTTTCGACACCATGAAGTCCTGTGGGAGCATTTGGAAGCGGTTCCATCAAACTAATAGGTGCTGGAAGCTTAAGATGGACACTTCACTCTCTGGAAAATATGCACGCTTGACCTCACACACTTTGGCCTGGTAAGCAAGTATGTGGAGGCTTGAAGAGGTTGTCTAGTGATGGCAACAACACAGGCAAGGGTCTTTCTTACCCATGTAAGACTTCATTTCATGACAACTTGCCTGTATTTAAGAAGAAAAAGAAAAGGCATGTCTGATTTCAAGTCTCAAAGAAATGAACATGCTTAGCAGGCATATTGCTTTCAACTGCCTGACAATAGTGTGTGGTTGTCCAGACAGCTCCAACTCATGGTGACTGTACGTACAACAGAGTGATAGGTTGCCTGGTCCTATGCTATCCTCACCTTCACTGGCATGCTCCTGTCCATCATGTGACCTCTGCTGACTGGGAGTGCCTTGCAAACTCTCCCAGCTCTCTACTAGGTAAGATTCTGAATGAGTTACTGGGCTTTTATAGGCTAAAAGTTGGAAATATGATGACTTTTCTGTCTAGTCTGCCTTAGTCTGGAAGCTCTGCTGAAATTTTCCCACCATGAGTGACCCTGTTGGTCTTTCAAATACCACTGGCAACGTCTCCAGCACCACAGCCACATGCAAACCACCATGGTATGGCAGCCTAAGAGACCATTGGTGGACTTTGCAATGGAGACTGATTTCAAGTTGATCATTGTTTTGTTTTGTTTTGCTTTTAGCTTGTTGTTGATAAGTGGCATTGAGTCAGCTCTGATCCATAGCAACCCTATTTACAACGGAATACTGCCTGTCCTGCACCGCACTCACAAGTATTGCTATGTTGGACCATGATTGCTGTCACTGCTCTGTCTATTGCTGAGGGGCTGCCCTTTTTCATTGTCCTTCTATTTACTAAGCACGAGGCCCTTTCCCAGCCAATGGACTCTCCTGATAACATGACCAAAGTCCATGTGAAGAGACTTGTTGTCATCCTTTCGTCTATGTTACATTCTGGCTATACTTCTTTCAAGGCACACCTGTTTGTTCTTAAGGGAGTCCTTGGCCTTTTCTATACTCTTTACTAGGATCCTAGTTCAAATGCATGACTCTATTTCTGCCTTTTCTCCTATTGATCAGTGTGTTAGTATGAGTAGGCTAGAGAAAAATTCATAAACATGTATCTAGATATAAGGGAAAGGTCTATATACAAGAGGAATGGAACATTGAGAAAGCATCCCAACCCAGTCCAGTCCAAGGTCATAAATTCGATATTAGCCTATATGACCAATACCAATCTATAAAGTCTCCTTTTGACTTATGAAGCACGTACAATGACACCAGGAATATCACAGGCCAATGGGTGCAGTCTTATGTATCCAGGAGCAGTAGAAGCATCCTGGCACGGCAGGGGTCTCCCCATGGCTCCTCATTTCCAGAGCTCAGGGTCTATCAGCCGTATCCATTGGCAGTACAAGTATCTCAGCACTGGCAGGGGTCTCTCTGTGGCTTCCTCAGCCCCAGAGGTCTGGTTCCATCAGGGCAAGCCCATGTGGCTTCTCCTCTGGCTCCTCCGGGTTCCAGGACTCAGGATCTATCAGCATGCTGTCTTGTCTTGTCTGTATGCTGACTCCAAAAGACTGAGTCTATAGTTTCTCACCTCCACAGGGGGAATTATCACAAGATTTCCCAAAATTCTCAGCAAAAGCCATATCCACACAGAGGTCTCATTGGCTATCTCCATATGGACAGGCTAGACTCCACCCCTACGCTCCCAATCATGAAACTGATACCATGTACATGACCATCACAATCTGTGATTGCTGTTGGAGAATTTCTTAACATTGACTGAGATATAGGAAAATGCTCTTTGTCTTCTATATTTTCCTGGAAGTACTCACTGCAGGATAAAGACTTTTGATGTCAGATTGTTCTGCCCACCCACAGTATTCATTCTTGGCTCTGCATATAAAAGGATGGAATTCTTCCATTCTGTCTGTAAAAGGTGCTGTTGGGCTGAGCTCATAATTGCTAGTTACACCTTGGCTGGACAGAGGCTTATTTAACACCCCTGTCAATCAAGGCTTCCCAAGAAAAAATGCACCATTTTAAAACAGGAATCTTGGGCATATTCTTAGCAGAAGCATCTCCCTCAGAAATAAATATATAGCCCATCCCCTACATACTGATGGAACATTCCCTAAGCACCTAGCCCAGTAGTGAGGTGACACTTGCCACTGCTTTGTGTCACCAAGTGGTTAGTTCAGGACAGTTGTGTATGCAGCAGGTGCAGAGTCAAGTGAAGACTAAAGGTGTGTCCCATAAGGTCTTGTAAACTCCCCCTCATTAGGATCCAAAAGTTGGAGTCCAGTCTTGAGAGTATGAGCACATAGGGTTTCAGTTTTGCCCTGTCTGGCAGCTATTTCTGCAGTCAAATGTCTATATTTGGGGTTTATTTACACAGAGTTTAATCAAGCAAACCAATCTCACTGCCATCCAGTTGATTGCAACTCATATGACCACTACAGGCCAGGGTTTCCTGTGGGTTTCCAGGACTACCACTCTTTAAAGAAGCAGAAAGACTCTTCTTTCGACCAAAGAGCAGCCGGTGCTTTTGAAGTGCTGACTTTCAGGTGCCAAGTCAACAAGGAAACAATGAGCAATCATCACAAAATGCTGCAGCAACAGTGGGCTTCAAAGTGTAATGGACCACATGATTCCCCAAGCACCGTGACCTAGAAACAGAAGAACTGGATGCTAGCTCCCTACCAATGCAGATTGCTCTGAGGGGGATCACAGCAAGAACCATGGGAGAAAATAGGGAACAAGGCTCAAAACCAAGGACGAGGCTTACTAGTCTGCTAGAGACTGGCAGAACCTGGAACCTGCTGTCTAGAATTGAACACTCTTTCGGTTCAGCTCTCAGGAATAGATTGACAGACATATGTGTTGCTGTTCTAAGGTGCCATTGAGTAAGTTCCAACCCCAGCAACCATAACAGAATGAAACACCGCATAGTCCTAAACCAGTTTCATAATGGTTCTTATGCCCAGGCCCATTGGTGCAGTCTCTGTGTCAATCTTTCAGTGTGTTCTCCCTTGCAGCAAGCAAGGTTGTGTCATCTGCATATCGCCAAGTGTTGATAAGACTTCCTCCAATCCTGCGGCATCACTCTTCTTCATATAATCCAGTTTCTCTGGTGATTTGATCAGCATATAGCTTGAACAAGTCTTGTATCTTAAGAGGATACAATTAGGACACACATCTTTCCTGATTTTAAACTGGCCAGTATGCTAAAGACATCTAGAAACAACCTTAAACTTCTCCAAGTAAAAGTTTCACCATCAACCAAGGCCTTGTGGACCATATATGTCTTAGTGTTCTGACCATTATATAACTTCTAAAGCCTAAGCACGAAGGGCCTTCAGAATGTTTGTGGGAAACCACCCTGATCTTCTCCATGAATCTTTGAAGCCCCCCGTGGATAAAACTGATGACTTTCAAGGTACAAACAATGGACCTGAACCAGAAGAATTAGTTCAGCTGAACAGAGTCACAGCCCCAAGTCCTCTTGGTAGGAACCTTCTAGCTGTTCTATACTTGACCCACCCACCCACCAAGGTGGTTTATTGAACTTCAGTATGTGAAAGCATATTAACAGGACTCAGAGGCAAATGTCATGTAGGTTGATCTTAATTCAAAACTTGGAGAAATGCATCATTTCTTTCTGACATCAGTGGCAATCAGATCCATTGGGTTACCTCTTGTGGCCACCACAAATATGAACACTCCAAGTTCTTTCTCATTATTTTTCCAGCAGCCAAAATCACTAAAAATAAAAATGCTTCCTTGAGTTTTTTTTCAAAATGATGTGAAGTAAATCATAATGGAGGAGTGTGGAAAGGCCCATGTTACCAATAAACCAGTTGCTGTGCTTTATAGGTGGATCAGCAGATCTCTCCCATGGGCCATTCTTGAGTGTACTCAAACCCCTGATCTTTCCCTTAGACACTGAAAGCATCAACCGCTCCATACAGGGCCTCATATTACCTTCATAAAATTGTCTTTTGCTTGTGGATCAGTAATTGAATTAGTCATCTTTCTAGACCCTCAAAGACTTTTGGCATGTATCAGGGGAAATTTGAGAGTTTATTGGGAAATCCCACAATCTGTTGCTTTCATTTTTCCATGGGTATTTTTAAGCCACCTTGTACCTTTCAAAGACTTTCTGTTCATCACATTATTCACCCATCACCATTGACCATTCCCAAATCCTTCTTAACAGAATCTCAGTGCCCCTCAAACCCTGAGTCTTCCTTTCCTCTCCCTTTCATTGGCCCCTGATAACCACTAATCAACTTTTATCTTTATCAACTTATCGAGGATGACATCTTGAGGACTAAAGCGGACCAGACCTAAACCTTGCTGTTTTCAATCACTTAGAGTGCATGTGAAAGCTGGCCATTGAGTAAGGAAGACTACAGAAGAATTAACACTGCTGATCGATAGCTGGAGAATAATATTGAAAGCACCATAGGCTATCAGAAGAACAGATACATCTATGTTAGAAAAGGTACAGCTAGAGAGATCCTTGGAGGTGAGGACATTGAAACCTGATCTCCTGGAGTTTGGCTTGTCATCAGGATGGGGGAGTCCTTGGAGAGAGGTGTGTTTGCTGAAGTATAGGGACAGCAGTAAAGGGGGAGGTCCTCAATTGAATGGACTGACCATGGTTTTGCAACACTGGGCTTGACCACAGCAACACTTGTGAAGGTGGACAAGGCGGGCTGAGATCATCTTATTCTGTTGTGTACAGGATCTCTACGAGTGAGAACAAGCTCCACAGAATCTAACAGCAACCTTCCTGATAGTTCAAATCGGATCATCTTTCAGTTGCTACATCAGATGAAAGGTTTATTGGCTTTCCTTAGTCTGATATTCTGGAAGAAAATCTCCTTAAAGTTAAATTGCATAAGTTGGCCATACTCTCTGCATAACTAACATGTGCACAGAAGTTGGTGCAGAATGCCACCTTCATTTTCAGGGTAGGAAGATTCCCATAGCTTAATGAGTCCAATGATCATTTTCAAAAGATATGTTTTATGACCCTCAAATACATTTATGTGTGCAGGTGTGTATTCCACTTCCTGTTCATAAACATAAACCATTTAGAAGGCAAAAAAGATGCACAGACTGAATCAAAAAGTGAACTTACAGTAAATGAAAGACTTTCCTCATGACATAGAACCCAGTTGAAAGACAATATAGGACTATTTATAATTTCTGCTAGTCTCAGCCTCTTAATTACTAAAACAGGTCTCAAACTAACTAAAGTATGAATACCTCACCTGTACCATATGCATGAATTTTTTTGAGTTCTTGGGAGCGTGCCACTATTCTTCCATATCTAGTGAGATGCAGTATTAACCCAGAGTCGGGGGTAAAGAGGTGGGGCTGGCAATTCCTGAGCAACCTTGAAGGTACCAAGTCCACACAAGGAAAGCATGGTACACAAGGAAAGCAGCTCCAGGAGGCAGAGCACAGTCTAGAGGCTGTTTTTCAAAGAGACTGGGATTGACCAGGGAAATGAAAAGAGTGGATGGATATCTAGGTGAGACTTCAACCCCAATACCCAAGTGAATATGGAACTTTCATTGTTAAAAGAAGAGACTGTAGAATAAAATCTGTTGCTGACTTTTCCCCCCTCTGTTTCATCATCCCATTAATAGAGATAATAACTTTTCCTACTTTATAGCACTTCTGAGAGGATTGAAGATGTTAATATACCACCCGTGTCTCACTTGCCAACTATCATTTCACATGTATTTCAATTATAAAATCTCTATGATCCTACCATTCTGTGCATTAACCAGGTACATCTGAAGATAATACACAGTGAAGTTCAATGTGAGAGTAACACTGGTAAATGTTATAGGTCAGCTCTGTGGACTGTGATTCTCCATGCCTTGTCTTGGTTATGTAACAAGTAATCATATTCCCTTCTGTGATGTGATGTGCAATCTTGCATTTTCAAACACAGTACATTTTTGTAAACCAAGTAGTCCTTGGACCCTAACCATATTGATAAATAAGGAGTGGGAATAGGTATGCTCCATGTTTTGTGATTTAACCATTTCTCTCTAGGTGTCTTTTTAATGACGGTTGGCTCTTCTCATGTAGGATGTTCCTGATGCTATCTTACAGCTGTTAGGCCTTCTGCCATTAGTGTCCAACGGGCCAAATAAGATCTTCTCAAAAGTTAGGTGAGCTACACTCACAGTAATATTGGGCCTCCCATGGATTTGTTGGAATTTTTGTCAATTTCAAATCGAAGTTATATTGTTCACCTTGAGCGATGGTGGTCTGCTCCACAGACAGGACTTGGTTGCAATCAAATGGCTGCAACAATGAAATCCCGCATACGAATAGTTGTGAAGGATGACATAGGATTGGGCACTGTTTCATTCTGTTGACCTAGGACTGATAAAGAGTCTGTTGATAATAGTGAAAAATGACTGTACAAGAATAGCAACAAGGTGATGGTGAAGAATATTCAAAGTCCAATGACTTCCTAAAAAACAAACAAATTGGTTTTGGATGAAGAGCAGCTGAAATGATCCTCAGAAGCAAGGTTGACCACATGCTGTCTCATGTACTTTGGACATGTTATCAGGAGAGACCAGTATCTGGGGGAGGACATTGTGCTTGGTGAAGTAGAGGGGCACTGAAGAAGAGGAATGCTCTCAATGAGATGGGTTAAAACTGTGAGGCTGACTTAGGACTGGTCAGTATTTCATTTTGTTTCACACAGGGTTGCTATGAGTCAGAATTGAAGACCACTGATTATTATTATTATTTTATTTATTTTTTTTTTAGTTTTAACAAGTGGTCATCCAAATTAGAAATATCACACATGGCAAATATCTCTAGGGAAATATTTCCAGCTTACTTAATCTTTACCCTAATTATCCATTCTTAAATATTTCTAACCCAATGGCAACCAAACTGTCCTGGGAGGATGGTACCACCTAGTGGGATGTGCTGGCAACTGTAAGTCTTGGAGTCTAAAAGTACACACCTCTGCTTTTAGCTCTGGGGCGGAGGAGATGGGGGAGGGGGGAAGGGGGTGCAATGCACACAAACTGTGTTCTATTTCTTCCTTTGTGAACTGTGTGCAACAGAATCTACATCAGCCAACGTCTTCCTGTGTTATCCTTGATCTCTTTGCTCTTGTGGAGAGAGTCCTTCCTATCTCTCCCATCTTTTCCTTTGTTGGTTTGTTTGTTTATTTGAAATGACTCCATTTGTCACTAAAGACTCTGAGTCTACTTTTATTTTGCTTTATCTCAAATTTTGCTTCTCTTCCACATCATCATCTGCAAGAATAAAGGCACTACATAGTCATTCCAGAAAGAGAGCCTACCGTAGAGGGCATGGTCAGATTTGAAGGACAAATTCAGGTCACATGCCTCAACAGGGCCTCTTCTTGGCATAAGGAATGCTGCCAGAGAGTTAGTGTGTTGATGGTTCCCCTCTGTGGTGTCAAAGATTAATTGAAAGATTAGTGGCTTCAGTCCATCCAGAGCTGCCTTAGAAGGTAGTCAGGTGTTCAACTTTAAGAACATCAGCCATTCAAAATTTTTAATGTTACTGTTGATCTCTGTTTTATTCCTTTTCAAATGCATTTGCTGTTTCATTTTGTTGTTGTTGTTGTTGTCAATCTTTTTTTTTTAATTTGTTTTTCCAGTATAGGATGCACAGGACAGGTGGACGTGCAGAGGTAATACATGGTATGGATCGTTCTTTTGCTGACTTTGACCTTTCTCCTGCCTCACCATCACACTCGCCCTTTTTCTGCCTCTCAGTAATTCCTCTCAGCTAGATTGCTATTGCTCCAACACCATCAGTATCTCTATGTCCTCCTCCTTGTTGGCCTAAGTCCCTAGTTCTTCCCCTGTCTCTGACATTGCTTGCTCACCCCTCCCTTTCCCTGCCTCCTCTTTCTCCCAAGTCCCTCGAGAACCATTGGTCCACTTGCTTGCTTCTGGAGCATGCCTATCTTTTTTTTTTATTACAAATCATTTTATTGGGGGCTCGTACATCATTTTTCCAATACATAAATAAACATACTGTGACAAGAACCCTCGCATGTCCGCTGCCGTCATCATTATCCAAACAGCCGCCCTTTCCCCCAGCCCCTGGTGTCGGTTCCTCCAACCCTTCCCCTGTTCCCCTACTCTCTCTCTCTCCCATCCACCCTCCATACTTTGTAAATAATTATTATTCTGTCATATGTTACCCTGCCCGACACCTCCCTCAGCCCACTCCCCCATGCCCGTCCTCCAGATAGGTCAGCTGGTTCCGTCTCTATCCCATCTTCTCTCCACCCATCCAGTAGTTCCATTCTAACCACCAGCCCAAGGGGGCTCATCTATCCTGATTTCCCCATATCCTCAGTCCCCCTCTCCACTAGTGTACCTTCTCCAGTCCATCTGGATGTGCAAGGTAGAGTTAGGATCATGATGATTGGGGTAGGGAGACCTCAGGAACTAGAGGAAACTTGTATGCATCATCAGTGCCTGGCTGCACTCTGACTAGTCTGTCTCCTTCCTGTTTCTCCCCTGTAAGGGGGTGGCCAATTACCCACCAGTGGGCCTTAGGTCCCCACCCTGCCCCTCCCCTCACTCCTAATGAAGTGATTCCTGTTCTTTGATGCTCAATATCTGCTCCCTTTGGGCCCTCTTGATCACACTTGATGGCGTGCTTCTTCCTTGTGGACTTTGCTGTCTCCATGCTGAATGGCAACTCAGCTATCTTCAAGTCTTTGAGACTCTAGACATTCAGTCATTTGGTAGCTGGGCACCATCTTTTTGTTTGCCTCTGTACCCATTTGTCTTCAGCAATATCGGGAGTTACTTGGTCCATTGATTTTGATTTTTGTTCTTTGATGCCTGCTGCCTGATAGTTTCAGCAACTCATGATTGCACAGGCAAGTGAGCTTCTTTTTTGGTGGGTTTTGTTGCTCCTGAGTTAAATGGCTGTTTGTTTATGCTCAAGCCTTTAAGACCCCAGATGCTATATCTTTTGATAGCTGGGCACCATCAGCTTTCTTCACCACTCTTGCTCATGCTCCCACATGTCCTCAGTGGGCACCTTGGGGGTGTGAGAACACATTGATATGTGTGTCTCCCCCCCCACCCCGACATTTGATGTCTATTGTCTAGACCCTTCACCACCGTGTGACCACGCTGGCTGTTGTGCTTCTTTTGTGTGGGTGTGGTCTCTTCTCAAGTGGATGGTCTGTTGTTTATATTTAGGCTTTTAAGACCCCAGATGATATATCCTTTGATGCCTGAGCACCATTGTCTTTCTTCACCACATTTGCTTATGCACCCATTTTACTTCAGTGATCATGTTGGGCCAGTGAGCCTCGAGGAATACCAGATTCATAGAACAAAGTGTTCTTGCGTTGAGGGAGCACCAGGGTGAGGGCCCAAGGTCCACCGGCTGCCCTAATATTTGGCCTATAGATATGTTCTTAAAGTTATTCCCACCTTATAACAGAAAGTTGTATTTATGTATGGACATACCCATGTTAGACCTCTGCAAGTGCCCTTTGCCTTCTAGCTCTTTCCTCTATTTCCTTCCATCTCCCTCCTGTCCCACCATCTTGTTCCACCTTCATTGGCGTTTCAGTGTTTCCTCATAGATTCTTTGTCCTTGCTTAATCCTGACCAGGCCTCCCACACCCTCCTTTCCATTGAATCCAGACCATTTGTTGCTCCCCCTCCCCCATCCATGTGTTTGCCCATATCCCCTTCTCCTCTCCCCATTTGTGCCCCCAGGAACCATTATTTGCCCAATCCTTTCTGTGGCTCATAGAATCTCCAGAGGGATAGAGTCCTCTGAGAATCATGTGTCGGCATGGAGCTTGGACAAGCTCTCTTCCTCTTCCTCCCTTCTTGTCTTTATCCCTGTGGGTGTGGGATGCTGGCCCCTCCCCCAACCTGTTCTCTGCCATGCCCACTTCTAAAAAAGGAGTCCATCTGACTCTGGTTGCTTCCAGCTCTGTAGCTCTCTCTTTTCTTGCATCCTTCCTTGCATCCATGCTGTCCTACAGGTTGGGGAGCATGCCTATCTTATAGTGGTAGGCAAACCAACAATAACCAAGACAAAACAAAAAGAAAACAAAAGATAGGATTGAAAGAAAAAATAACTAGGAAAACATCAAAAAAGCATACATAATTCCAGGTCTGTCTGCTGACTTTTATGACTCCCCACTGGTCCTAGAGGAATTCAGGAACTAGCCCTCCTAGCATGAAGTCTATTTTGGGAGCTTATCAGGGGCTTTATGGCTTTGCTCTGCTTCCCTTGCTGATCTGTTATGTTCCCTTCTTGGTTTGTCTCACTGTGGGGGATTCAGAGCAGACTAACTCCACATCATGTGTCCCCAGTATTGTCCTCTGTCATGGTATGCTCCAGCAAGGGGACATTATGTCTCAAGCTGTTGTCAATCCTAGAGTTCTTTCTGTGCCATAGCAGTCCATACATGGATGTCATCCTCCAGGGTTGATATGCCTATATGTGGTCTAGACCCTCAATCTTTCAGCAAAGCTCTGGATAGAGGTATAAACATAGGTGTGCACATATGCAAGTATATTAATTCATAAGAATAGAGGTATTGGTATGTGTATATATATTTATATGACAATACACTGAGGTAGTGGATAGACATTGGGTCTCTACTCAAGCCGTCCCTCAATGCAAGAATACTTTGTTCTAATAACTGGGCATTCTGTGATGCTCACCCTCCCAGCACGATTGCTGAAGATAAAATTGGTAGATAAGCAAATGTGGTGAAGAAAGTGGATGGCGCCCAACTATCAAAAGTCACAGCATCTGGGGTCTTACAGGTTTAAAGTTAGGCAAGCTGCTATGAAGCAAAGAAGCAACGAGTCACCAGCCCCTGTGATCATGACCTGTAAACAAATCCTGTTTAAAAGTTACCAGAAGAACCAAAACCAAACAAGCAAATAAACAAAAAGATCCATATTGCTAAGAATGAGGGGGTGGGAGCAGAGACCCAAAACCCATCCAATGTAGCCAATGGTACATCCCCTCACAGAAGAGTAACAAGCAAGGGATGATTCAACCAAGGTGCTGTACGACACTGATGAAACACAATATTTTTCTGGTTCCTTAAGACCTCCTCATCCCAGCTATCATGATCCCAGTCTTACCTTTTACTGTGGGGAGACCAGAGCATGGACAAAGGCACAGATAAGAGATAAGAACTCATGACACATGAAATCCAGGAACCGGAATGGGAGTACTATCATCAGGAGGGTATGGGAAAGATAGGGATTAGGGGAAGAAGGGAAACCAATCACAATGATTGTCACATAATTACATCCTCCATCCCAGAGGGACAAACAACAGAAACCATGGTGTAATGAAGGCAGCAGTGAGTGTACGATATGAAAATAATAATAATAATAATAATAATAATAATAACAATGCATAATTTATCAAGGTGTCATGGGGGTGGAAGGGAAGAGGGAAGAAAAGAGAGGAGCTGACACTAAAGGCTCAAACAGAAAGTAAATGTTTACAAAAATAATATGGCAACACATGTACAGATATGCTTGATACAATTGACATATGGATTGTTGTAAGAGCTGTAAGAGCCCCCATTAAGATGATCTTTTAATAAAATAAATAAGTAGATTTTGTAATAGCTTATTGGGGATACACAGGGTGAGATTGAAGGGCATTAGAGAGCAAAGAATGAAGAGTCGGGGGAAGTCCTGGAATTGATAATGGTAATATATGTACAACTCCTTGTAATATGACTGAACTACTGAAATGTCATTATATCTCAATAATATGTCATTATATCTCAATAATAATCTTGGAGGGAGAAAGATGTTTAGCATTGGAAATCTTACAGGACATTTTTACTGTGTCATATAGAGTGCCACTCCAAATCAGAATCAATTCCAGCATACTGAGTTTTTTTTAATCTTATCCACTTATATGTACCATTTCTTAGAGTGAATATGCAAAATGCTATGAAACAAACCTTTCACAGTGTATCCACTTATGCAAGAATGGCAGCAATCTCTATGGAGCACAGATCTGCTCAGAGGTTGTTGTCACCAAGGTCAGACTTGTCGATGGCACCTCATTTTTGTTACCAATCACCACGTTGTTCTTCATCCTTGTGCTAAATAGACATTTTGACATACAATGTCAACTAAGTGATGTCCAGAAGTATCCTCCTCAAGTTTCTGTCTGTTCTCTCTGATTAAATTCCAATTCTTAAAGGGATTTTAGATAAAATTTTAAATATCCCATTTAAAAATCCTTTGATGTTTCATTTCGCACCCAACTACAGCATCTTTTCCAATTTCCCATTGCAAAGCTTTGGTTTTGTATTGTGGCTCACGGAGGGACTCTGACAGAGGATGCCAAGTGATTTGATTAATAGCTCTGGAAAAACAGCCATGTATGTCACTGGATTTGCTACATTTACTTGGGCCATAATAGAAAGCAAATGCTCCCTGTTCTCAGGCACAACTCTAGAGAAAAAAGCAGGTGTCCAGGACACCTCGGTGGTGATTATGAAGGGTCTCGATGGGTAAGAAACAACTCATTAGCATCTAGCAATAATACCATCCTTCCTAGATCCTGTGCAACAAATGGATTCTGAACCAGGAACTGGGAACCAAGCTGGTAAAACTGAGAAGAAAGAAGCCAGCAGAGGAAGGCAATGCCCAGACGTAGAATGGACTGCATGGAAAGTCTTGTTTGTTTTAGATGCAGACCAGAGAGGGAGGAGTCCAAGATGAGCGTCTCACTTCAAACTTGTCAAACAAGCATCACCTGACCAACCATAAATATCAGAATACAGCTGACTCTGAACAAGTTGTCAGTACAAGTTTAAGTTTTAGAGGAGTTGACTTGTGGTTAAAAAGTCTAGACTCAACTCTTAGGGAAATAGTTGCAGGACCAATGTTGCAGAACTTCTCCAGGGAAACCTGAAAGAATTGGGAGCCATTTGCACAAAAAGAGATTTAAATCAAATGTAAGCAAGAGATTGCCCTGGGATCCACCTTGGGGAGCATTGAGGAAAAGGAAGAGATAGATACTTATGTAGAGCAAAAAAAGTGGCCCTTTTCTTGAGAAGGATGTGAGCAGTGGAATGGCAACCAGGGGCATCGCCATGGATATTTCAAAGCATGTGATCATGGAGAAAACAGTCAGAAACCAGGTAACTCCATTTGGTGGACATTAGACCACCAGTGACCCTTTGTAGACAAGTGCCCCAGAATTATGGTGCTGATATGGTATGGGACTGGACAATAGCCATCTTGTTGTCCATGAGATATCTGTGAGTCAGAGTTGACTTCACAGCAAATAGCAACAGTCAGGAGCACTGGTGGCATAGTGGTTACATGTTGGGTTACTAGCTGCAAGGTTGGCAGTTCAAAGCCTCCAACCTCTCCATAGGAGAAAAATGAGGCTGTGTACGCATTTAAAGAAGATTGCTGGTGATGTCGTGGTTATGCGATGGGCTGTTATCCTCTTGGTTGACACTTAGAAGCTACCAACAGCTCTGTGGGAGAAAAACAGGTTTTCTGCTCCTCAAATTGACTCACGATGAGTCACCATCAACTCAATGGCAATGAGCTTTTAGTGATAAAATGCTACAATCTCAGAAACCCACAGAGGCAGTGCTACGCAACCCTGTCAGGTCGCTATGAGTTGGAATTGACTGGATGCTTGTGAGTTTGTTTTTGTTTTGTTTGAACAACAGTCACCTATTTATCTAATCATCTATCTATCTATCATCTATCTTCTACCTACCTATCTTCCTTCCTAGCTACCTACCTATCTACCCATCTATCCACCAATCTACCTACCTACCTACATATCTACCTACTTACCTACTTGTCTATTCTCAATATCTGTTTAGCACATTTTAAAGATAGGGAGACTGTGATATGTACAAATTATGCAATTTCCCAAAATCCCCTGCAAGAAGGAACAGAGCAGACCTGGCAAGCAGGGATCTTGCATCCCATGTTCTTGCTTCAAGTATGCTCTTCCACCTGCAATTCCAGCCTATGCCTAAATCTATCAGGATGGGAGTCCTTTGAATAAATCAGACTGCTTGCTTCTGCTGCATGGGTCTTTGTGTTTCCTTTAGACCACAAGATAGGCACACTTGGGGAGGGAGGGGTAACTTCCAAGTACTGAATGTTCATGTAAAGAACAGAGCTCTCTTTATCTCCTCAGGCTTGGCAGGTGTCTGATTTGTATCACCTGCCATTAATGGATGACTCTGAACCTCTGGACCACTGTTATGAATTATCCCTTCCCATGTCCCCAGAATCTGGAAGGATGGTTTACTACACAGAACGAAACAATAATTCAGTTATGTATTGACAAGCCAAGCAGTATATACTTACTCCACATGAAGGGATATGAATATTGCTCGACATTATTTGAATAATAGATATCTCAATAGACATACAAATCTAAATGGACCTAGTCCATATCTATGTGACTGACAAGGGTGTAATCCATGTTGTATTGCCTCAATGAAGCATAGAACAATTGACTGAGTGTTTTGCAATCGCTGATCAATGACAC
The DNA here is from genome assembly GCA_004026705.1 of Nesogale talazaci. Classification (NCBI taxonomy): domain Eukaryota; kingdom Metazoa; phylum Chordata; class Mammalia; order Afrosoricida; family Tenrecidae; genus Nesogale; species Nesogale talazaci. The sequence continues at coordinate 321,720 of PVJH01000089.1, forward strand.
AATTATTGATGAGATCAGCTGTACAAGGATTGCTTCTGAGACTTGAAAGGCTATGCGATGGAGCTCAGATTAAAATAGCCATGAGTCAACACTCCATCCCTGATCTCCAAGCCTCACTTCTAAAATGCACCACACACCCTAAAATCCTGTCAGCCTTTGATCACGGGTCGCGTTTGCTATTCTGATTTCCTCGGATCCTAGTGCTAGTGTAAAATAATCAATTCTCTTGGATCAGAATGGAATTGATTGGTTTGGAATTCTGGAGATCTTAGGGAGAACAAGAAGGCATGATGAATTTAGAAACAAGGTCATTTTAGAAGCCTGTGTGGCATATGCAATGGAGTTCATTTTGGTGATTATGACTGCTGTGATGGCTATTCCTCTTTTGTTTTCTCCTGTGGCACATTTTTCGGTGAGGTGGTTCAGAATTCACTTCAAAACATACCCATTTCAACTAAAAAACAGTGGTGAGAACTGTTTTCCAAAGTATGACACTGAGATGAGAAGCAGCATCGCAGGAGAAGGATCTGATGGCCCTGCTAGCGGGCTAGCCAATAAACAAGTTTGCTTTGCTGAACACACAACCTGTGACTCTGTACGTAGGCAGAGTAGGAGGAGCAGCAGGTAAGGTCTGAAGCATGCAACACTCTCAGAAGATGGGACTTCAGGTCGGATGAGTATTCTGGCTGATATAGGTATTGTGTTAGGCAGGGTTCTCTGGAGAACTCAGTCTGCCTCACTTTCCTGGGGCAGGTGATATACTGCAGGTCCTTCTAATGTATGCTGGCTGCTGGTCCAATACAAAGGAAACAGACAGAGAAGTCGAGGCCAGGAGGTGCAAGAAGAGCATAGTTGGCCTGCAGGCAGTAGACAAGGCTAGGTGGGGCAGTAAACAGAAGGATGATGAAATGCCAAAGTCCAGCAGAGGAGAGTAGCCCAGGAGTGTGGCAAAGGAGGTCACAAAGGAACCTCAAGGTGTAGCACAGCAAGATGAAACGATCCATCTCAATCCATGGGTTGGCTCAGGCCACCAGTAGCGCAGCACAGAATTGAAGCAGAGGAGCTAACTTAGGCAGTAGCCCACGGGTCCAATCACCAGGGAGAAAGAGGAGGAGAACAGCCTCAAGAAGCCACTGATTTCTGTCACCCTCCAATCAAGGTGTGACCTGATTGACAGGCTACTATGGGAGCCATGTTAACATCCTGTCATAGCTGTATCTAGAGTGAAGGCTGTATTTTAAGATTGAACCAATGACAAAGGTATATTGTAACAGACTAACAGACTAAAGAATCTTTTTTAAAAAAAAAATTGATATTGTTGTTCCTTGCCATGAATTGGGCTTCTACTCACTATCCATGTCTTCATCTATCACAGAATGAACATTGCCCAAACCTGCACTAGCTTCATGGTGGTTGATTCATCTTTGGGCCTATTGGGTTTCTCCATATCCAAGAAGCTTTCGCTCCTGGCTATTTATCCTCTAGTTCATTGTTGTTGTTGTGTAGTGCCATCAAGTGTCCATAACAGCCCTGTGCACAACAGAACGAAGCACTGCCAAGTCCTGCACCATCCTCACAACCATTTCTAAGCCTGTTATGGTTCTCTGCTTCAAAAACTATGACTTGCTTTTCTAGCAATGGGCCATTCCCGATGATGGGTGTGAAGCTAATCAATTAATATCTTTCCACCCTCTCTACAATGGAGCATTCTGGCTGTCTTTCTTCTAAAACTGATTTATTCAGTCTTCTGGCAATAGCCAGTAGATTCAATATTCTTTACAGCATTGCAATGTGAATTCATCAATTCTTGGCCTGTCTTACTTTGTCATTGCATGACTTTCACATGCATCTATCATCTTCCAAAAATACACAAATAGGATAACTACACGATACTGATCTTCCATGCATCTTCCCCACTGTTTGTGTGGGTTTGTCACTACTGCCTTCACATTCCATCCCCACTTCACCTTCCTCTCTTATAAAAACCACTCTCCATCTCATGAAATTCATATTAATCATGGAATGTATATGCTTTTATATTTCCCCCAGGCATATATGGTCTATAAAATCACATATTACACATGCACACAGGATTATTTTGAGATTGCATATCCTGCACACTTATCTCTTCTGCAGTCTCATATTGAATAGCATCTGATTGTCCTGTGTAGCTTTCATTCATTTTTTAAAAAGCAATCTCTAGAGTTTCAAAGTATGGATACACTGTCAGGTAATCAAGCATTCTTCTATATTTGGATACACACTTTGTTTTCCATTTTAGCAATACCAGAGAAGTAATTTGTGTTCATCAATCCTGATATAACTGCTTTTCAAATTTCTGCACTGGCTTTTCACAAGTGAGATGAAGGAAGGAAGCATGTGTTTTCCAAGTCAATGGATGTGGCCAGAAATCATTCCAAGATTGTAGTTACAAATGTCCTTCTTTGCCCAGATTCCTGCAAGCACGAGTTGTCTCCTAGTGCAGTTCCTCTATTTTGCCAGGTGAATGGGCATTCAGTGTTGCTTGGCTGTAACTTTAATTCATTGGGAGCTTGAGTATTTTCACAGGTGTGCTGGATATGTGGCCCGCATCTTTGTAAATCACATGTTTATGTTCTTAGCCATTTTTTCTATTGGTTGTTCATTCTTTTATTATTGCTGAGAGTCCCACTCCACTTTAAAATTTTGGATGACACCCATTCTGTCCTTCCTCTGCATCACAAGCATTTTCCTTCATGTCCTTCATCAAACTTCCATGCTGTTTCGTATGTCTGGTTCTCCTCTGCCCCTGGCTATAGGTTAGATTGCAAGGCTTTCTCCCTTGACACTGATTGAATCCTTGTGACTTATTTTGGCCAATAAACCATGATCAGAAGTGAAGAGCTTCGTTTTTAACTTCAGGGCTTAAAGCAAAAGTATGTTATTTTTTATGTTCACTTTGCTCAGAAAATCTCCACTATTCCAGATGCTGATTCTTCTAAGGCCCTGTTTTCCAGATTGGTAATGCTGGGGAGGAATAGTCTATACACCTCACCATTAACAACTCAAGATGAACCTCGAGTTAGAGCACATCATAAAAGTTTGTTGTTTTATTACACAAAGACTGGAGATGGGAAGTGTTACATTATTAACCTAGCTTATCCTTATTGGTACAGAGTTTGAAAAAAATTAACTGCTATTTCCAATAGATAGATGATAGATTGTCAGACGGATTGATACATAGTAGGCAAATAAATTGGCACAATGATTATCTATATATTATATCTATATATAGATATAGATTTATTGTTACATAGATAGTTATCTTTGAGATTGGTTAACATGGGACATAGTCAATGATTATTGATATCTGAATCCAGCATTATAAAAAACAAACACATGACCATTGAGTCCAGTCCAACGCAAAGTGACCCTAGAGCAGAGTAGAAAGGGCCCTGGATTTCCTTTGGGGGTGGAAATGGCCTGTTCTTTCTCTCATAGAATGGTCAGTGGGGGACTGAGCCCCGATGAAATAGTGATTGTACTGGCACTGTGTCCCACTGGGATGGAGGTTCAAGTCCAGCAGCAGCTACACAGGAGCAAAGACTAGACCTCCTACTCCCACCACCAGAGGGCAGTGATGCCAAAAAAGAGAATAGAATGGGCAGTGAGTTTTTACTGCTGATCTTGCCTTAACAGATCAATGTTTAATCCACCCTGCTACTGGGATTTTTTGATGATCAGTATTGCATGATTTTAAAACTGTTTGGAAATTCTTGTCTATGAAGACTTTGGCAGTACTTACAATGTTGTAGCTCTTAAGAAATAACATGGGGAAAATAAACAATATTTTCATGTACTGTATATACTCATATATAAGCCAAGTTTTTCAGAACATTTTTTATTAAAAATCATTTTATTGGGGGCTCGTACATCATTTTTCACAATACATAGATACATACTGTGCCAAGCACCTTCGCATGCCTGCTGCTATTATCATTCTCCAAATATCCGCTTTTCCCCTTAAACCCTTGATATCAGCTTCCCACCCTTTCCCCTCATCCCCAGCTCTCCCTTCCCCACCAACCCTAAATACTTTATAAATTATTATTGTTCTGTCATATCTTACACTGCACGACCTCTCCCCTTGCCCTCTCCTTTGATGTGTGTCCTCCAGATAGGAGGTTATGTGTATATCCTTGCAGTTAGTTCCATCTCTCTACCCCACCTTCTCTCCACCCATCCAGTAGCTCCAATCTCATCACTGGCCCCAAAGGGCTCAACTGCCCTGGGTTCCCCATATCTGCAGCTCCCCTCTCTACCAGGATACCTTCTCCAGTCCAGCTGGATTTGTAAGGTAGAGTTGGGACCATGGTAGTTGAGGGGAGGAAGCCTTCAGGAACTAGAGGAAAGTTGTATGCATCATCACTGTCTGGCTGCATCTTGACTGGTCTATTTCCTCCCCGTGACTCCCTTGTAAAGGGGTGACCAATTACCCACCAGTGGGCCTTAGGTTCCCAACCTGCTTTCACCCTCATTCATAATGATGTGATTCTTGTTCTTTGATGCTCGATACCTATTCCCTTCACCCCCTCTTGATCACATAGGCTAGTGTGCTTCTTCCATGCGGGCTTTACTGCTTCTGTGCTGAACGGTGACTTGCTTATCTTCAAGTCTTTGAGACTCCAGGCACTTAATCATTTGGTAGCTTGGTACAATCTGTTTCTTCCATTCTGCTTACCTCTGTCTCCATTTGTCTTCACTCATCATATCAGGAGTCAATTGATCCATTGATTTTGATTTTTGTTCTTTGAAGCCTGATACCTGGTTGTTTCAGCACCTCATAATTGCACAGGCAAGTGAGTTTCTTTTATGGTGGGGTTTGTTGTTCCTGAGCTAGATGGATGATTGTTTATGCTCGTCTTTAAGACCCCAGACGCTGCATCTTCTGATAGCTGGGCACCATCAACTTTCTTCACCACTCTTGCTCATGCTCCCACATATTCTTAGTGGGCTCCTTAGGGAGGTGTGTACACAATGATATGTGTTTCTCTCCCCTCCCCCCATTTGATGTCTGTTGCCTAGTCCTTTCGATACCTTGTGGCCACACTGGCTGTTGTGCTTCTTCTGTGTGGACATGACCACTTCTCAAGTAAATAGTCTATTGTTTATCTTCAGGATTTTAAGACCAAAGACAATATAGCCTTTGATAGCTGGGCACCATCAGCTTTCTTCACTATATTTGTTTATACACCCATTTTACTTCAGTGACCTTATTGGGCCAGGAAGCATCATGGAATATCACATTGATAAAACAAAGTGTTCTTGCATTGAGGAAGCACCTGGGTGAGGGACCAAGGTGTGCTTTCAGCACATTTTTTGTGCTGAAAATTAGGTGTCTCAGCTGATATTCAGATTGGCTTATACTCAAGGATATAGGTTGAATTGGTTGCATAGAAAGGGGAAATTTTTTTTCAGTTTTCAGACGGGATTAAAGCAACTTAAATTTACAATTTTAAAGCCTCTTAGTGATACAAGAAACAACTGTCTCTCAACTTTAACATTAAAAAATAAAATTAATGGCTGAGCCCCAGTGGCGAAATGGTTGAGTGTGGAACTGCGGCCCACAGACTTGGCGGTTCAAGTCCAGCAGCAGTTCTCCAAGAGCAAGACTAGGTAGCTCCACGACCATCAGAGGGCAGTGATGCCTCCCAAAAAATAAAATAAAATTAAGAAAACCTTAAAGCAACAGAAGTCAACTGCAATTTCACCTAGTAGTGAGGATCAAATGGAAAATATGGTCATTTTACATCTTCTAGAAACTCTCAAGTGAGTTAAGGAGCCTTAGAGCATAAGTCCAACTAAACTGTGATGACCAGGTGTTACATTCAACTAAAGAAAGCAGAACACAGTAAAGACAGTGAGGTTGTGGGTCCTTACCAAGACTAATAAATAGTCAGGTCTGACTTCTAATGACCCTCCATAAGGAAATCATCAGAGAAGCTGGAGTTGAGGAAGAAAAATGCAACATCAGGATTGGAGGAAGGCTCGTCAACTACCTGCAGCATGCAGATAATATAATTTTGCTTCATGAAAGTTAGGACTTGACACACTTGCTGATGAATATCAACAACGGCCGTCTGTGGTTTGGATTACGACCCAACTTGAAGAAGATGGAAATCCTCACGACGAGACTCATAGGTAGCAGCAAGACAAATGGAGAAAAGGCTAAATTTGTCAAGAATTCCAAGTTGCCTAGATCCACAATCCATGCTCAAGGAAACCGAAGGTAAGAGATCAAGAAAATCGAATTGATGGCACCCAACAACAGCAGTGGCCCTACAAGAAAGAGCTGGCCCTGGGGGTTTCTGAGGGTGAAAATCCTGACAGAGCAAAAAACCTCATTTTTCTCCTGCTCTGTAGCGGGTAGGTTTGAACCAGCCAAAGTGTGCCCCAATGCCTCTCCCGCTATCCCTGATTAATTAACTCAGGACCATGAAGTTGACTCTGACTCCTAATTACCCTAGAGACAGGGCAGAACTGTTCGTGTGGTTTACGGAACTGTAACGCTTTATGAGAACAGAAAGTTTCCTGATAAGACATAGAGGAGAACAATGTCTAGAAAACAATCCTCGAGTTCCCATGCTGCCTCCCACCCACTATCATGACCCCCATTCTACCACATAAATCCAGCTAGACCACGAGATGTACAGTGAAGTTGGAAACATGGGAAATTTAGGATAGATGATCCATCAAGACTAGTAATAGGAATGGTAATACCAGCAAGGTGGAGGGATGGAGGAATAGAAAGGGAGAACCAACTTCAGGGATCTACACGTAGCCTCCTCTCTAGGGCACGGACAACTAGGAAGTGAGTGTTGGGACACATTGTACAGCGTACAGGATGAAAAAATAATTTGTAAATTACTAAGGGTTCAAAGGGAAGCAGGGGAGGAAAGGTAATATAGGGAGCTGATATGGGGGCCTGGAGGGAGGGAGAATGTTTTGAGAGTGATGATGGCAATGGGTGTGTAAAAGTGGCCTGAATACAACTGATGTTATTAGGGATTATGATGGGAGTTGTATGGGCCCCCCAATAAAATGATTCATTAAAAAAAGGGGGGGGAGGGGAAAGGGGAGAGTTTTTTTTGTTGTTGTTGGTTTTTTTTTTAAAGAGGAGCTTGTACCAAGGGCTCAAGTGGAAAATGTTGGGAAATGTATGTGGAAACATGTGTGCAAATGTGCTTGATACAAATGATGTACTGAATGTTGTAGTAGCTGTAAGAGCCCCCAATAAAATTTCAAAAAAAAGAAAGAAAACAATCACGTGTGTGGATCTGATCACTGACTGGCATCTTAAACAAAGAGAAGAACAATCACCTGCCATTATGTGGTAGGCATCTTCTTCCAAAAATCCTCACTCTTTAAAGAATCTTTGGTCATCCATGTCTGGATAGGAAGTAGGATAAGAAGTTAATCGGTTTCCAAAGAGCTCAAATCCTTGAAGTGGTTAAGGAGGATCACGGAGAAGGCTAATCTTCCAAAGAATGGAGCCCTTAGGAAAATTATATAAGGAATGTCATACCATAGAGCCTATTGCATATTAATAACACACTGCCATAAAATGGGCAATTTCAAACAGAAGAAATGTATCCTTTCACAGCTCTAGAGGACAGGAGTCCCAAAGCAAGAGATTACCTTTTCCCCTTCCCTCTCAGAAAGAATTTCCTATACTTGCTGAGTTACTCAAAATGATCAGTCTTAGAAGAAAAGAATTACTTTAGTAAACATTTGCTATATTCTCTTAATGTAAAGGATATGATGATGTGATATAATGTGATATGATATAATATGATAGGAGTTGGTTTGCCATACCTTCTTTCCTCCTTCACTCAAAAAGAAAAGATTAATTATACATTTTTAATGATTTTAATTATCTAACAAGTTCACCCCAAACTGGAAACCTAATAAAACTAGTAGGTAAACATGCTCTATTTACTTTGTTGTAAATGGACATAAAAGTTTGATCTCAAAGTTGCTGGAGGACACAATCAAAAGATCTCTGTTGGAATACTGAAAAGATGCGTTTCTATTCTGTGTTTGTTCCTAATTCAAAAGCAATGTTCCATTCCTAGAAGATGTGATGGGAAGAAGTGCTGACATGTCTTATGATGTGGCCAAAGTAGATCTTTCTGTGAGACATGGCACTCTCCTTATTTATGCCCCAATTTAGAAAAGAGGCTCTTCACTTAGTTAAAAACAACTCAGTTTGTCCTGATTCTGGTTGGAAGGTGGGGAAGAGTGAGGGCATGATCATGATTAAACATGGTTCTAAAATGAATTTTAGAAATAAAGTTTGAATGATGATGGCAACACATGCACAAATGTGCTGGACACAATGGATGTATACATGGATTGTGATAAAAGCTGTCAGAAGCCCCAATAAAATGTTTTTTTTTTTTAAGAAAAAAGGTTTGATACCTTTGTATGTATATATATATATTTTTTTTTTCGTTCTTCTTCTTTCCTCTTTGTCGTCTTTCTTTCCTCCTGCCCCACTATCATGTTTACACATTGTGTATGTCTCAGTAATTCCTCTTAGATACAATTCTATTGATAATACAGGAGCAGAAAAAATATATGTAAGCATACATATACATGAATATATGTAAATATAATTATTTAAATATGGGTATATTTATTTTATATGTATTTAAATGAAAATGCAACAAGAAAAAAGATGGGCTTTGGGCCTCTACTTAAATCTTACCTCAGTATAAGAATGATTTGTTCTAGTAATGTAGCAGTGTATGACACTCACCTGACAGGATCACTGAAGACAAAATGGGTTTATAAGCAAATTTGCTGAAGAAAGCTGGTGGCATATGGCTATTAAAAGACATGGTACCTGTGGTCATGAAGGTTTGTTGTCAAACAAGTGACTGTCTAACAGGAAAGCAAAAAAGCCCACATGGAAGAAGCACACCAGTCTGTTTGATCTTGAGTTGTCCATGGGGAAAGGTATCAGAAGTTCAAAGCCAAGCAAACAAATCAATGTGAAGAGGTGGGGATATAGTGGTGACCCACAACCCACCTGCTTGTTAATTGAACAGTTCCTTTCAGAAGGGCCACAAGGAAGTGATGATAAACCAGGATGCAGTGTAGCACTGATGAAACACAATCACTATCCTCTAGTTCTTTAATATTTCTTCCTCTTTCTATTATAGTCTTTGTTTTTACCTCATCAATCACATTAGAGTTACATTTGTTCATTTGTATAACTAAGATCATTCTGTGCATGAAATCCAAGATGGATAACCTTTCAGATACAGTAATAGGAGTAATGGTTCCCTGAGGGCAATGGAAGTGAGAGGAGAAGAAACAGTTGATAGCAGCAGAGCGAACAACAGAATTGTATGTAAATTGATAGATTAGATGATGCATGATGCAGCAAAATAAACAAGTAAAGAATAAGTGCTCCCAGAGATAAGGGTTATGGAGGAAAGGGATAAGGGGGAACTGATTTCAAGGAGTTCAAGAACAAAAAAAATGTTTTGAAACTGACTGTGGTAACAATTGTACAATTCTGCTTGATGTGATTGAATGATGGACTGTTATGATAGCTGTAAGAGCTCCCAATAAAATGATTGTTTTAATTATAAATAAATGAATATGAAATTATTTTTTTTAATTTTTTTTTTAGGCATCACTGCCCTCAGGTGGTAGGAGCAGGAGGCCCAGCCTTTGCTCCTGGAGCTGGAATTGAACCTCCAACCCAGTGGGCTGTAGTCCTGCGCACAACCACTATGCCACCAGGGCTCAGCCCTAAAAATTTATTTTAATTAATAATAAATGGTCAAGGTAGTGCCAAACTGGGGTAGTTATACTTTTTAAAAGTGAAATCTTATTTTATGAGTCAAGTTATAAATTTTAGCATTTTTTCCTTACACATAGTTAATATCATTTTGAGAGATTTGAAAAAGGTTTTATTTTCATCTCTTTGTCTGTCATTTTAGTTTTAATAAATATTTAAATGTATAACAAAAATAAAAAGAAAGAAAATAGATTTGATACAGAGTGTACTTTGCTTTGAGTTTTCACTCAAAAGAAATATTTTGTTCAGGTCACGAGAAACAAGGGTACGTTAGCACCTACCTTTAGAAAATGACTCTCTTAAATTATGTCAGATGACTTAGTTTTAGGGTCATAGATTAGTCTTGTGAAATCTGTTTGTTGTCATTATTGTTGTTGCTGCTTTGGTTCGGTTTAGTACATGGAACCAGTGTTCAGGATCACAGGCAGTGCAGATGTTCTGAGAGAAACCATGCTGTTCTGGTAGAGTTGATTTTGACTCATAACAACCCCTCATGTGCCAGAGTCAGACTGTTCAGACACTTGTCATTGGATACATTTCTGGAAAAAGGTCACCACATCTATCTTACCAAAGCAAAGCGTTCAGACCCCAGGCAAAAAAGCTGTGTGAGATCTTTCCCTCCTTCCTGCGCCTATCTTCAGGGCAGAATTGATCATAAACTTTGAAAATGTAATAAAAGCATTATAGACTCGGTTCTAGACTACCACACTAACGTGCACTAACGTGTAGTGCACTACAGTGTCATTTACAGAGCATGCAGTGTTGCTGCCGTGACATGCAGTCGCTTCTGACCTATGTAACCTGGTGCCCCATGGAAGGAAGCGCTGCAGGGTCCCGCACCATCCTCAAAACGTGTGCCATGCTTGGGCCCGCCGCTGCAGTCACTGTGCCAGTTCATCCTGCTGAGGGCTTTTCTCTTTTGGGCTGCCTCTCCACTTGGTCAAGCAGGACGTCTTTCTCCAGGGAATGGAGTATGAAAATATGATGAAAAGTCCCAAGTGCTGTGAGAGTGACCAAAATAGGACACAGAGGCAAGAAGGGAACAAATTTTGTTGGGGAAATGGCACCAAGAGCCTTATGCAAAGCAGGGTTGCCACAAAGTCCCAATTTGTTAAACCCCAAAAACAAATCAACAAAAACCCAGTATCTCTGAAGCACAATGCAACAACACTCAATGGGACACGTTGTGCCTGTGATGCAAAAGACTTTTCAAAGCTCGTTCTGCAGGGATGTAGCCTTAGAATCCCTATTTTCTTATTGCAGGAAAGGACACTGTTTGTACAGGCATTGTTAGGGGAGAGGTATTTCTGGAGCCAGTGGGTCCAGGGTCTTTAGCAGACTTTAACGAGGTAGGTGGCAAGAGAGACTACCCACTTGTGGGGTGGGTTTTGCCTGGAGTGATGATACTAGGAGTTGAGGGTTTGGGAGATGGCTCCTATTTTAGGACTGCTTGTGGCTTCCTCCTGCTATCACGGCTCGCAAGATCACACTCAGGTTATCTGGAAGAAGCCAGCTGGGGACAATGTGTGAAGTGAGGAAGTGCTGCTTGCTGGCAGCAGAAAGCCATGGCCTCCTTTGGCAGCTCCTTGTAGGGGCTGGATTTACTTTTCCAAGCAGGAAGAGGTGATTTTGACAGCTCAGAGTGGAAGGAGACAGATGTTCCTCCTTCAATTAGTGCTGTCAAGACTGTGTGAACTTCCTAATCGACTAATGAGCTCATAGTCCCTCTGGAGATGCTGACTGCCACAGAAAGAGACCATTGTGAAATAATGAAAACAAGGAAGGACCGAAGGAAGGAGCATCGGCAATATAATTGAACCAGACTTATAGTGACTCCATCACTATAACTGTTTGTAACTGTGCTCCATCTGATTTCCAAAGGCTGGTATTTGGGGAAATGCCTCTGAATAGGTTCTAATAGCCAAACATGCCATTGGAAGTTGAGGGAACGGCACAAAGGGCAAAGTCTGACCTCTTCCAGCTTCGTCAGTAAGAAGAATCATCCAATTCCTTCTCAGCCCCAGGCCAGTTACCACATGGCAGAGATGAGGCATACCTCCACCCTCCACCCTTCTTTACCCTATTCTCACAATAACCAACCATATCGTCCACAATCTTCATCTACAGGCTTCGATAATTCATTGTGATGACCGCACAGAACTCACAATTTATACTCATTGTATGGGATTTATTAGGGAAACTGACAGGCTTAGTTGCTTCTCAGCTAGATGGCCACTTGTTTATCTTTAAGCCTTTAAGACTCCAGATGCCAAAAAGGTGTCGAAATTTTGACAGCCAGGCATCAGCACTACTCATGTTCCTAATTCTACCTTACAAAAATCTGGCTAGACCACAGGATGTACACTGGTATAGATAGGAACTGGAAAGGGAGGGAATCCAGGTGTGTTAGTCCGGGTAGATTAGAGGAACAAATTCAAGGACACGCATATCGATAAAAGGAAAGGGTTTCTATACAAAAGGAATGTGACACTGAGAAGGCATCCCAGCCCAGTCCAGTTCAAAGTCATAAGTCCAATATTAACCCATATGCCCAAAATCAGTCTATAAAGTCTCCTTCCGACTTATGAAGTCACAGGTCAGTGGGTGCAGAATCCCAGTGCTGGCAGGGGTCTCCTCATGGCTCCTCACTTCCAGGGCTCAGGGTCCATCAACAGCATGCCACTCCAGCTTCAGAGGTCTGGCTCCATCAGGGCAAGGCTGTGTGGTCTCTCCGTCGGCTCCTCCAGCTTCTTGGACGCTGCCAGTTTGTCTTTTTTGTGATTCATCATCTCTGAGACTAACTCCCAACAACTGGGGGAGATAGCGTCTCTTCTTCACGAGGGAAATATCACGAGATTTCCCAGAAGTCTCAGGAGAAAGCCATGTCCACATAGAGGCCTCATTGGCTACTCAATGGCTATCTCCAGGTAAACAGGCTAGAGTCCACCCCTACATTTCAATCATAAAATTAGCATAAGCACAGGACTGCCACACCAGGACAGATGAATCTCTCAGGACCAGAAGTGAGAGTAGCAATGCCAGAAGGGTGGAGGAAAGGTGGGTAGAAATGGGAAACTGATTACAAAGATCCCTACATAACCCTCTCCCTGGGGGCTAGATAACAGAAAAGTGAGTGAAGAGAGACAGCAGACAGTGTGAGACCTGATAAATTATAATGATTTGTATTTATAAATGATCAAGGGTTATTGAGGGAGGGGTTACAGGGAAGAAAGAGAAAACAAGGAGCTGATACCAAGGGCTCAGGTAGAAAGCAAATGTTTTGAGAAAGATGATGACAACAAATGTACAAATGTGATTGACACAATGGATGGATGGATTGTGATAAGAGATGGAAGAACTCCCAATACAGTTTTAAAAATATGTTAAGGAGACTGTCTTTTTGGTCTGTAAAGCCCATACTTTCTCATGCTGACAGGCGGGGCTTTGTCTGGCTCTCAATCTCTCAGCCACACTGCTTCTTGGCCTCCACTGTGTTCTGAGATCCCAGATGCCTGCTCACTTCCCTGCCTCAGTGCTGCAGCCTTTGGTGCCTCTGTGGCCTCATCACTTGAGACGGGGCTCTCACACCTTCCACTGCACAGTCTTTTTTTCTTGATGCTGCTACTGACGAGGTGCCGACTGGCAGTGATCCCGTGTACAACAGAACAGAACACTGCCCAGCCTTGCACGTCTTCACAATTGTTCTCGTTTGAGCCCATCATGGCAACATCTGTGTCAACCCATAGTATGCAGTATGTTTGCTGCCCCATCCACTTCACTGAGCATAATGGCCTTCTCCAGGAACTGGTCTCTCCTGATGGCAAACCCTAAATACGGGTGACAAAATCTCACCATCCTTGCTTCTATAGAGCATTCTGGCTGTACTTTTCCTAAGACAGATGTGTTTGCACTTTTGGACGTCCATGGTATTTTCAATATTGTTTGTCAGCAAAATTCAAATGTATTGGTTCTTCTTCCGTTTTTCTGAGTTCATGTCCAGTTTTCACATGCATGTGAGGCAATGGAAAGTACCAGACCTTGAGTCAGGCACACCTTAGATTCAAAGTAACTTCTTAACTTTTAAGCATGATAGAGATGTCCTGTGCAGCAGATATAACCAATGCAATATGTTTGATCTCTTAACTGCTCCTTCTGCAATTACTGACTCTGGATACAAGCAAGACAGAATCCTGGACAGAATCCTAATCTTTTCTCCATTTATCATGATTTATCTATTGGTCCAGGTGTATTGATTTTGGGTTTCCTTGCAAGGAGTCATCCCTACTGCAGGCAGCAGTCCTTGGTCTTCATCAGCACGCGCTTCAAGTCCTCCTCACCTTCAGCAAGCCAGGCCGTGTCATCTTTATATCAAAGATTGTTAATAAGTCTTCCTCCAAGCCTGAGATGACATTCTTCATATAACCAGCTGCTCTGATTGTTAGCTTAGCATCCAAGTTAAATAAGTATAATGAGAGGCTACAACCCTGACACATACACCTTTCTTGATTTTAAATCATGCAGTATTCTCTTTCTTGATAGTCAAAAGATATTTTCTCTTCTTCTGAGATGAATCCCTAAGACGCAGAAGAATGGCCAAACACACACACACCCTACTTGCAGGGCCCCACTCAGTCATTTGGTAAGATTTACATGAGCAGAAGAGCTACATTTAAGCAATGTCACCTCACCACAGTAATCTCCTGCTTAACAATTTGCACCACTCCTCAGGGAATACAGAAACCAATGCTGTGGGTTGACATATTGGGAAGACTTTAGATCTTTAAGAATTGAAAACCTATTGAAATAAAGTACTCCATTTCTCAGTATGCCTGGGATGCTAAACTGGGAACTTTTGCCCCAATTTGTAAAATTATGCTTTATTGTTAAAACAGCCTCAGGGTACAAGTACAAATGAAATGGCATTTATTAAAATACATAAGCGGAGCAGAACAGATCATATTATAATGGAAGTTCAAACACAGGGAAAAATGGAAAGATCCATCCTCGTGACACTGGGAAAAAAAGAGCTTGACAAGGTTGGATGCCGTGCCCACGAGCCTATTAGAATGAAACTGTGAGCCGCATGGGCTCACGGTGTCACAGGCTCCCACAAAATGTTATTAGGTCTTCCTTTTCTGACATTTTAGAGTAGAAAATATGGTTTGCCAGAAACAAAGGAGAATGATTTCCTTTCTGATTTCCGAGCGTGCATCCTGCCATGCCAACCCGTTCGAGAGTTCAGCATGGAAGGTGATGAGGGCCATGCAGACAGGTGGAGGTGAAGGTTCGTCCGGCTGGTCTTATGCCAGCATGAGGAGGTGTGGGTTGCTGGCACCATGGACACAGTCAAAGATGGGTACTTCTGTTGTGAGTTGAAGTATGTCCCCAAAAGTTATGTTCGAGTCCTCACCTCCAGTCATTGTGAATGTGATTTCACATGGGTATAGCATCCTTGCACATGTAATTAGTGAACCTGAGCTCATACTGGAGTAAGGCGTTGAGGGGTTGAATGATGACTTCATGAGCCAAGGAATGCCTGGAGTTTCTCTGATTGTCCCAGGCTTCTGGGTTTCGCACTTGAGAGAGAATGAATACAGGCTCTCTGGCATCATCCAGCATAGGGAGACTACCGTACATCACAAAGCAAATAGAAAGGAAGATATTGAAGGAGGATTTGACTAAATCTGATGTCACTCATTAGTGTGGTGAGACAGGGACAGACTTCATACCCTGGATTCCCAGTTTAGGCACCACAGGGATGCCTGCCTTATGCTTGAGGCATTAGGAGGAGGAAACACTGAGTAGTATTTTGGCCTAAAGTCCCTGGTGTCCTCTGTCCAGTGGACAATGGATGAGGTCAATCTGCACACTGACTCCTGGGCAATTCCACTGCTGGTTTCATGTTCTTGTTCCGCCTATGCTGGTCTCTCAATAGAGAGTCAAGACAGGAATGGCCATCTTGCCTGGTGCTTAGAACAGAGACTCTAACATCTCTGTCTCCCCTGTTCCATTGAGGCTCCCTGCTGCCTTCTTGACATCAGTTATTACCAATCAGGGGGTGCTACTAAGCATGACTTTGTCCGGCCAACAGGATGCATTGGCAGAGATAAGTTGGCTGCAGTCTTTTCTGCATGTAATCTCTTCATTCCTCCTATTGAAACCACAATTCTGAAACTCTGTCCCTGTGCTGTGTGCCCAGTGGTCTGCAACCTGACCTCTCAGACCTCTAAAAGGGAATAGTTGTATATCTTTGTTAAGGCAGTTAGTAAGCAGATTGTTAGAATCTCAAGGAGATGGTCAAGATTGAGATTCATTACAAAAATCAATGGGCTCAGGGTGAGAATTTTTATATCAAGACAAGAATAAAACTGATTAAAGAGAAAAAGAAAGATAATGTTTACCTTTAGAACTCTTTCAGGAATGTTTCATCATGAATATCATATCTGTGTGTACATATATGTGAATAAGGATTCCAAAGTCTCATGGAAATAAAATGCTTATTAATCAATTTTTTATGAAAATTTTGAAGCCTTCACATATAGAGTATGCATGAATGAATATTTGTGTGCTTAATATATATGTGTTTATGTATGTATAGTATATATGTGTATGTGCAGCATGTCTTAGTGTTGCTGTGTATCTAATGCTGGCCTGGTAATTGTCATATCATTGATTCAAACATACCAGCTCTTCTGTGGGAGAGATATGAAGCCGTATTTGCCTACAATGGTTCTCAATCTCCTTAATGCCATCACAGTTAATAGTTCCTCATGTTGCAGTGACCCACTAAACATAAACTTATTTTTGCTGCTACTTCATAGCTGTCATTTTGCTACTGTTATGAATCAGGTGACCCCTGTGAAAGGGTTGTTCAACCCCCAAAGGGTCACCACCCACAGGTGAGAACCACTGGCCTGTAACAACCTATTGTCTCAGAAACCCTGTGGAACGGGTCCTATGAGGTTGCTATGCATCCAGAATCTAGATCCACTTAATGGTAGTATGATAAACATATAGATATAGAGATGCTGTTTTAAAATATGCAGATGACATATATGTATATGAATTATATGTGGGTACACAGATGTTTTATAAATCATATATAGGTTGTTTTATAAATCATATATAGGTATATAGATGATACATAGATAAATATGATCTTGAATATCTTGTTAAGCACTGTGGAAGTACTCTGACTCAGCAATTTTATGCACAACAGTAACAGTATTACTTCCAAATTGCTCATTCCTCCAAATTAATGGAATATATAAGATCTTTCACTAATCTGCTAGATGTTTATAATATGTGACCACTTTCTTATCCCATGACAAAAATTGTATTGCTTACAAAACGTTTCTTCCTATATCACTTTGAAAATGTTTAAACTTACCCTCTAATTGTTAGGCGCAACAAGCTTGATGATGCTAGGTAAAGTTAAGTGAACATCTTTGAGCATATAGTCTAGCTTTGAGCTTTGGTCTAGAATTCTAACACTTCCCTTTGAGTTTTAAGACTAGATTTTCAAATGTATTAAAATCCCTGAAACATCTCAGTAAGTTACATTTAGGAGGGTTTCTGTGACCCCAAACAATTGTCCCAGACATTCCTGCTCCATTGTGAGAGTGCTTAGTAAGAAACTGTGTGCTGGCATCCAATGCCAGTGTTCTTATCAATGTTTGTCTTAGTTTCTAGTAACTATCATCAATCCTTGGCATTCCTAGACTAATGGATATATATGCTTTGGTCACCTGTTTTCTCCTGTGTATGCCTCTCTGGGTCTGTACCACAGTGAAGAGAGTGGGTTTAAGGTCTATCTTGCTCTGATGTGACTCATTCACATAACCTACAGAAATCATTATTTCTGAACAAAGCCAAGGGCTAGCTCTTTAACACAACATTTTGTGGGACCTGGTACGTTCCATTAGTAGTTTTTCTACACTTCTTCTTTTGTACGTAAGGAGTTGAACACTGAGTTACTAACCCAAAAAAGATCAAGTCATCAAACTCACCCTCCTTCTCGGGAAAAAGTTGAAATAGTTTTTTTCATAAGTATGTGCAGTCTTGGTGACATGATAGAGTAGTTCTTCTCTGTCCTGTAGGGTCACTCTGAGTTGGAAAGAATGGCCTCCACCGCAGTGAGTTTCTTCTGCGGGAAGCTCACATGCAAACCCCTCGATTCTTAGAAAAGACACAAAGGAGACCCTCTAAATGACTGGAAGCACTTGATTATTTCACTCCATTTTAATGCCCCAAAAGAATTCACACAAGTCATAAAAATTTTCACAGAAACTGTTGATGTCAGGTGTGTCAAACCTTCCATGAACAACAGAAAATCCCGATAACGATGCTCTTCCAAAAGAGATGCCTCCACTGCATTCAAGTGGGAGCCATCGACTCCTCCAAAGGGACTGATATTTTAATAACAATTTTGTTATCACATAAAATCAATCTTGGAGTATCTGTCTCAAATACCAAATGCATAATTCTACCTTATCCACCACTCTCCTTCTCTCCCATCCCTTAGGAGAAGTTATGCAAATTGTGAGCATAGCTGATGTGGATGCAATGGATGGAAAGCAGGAACAGCACCAGCTTGGGGTGGGAAGCAGTTTGAGACTGGCTGCCACGCACTGGTAAGGATGACACCACACTAAGTCCCTCTCATTGAAATCAGTGACGCTAATCACTCCACTCTAACCTCATGACTGGAGGGACTGACAGGTTGTTGATAATGGAGCTCAGCTTGTGACATCATCGGCAGGGCTAGCAGAAGCCTTGTGGGTGGCATGTGAAGCTTTGCCCTTTCCTCTCTGGGCCATCTCATCCTCAGAATGAGGTATGCAGATGAGACCTGTGGCGTCCGGTTATGGTTGGGAAGGCCGATATTGGGAACCTGTTCACTCCGTGCTGTTGTTGTGAGTTGACTCGAGTCAGCGTCCACTCCTGTAGATATTGTGCATAGCAGAACACAATGATATTCACTCTTGTGCATGGTCAGTTCATCGCCTTGAAGGGAGTGCTCGTTTTCCTTGACCCATGCCTTTACCAAAGGCATGCACCTTCTTCTAGCAGTTAGTCTAATCGGATGATGGAACCATGCCACACAATATTTGTTGTGATTCAACAGGGTTTTAGTTTTCTTTCTTTCTTTCTTTTGGCTAATATTCTCAAGTCTTTTTCCAGAAACTAGCGACTCCCTGTAAAATACCATCATGCTTGGTAAAGTAAAAGGGCAGCAAAAAAGAAGAAAGCTCTCAGTGAGATGAACCAATACAGTGGCTGAACCAAAGGGCTTGAGCATGATGACTGGGAAGAAGGTGGAGGGGTGAAGCCATGCTTTGCTCCTGTGGTAAAAGATACTATGAGTCAGACTGACTTGATAGCACATAGCGATAACAATAGACTAACAACAATAAAAATATTCTCAGGGAGATTCTCAGGCTCCTCTTCCTAGTCCATCTTAGTCCTTGGAATCCCACCCTGGAACCTCTCTTTCATGAGTGACCCTGCTTGCATTTTAAGTCCTGGTGATATAGCTCTCCAAGTGACTACAGGACGGCAAACTAATAGGCTATATAGCAACATAAAAGCTCATCATGCCCTCTGCTTCTCTACTTCCGTTGTCTGCATGATGAAATTGTAGCTGATGCTCTGAGGTGTGGTGATGTCATGGGTGTCCACTGAGGCTTGGACTCCATGTTGTGCTCCAAGGTTGAACTCAATATTAAGGTACCATCCCCAACTGCAGAGCCAGACTGCAGCTGCCTATGTCTTTGCTGGCTATCTGGGGACTCCTCTCCCTTCTTTGAAGGAAGTCAGCATGTCTCCCAGTACCCACATACCTCACTCCACACCTGCTACCCTCCTCCATCTTGAATGCTTCTCTTCTGGAAATCTGGAAGGCCCATACCACCCCAGAATTATTCTTTTCAGCGCTTTTCAAGTCCTTCCCTTTGTGCCATCAAGCTGGTTCTAATGCACAGGATTGAGTCGCGCTGAGTTGTCTAGAGAAACAAATTCATTGGCACACATACATGTGTAAGAACTAACTGTATATCAAGAAGCATTGTGCATCAGGAAAATACCTCAGACCCAGTCCAAATCAAGTCAATAAATCCCCCTTCAGACTCAGTCTCAAACAGAGATGAACAATGTGGGGAAATCACAGGCCAGTGGGTGCAGACACTTAGGGATCCAATAGCAGTGGACACTTCATAGGATTCTGGCCAGTCTCAGCTGCATGGCTTGCCATCAGGAGGTGAAACACTAGAGAGGAGTTGGTCTCCAGTGAGATATTTAACTTGGTCATGCCACCAAATAAGGTCACCCTGTTGCAAGCTGATTAACAGGCTAATCCCACCCTACACGTTATTTATCAAGTTGACATGAAATTATGTTAATACTGCAATGAGCCAAAGCACAACAGAATAAAGCACTGCCTTGCCCTGAGCCATCCTCACTGTTGTTCTGTTCCAATCCATTGGTGCAGTCACAGTGTCAGACCATCTTTGGCCTTCCTCTTTTTCATTGACCCTCTACATTATCAAGCATGAAGTCATTCTGGCTGTACTTCTTCCAAGACAATTGCATCTGGTATTTATTGACAGTCCCTCTGCACACACCCCTTTTTGTTCCTTTAAAAGAAGTGACTTGGAATGTGTGAATGAACACATTCCTTCTTCGCTGTTAGATTAAGATGCTCAAGTGGAGATTCATAGAGTGGGAAGGTTCCCGATGAACCAGAGATTCATCTGTAACAATTAGAATTGGTTCTCCATCAGTCTTCATTTTTCCTATAATGTAGGCATTCCTTCCCACCCCCCCCCACCACCAACTTCACCTCAAGGAGACTCTAGCACAGTGATGGTTCTCAACCTTCCTAATATCATGACATAAAATTTCTCTTGTAGTGATGACCCCCAACCATAAAATCATTTTCATTGCTACTTCCTGATTGCAATTTTTCTACTGTTATGAATTGTAATGTAGACATCTGATATGCAGGATGTATTTTCAGTGCTACAAATTGAACCTAATTAAAACATAATGATTAATCGCAAAACAATATGTAATTATATTGTGAAATATTTATGTGTTTTCCAATGGTGACTCCTGCGAAATGGTCGTTCAACCCCCAAAGAGGGCGAGACTCACAGGTTGAGAATCACTGCTCTAGCATTTAGGAGAACTCCGAGGAGACAGAGTATCATTGACCCAGAAGTACTTGGGGGCTTGGGGTCAGAACAGCTAGAACAAAGAGCAGAGTGAATTTCATATGGGACCTTCCCGAAGGAAAGCAGTGAGGGAGACAGATTCATTTTGTAGAAGCCATGCACAGCAGCCTGGGTGGCATCTTTGCCAGCACACTTGGTCCCAGTTTCATGCAGGTTAAAGTTCTTTGATGACAGGCCTGATGGCTCGCTTCTGACCTGGGGGATGTGACTCGTCAACATCTTCTGACTCATCTGCAGCCAAGTGACAAAACAGCAAGGAAGCAGAGAACTTACTTGGATGGAAAGTATTTGGGAAAGAGTCCTTCTGATGCCTCATGATGGGAGTGAGTCCCATCAGATCTCTGCTTCTTGTTACCATGTTGAGGCTCTCAGAAGAAAGGAAGTAATGGTAGGGGAGTGCAGTAGCCTAATGGTCCAAAGACAGAGCTTTTCAAGAACCACCTCTACTCTTACTGGCATCACTGAGATCTCCCACCCA
Source organism: Nesogale talazaci (assembly GCA_004026705.1). NCBI lineage: Eukaryota > Metazoa > Chordata > Mammalia > Afrosoricida > Tenrecidae > Nesogale > Nesogale talazaci. The sequence goes on from PVJH01000089.1 coordinate 343,285, forward strand.
GCAGAATGCAAAACTTTTACCTCAATTTCCATGGTTAACTTTATATGTATAAATCAGAAATGTAACTCTAAGAAGTCATGTTTTATATCACAGCATTCTTTCTTCAAACCTGATGCTAATACTCAAGTATTTCCATGAAGACCATACCTCACAGGAAAGGATTGTGCTTCTGAAACATTTGAAGATCAAAATCATTAAACAGATTAAAATAAACAAATGTTTGTCAGAGAGCTGAATATAAAAATATGAACCTGGTATTATTTTACCTGTGAGACTTCTTATGATAACAGAGGTCATGCTAATTACTCTTCCATTTTGGAGATCCTATTTGAACATTTTTAAGGAGCATTGATGGTGCAGTAATTACACTCTGCTCTGCTATCCACATGACCAGCAGTTTGACCACAGAAGCACCATGGGAGAAATGCTGGACTTTACACCCCTATAAATAGCAGTCTCAGAAACCCACAGAGGGCCACTGTGAGTCGGCATTGACTCCAAAGCAGCAAGAGAGTCTATTTTAATGCTTTAGATAGCGTAGTGAAAGCTGTAGTTTTAACCATTGTGTGGCATCCGTCATGTTTAAAGTGATGTGCAATCTTATGCTATCTACTTCCAAAACCTTTCCCTCATCTCAAATAGAAACTCAGAACCCCTTAAGCAGTCACTCCCCATTGTGCTAACCCTCCACCTGATCTCTAGTGACCGCCAGTCGACTTTGTGTCTGTTAGTATCGTTAGGTTGTTAGGGGCCTTCAAGTGCACTCGGATTCACAGTGACTCCATGGACAACAGAAAGGAACGCTGTCCGGTCCTGCGCCACACTCACAACTACTCTTATGTTTCAGCCCATTGTGGCAGCCATTGTGTCAATCCATCTGGCTAGGGGGTCTTCCTCTCGTTCACTGACCTTCTATATTACCAAGCAGGATGCGGCCTCCAGAGAATGGTCTTTCCTGATAATGCGTTAGAATCATGTGAGACATAGTGTCACCATGCTTGCTTCTAAGAAGCTTTCTGGTTGTACTTTTTCCAGGACAAAATTCTCTTAGACTTTTTCTACTCTGGAGATTTCATCTAAGTGGATGCAAATAATATTTTTTCCTTATTCCACTTAGCATGTACTCAAGGATTACTTAGGTCATAGCATGTATCTGAACATCCTCCCTTTTCACACCTGAATAGTACTCCCCTGTACAGATATGCCATAATTGGCTTACTCATTAATCGGTTTATCTCCACTTGACTTGTTTCACATCTTGGTTTGTGGAAAAGCGCTTTTAAAAAAAGAAAACTGCTTTTGTGCACTCATTTTAATTTGCTGCTTCGTAGGAGAAAGTATGCAGATCTTCCCTCTGCCTATAACTTTGTGCTTTGGGATGCCATTCAATCTCATGCCTTCAGAAGCCCTTTCTAAGGTGCCCCCCCCCCCCACTCACCCCCTCAATCACCACGGTGCTCCCCAGGCTTGACCACCTGGTTTTAACGCTACCTCCTGCCTTCTTCTCTCTTTTTGGCCTCCAGACCAACTTCTTCAGGTTCATATTCCCTGCTGCCCATCCTGGCTCCTTCTGGTGAGGATATGCGAGACCCGCTTTACAGAATCATGACCTTGTGAACTGCACAGTCTCGTGAGAGTCACTGACTACAGTTCTGGGTGAGGGACCCCCTCCCCAACAGTCACTCACAGGCAGCCCACATCTCTAACCCCAGGAAATAGAATCACATTTGGGCCACAGGTAAAGCACCACCTAGGAGCACATAAGCATGTAATTTACATTTGCCCCAAACACTGTTGTCACTGGCCATCTGACTTTGTTTTCTACAGACTCGTTCCATGTAATACCTGTGGTATGTTATGGGTACTTCTTCCAGATATATTCATCTATCTTGAGGTGACTTGCCTGGAATTTCTTTCAAATTGATAAACATATTTCTAAAGCATAAACATGGTTATCTTGCTTGTTGTCAAAGCACTCTGTTCCTCCCTCGCCCCACAGGTGAGAGGCTCGAGGGTGGCTTTCAGGTGTAACAAATGAAGGAGAGGTGTTTGATTCTGCTCTGGTTGTGATGGCCTCACATAAAACCCTCTTTCCTCTTTGACAAGCAAACTGTGGTTGTATAGTAAGAGGTTTGCACCTAAAAATTAATCTCCAGACTCAGCTTAAACATGTTCAAGAAACTGAAAAACTTTATAAGACATGCAAGTAACATGCTAATTATTTTCTACGTGGATTTCTTAATAGGTTACAAAACAAATTGTGTTGACTCCAATGTGCAGAGACTCCATGAATGTCAAGAGTAGAGATATGAGCCTAGGATTTTCAATAACTTGATTTTCAGTAGACAACCAACTCTTAATTTCAAGGGGTCTCTCAGTGGAATCCAAACTCCAACTTTAGGTTAAGCAGCCAAGCACATTAACCATTTTTACTACCCAGGGACTCTATTAAATCGGCAGTTGTCATTAATCTTTAAATTAATTTAAAAAGTAATCAAAATAACCGTAAGACCAAGTCAAAGACCTCACAGGAAATCTAATGAAAATGATTAGCTAAAGCACACAATGTGTGTCGGTTTTGTCTGGAGCCATTCTGATTAATAGCCGCACATGCAGAACTGTGTGGGTGCTCTGTCGAATGTCCCTTATGAAGAAATCACTGGTTTGCATCCTCATTGAAAGCAGCACCTACACTGAATTTTCACGAGCGCTAATCGTGTTGCTACTGGGTCAACACTGTACTGCCAGGGCAAAGGGCAGAGGTTCAAAATCTTGAGCTGTTCCTTGGGTGAAAGTTAAGGGCAGCCATCCCCATGAAGATTTACAGCCTCAAATATCCTATGTTGGGTCACTATGAGTCAGAGAAAACTCAATGGCAGTAGCTTGAGGTTATCCTGGGTTGGAGTTTCAAAGGCAAAATGTCTTCCAAGGTTAAACTTGATGGTAATTCTATTTTCACAAGCATTGTATGATTGTGCTTATAGAGACGTCACTTCAGGTTCACCCTTGGTGATCTCTCAACATGCATCACCCACTTGTTTACTGTATCTGAAAATGAATGTCTGACTTGGGGAACAATGATGCAACCTCAATCCCATGGATATAAATGCCTCTGTTTAAGTTTGAAAGGGTGTGATTATGGATTGACTCTGTGGGTGGTTGGAGATGGGAGACAATTAAGATTTCAACACTGATTACCAACAAGGTAGGAAGAAAACAACCTGTTGAAAATTGAGCTTGAAATATGAAACCTTTTTGATTTCTCAGTGCTGCAGACTAAACAGCTCTGTTTTCCTGAGGTGGATATCAGTATTGTTCAATGACCGGAGAGGTACATTCTTTAGCAAACTAACTCGTCCTCTCTCACTTCTTTCTCCTGCCACTTCTCCCTCCTTGTCTCTGTCTTCTCTATCCGTATTCTTTGCTTTGGGTCTCTCACTCTCTCTTTATATGTAAACATACATAAAATGCATAAACATATCTGCAAATATATACAAACACACATAGAGCAAGAAAGAGATAGATCAAGAAATAGATGATAGATGATGGCAGATGATCATAAATAATTATAGATAAATAGAAGGTTATGCATACATATATACACACATATATACATATATAAACAATTGATGATAAGCAGAGATGGCTGGTTCCCACCTAGATTTGCTTGTTCTTTGGGCTTTGAGGCTTGCTTCTTGTTAGGAGCTGGGATTCTATGGATTCACTTTTCACTTAAACCATGTCAAGTCATTGACTTGGAAACCTTGAAAAGAAACTGGTGAAGTTCGACTAAACCCATACCTCCTTTTTCATGATTTCAAAGAAATTCCTTAGAGGACTGTTTCGTTCACATTGGGTTGTTTCCTTGCCAATTATTGTGACTCTGAAGAAAGCCTATCTTTTTACTGGGTTTGGGATAATGATCCTACATAGCAGGGTTGCCACTCTTCACCTGGTCAGGTCTTTTTGGGAGGAGTGTTATCTCCAGTCTCCATCAAGGATTGTGTGAGTCCCACTCTGGCTCCATAGTGTGGTCCACTTTCTTCATATATGAGGCCAGCCAGAGAGCTGTACAGCTTAGTACATGCTTACGGTGAGGTTGGCTCAGATTCCTGGGAACAAACTAGGAGTCTGCTGCAAACCAACACGATGCTGAACCTTCACAGAGAGATAGATGTAATCAACACCTTCATGAAGCATGCTTTCCATTGCTTTAAAATGTCTGCAATTTCTGGCTCCCCTTTTGCTTACTGTAGCACAACCTTGACAGTTAAACATGAAAAAGGAACTGGTTCCAGTCTGACGGGTAAGGAGTCTGGCTGCCACCACTCCTATGTTTACTAGAAAAAACACTGAACAAACCAAAGCCAGCAACGTTTTTTAGAAGCGTTAGAGAACATATGTCTCAGTAAAAACTGCTGCCTTGTTTCTTGAGAAGAGATACGTGGATACTGAGAATCATTGCCTGCCAGGAAAAGCCAAGAACTTTGTAGTAACTATATCTTATATCAACTAGACTCTCCTTATTAGGGACAGAGTTCCATCTGTCCATCAAGTGGTGGCTGGAGGACACCTCGTTGGGGGTGTGGCCTTTTGCCATGAAGCAAGATAGAACAGAGATGATTCTTCTCTGCCACTTTTCCTTCCTCCTCACTGGGGATCCATGCCTTCCTCAGGGAACGGGCTCCTTCTAAGCCACCTGTCCATGAGAGCTGTCCAATCCTGTCGGGTTTCCACCAATCTAGAATCCACGTAACTCTGCAACCAAAGACCTGTGATCTTCCTGCTTCCTGCTTTACCTTTTGAAATCCCTGATCTGCAACTGTGTGAGTCTGAAGAGGGCCTTGCTAGTATCATATCTATGGACTTTAAGTGAACTTGAATGGAGCACCTCCTTGATGTCAAGTTGCTTCTGGATATATAATTCTTTCCTGGTCTCAACTGAGTGCCGCTTGTTGATTCCTCTAGACAACCCAGCCTATTAAAGTCTGTAGTTGAAGCCAGTAGGATATGACCAGGCAAAATTGTCATTTATGAATTGTAGGCAAGTCACTGGGATGGTCTCAAAACTAAAAACTCCCAATTAGGGGACTGGGATCGTTAAGTTTTGTGTCAACATGGCTATACCCATAAGAAGATACACATGGAGTCAAACTACTCAAGTAGAGAAAAAGATGATGATACCTTCTCAGGGGACTGACCTCTTTTTGACATCTTTAAAGAGGCACTGTGGAAAACAGACTTTCTTCCTACTGTCTTGATTCAAACATCTGGCTTCCTGGTACTTTGGGACAGAAGCTATCAGGTAGCCTACTGACCCTTAGGAGCTGTCAGCAACTCATCATGTTCCCTGTTTTGAGTCCACTTACCTCCGTCTCTCCTCCAGGCTATGGTCTTTCCACCTCCTACTTTTTAATGCTGGTTCATTCATTGGAAGCTGGGTGAGTTGGGAAGGCCTTCCATCTAGCACTAGACCCCTGGACTAGAGCTGTACTAGGCTTGCCCACTCTGAAGCTGTGTGGGCTGCTCTCTGGATATGCATTTCTTTCTTGATGGCAATTCCTTCCTTCCCTCCACAGGAAGGTTTTGTTTCTCTGTAAAACCCTGCATAACACAGGGAACCTCAAATGTTGATGCCTTTTACCCCCAGGACCCCAAACTGGTTTTTCAGCATTAAGCATTAAGCATTAAGCATTTCAGCAAACATGTCTTCAAGCTTCCAACAAAGGTAGTAAAAAAGTTGCCATTATGAAATATTTCTAAAACTAAGCTCTCCCTGAAGTCTTGTCATCCTTGTCTTTAACAAACACTGTGGTCATACTTCTTCCAAGGCAGATTTGTGTTTTTGGTACTCCATGGCACTTTCAATACTCTTTGCCAGAATCATAATTCATCTCTGGATGTCAATAAGCCTATATTCCTTGCCTGTGGTCTCCACTATTGCAGCCCAGATTTTTTTTCTTTTTTTTTCCATCTTTAGGTGGTACCATAAAGAAGGGGTTTCAACTGGGTGTGGCTTTTCCTTCAGGATAGTTATGTTTCAATAAAACTCAATCTTGTCTAAATGATGAAATGGCATGGGTCCACATCTGATCCCTTCCGACTACCAGTGTCAATTGCCACAGACAGAGTTTGGTTGTATCTCCACACTCTTTGCATTAAATCCTATTCAAACCCCTATTGTCTCTCTCATAACACTCTTCTTCTGTGACTATATACCATAATTTGCTTCAGTGACCATGCAGAGCTCTGACAAGACTTCAAGGAGGCCAGTCCCTGGAGAAGGACATCATGTTTTATAAAGTAGAGGGGCAGTGTAAAGGAGGAAGGTCCTCAAGAAGATGAAGACAGTGGCTGCAAGATGTATCATTGCTGACATCCGATGGATTTGCCTGAAAGCAGAGGAAACCATAAGAAAGGTGTGTTTTATTGTCTATGCCAGGGCGTGTTCATCTGGATAGACTAAAGAAACAAATTCATAAATGTGTGTGTGTGTGTATATATATATATATATATATATATATGGTAGAGGTTATATACAAGAAGAATGGAACATTGAGAAAGCATCCAACCAAGACCAGTTCAAGTCTGATATTAGCCCTTATGTCCGATATCAATTCATAAGGTCTCTTCAGTCTCACAAAGCACAAGCAATGATGCCAGGACAATCACAGACCAGTGTGTGCAGAATCTTGTGTATCCAGTGGTGTTGGAAGCATCTCAGCACTGGCAGGAGTCTCCTCGTGGCTCCTCCAGTTTCCAGGGCCCAGGGTCTATCAGCATGTTGCCATGTGTCTTATCAGGAGAGTGTCTCCAAGAGACTGAGTCAATAGTCTCTCACCTCCACGGGGGAAATATTGTGAGATTTTCCAGAATCCTCAGAGAAAATCCACACAGAGGTCTCATTGACTATCTTCAGATTGACAGGCACTGTCAATCCCCACACTCCCAATCATTAAATTGATACCAAAGCACATGACTGCCGCACAGGGGTTCTCAATCTATGAGTCACAATCTCTTTGGGGTTGAAAGACACTTTCACAGGGGACACCCAACTCAAAATGGCAGCAAAATTACAGACATGCCGTAACAACAAAAATAATTTTATGGTTGAGGATCATGAAAATATGATGAACTGTATTAAAGGATCGCAGCATTAGGAAGGTTAGAACCACTGGCTATGCAAAGACATGACTGCCTGTGTTGTTGTTCAAAGCCATCAAATAAGTTCTAACTTAAAGCCATTCTATGTACAATAGAACAAAACATCACCCTGACCCTGCACCGTCTTCACAAATGTTCTGACATTTGACCCTTTGCTATAACCACGGTGCTCGTCTATCTTGTTGAAGATCTTCCTCTTTTTCATTGCTCCTCAACTTTACCAAGCATGGCGCCCTTTTCCAGGAATTTGTCTCTGCTGAAAACATGCCCAAAGTACTTGAGACCAACTCTCCCCATCTTGTTTCTAAGAGATGCTCTAGCTGTACTTCTTCCCAAAAAGACTTGTTTGTTCTTTTGGCAGTCCATGGTACCTTTAATATTCCTCACCATCACATGTTGTTATGGATACAAAATTGATGTAAAAAAATGCCAACCATTAAGCTATCTAGTTTGGTCACCTTCTTGTTTTGTTTATTTCTGAAGGGTGTGTTTTTATTTTTCTAGCCCTTATCAGAAAGATTTCCATGAAGAACTCCAATAGATGCCATGGAGAAGTTCATTATCTTTCAATTCTACTTTCTCACAGATTTTTCTGAAACCCCCTCTCCTTTTTTTAATATACTGTATTCTGGAGATGTTCTTTCTCTCACTCTGGATCCTGCATATGACTCATCTTTGATCCCAGGTTGTTGACAATTAAACCAGCATCCTATAATCTGACCAAATTCACTGGCTTTCACAGAATTGTGAGGTAGCAGTTCATTGTCTGAGTGTTAATTTGGGTTTCTAAGTTCCTATCACCTTGGGAGAGGCTTTCCTACTGACCTCTGACCCATGGACTTGGTACTTGCCAACTCCACAAAAATATTTACTTGTTTTAGGGAAAAAAAGACATTTAATCTTTACTAAAATTACATTTACATTTACTAAAAAATATCTTTAATTGTTTTGGTTTCTTTTTTTTTTTTGTATCACTGCCCTCTGGTGGTCGTGGGAGCTACCCATTCTTGCTCCTGTAGAGCTGCTGCTGGTTTTGAACCACCAAGCCCGTGGGTGCAATCCAGCACTCAGCCACTACGTCACCAGGACTCAGCCCTTTGCTTGTTTTATAAAAAAAAAAAAAAAAAAAAAAAAAAAGACCTTTACTTTTGTTTTTGATGGTGTGGAGCATAACGTTCATGGATATGCTTCAGAAGACTGGAAATTCCTGAATGCATCATTGTGCGCATGCAGAACCTTTATATGGATCATAAGACAATTGTTTGGACATGACAAGGAAATACTACATGGTTGAAAATCAAGAAATGTGTATACAGATTTGTGTACTTCACCAAGCTTATTGGATCTATATGCTGAGCTATTAAACAGAAAAGCTGGACAATGTGAAGAAAAACGTAGCATCAGGATTAGAGGGAGATTTATTAACAATCTCTAACATGAAGCACTTGATGCATGGATTATAGTCTTCAATATGGATCACAACTGTAAACAACACCAAAATTCTCACAACTGAGCCAATAGTTAACATCATGATCAATGAAGAAAAGTTTGAAGTGGTCATGGATTTTTATCTTATGTGGGTCCACAATCAATGCTCATGGAAGCAGCCGTCAAGAGATCAAAATATGCCTTGTTTCGGGACATCTGCTGTGCAAGACCTGTGTGGAGTATTGAAGAGCAAAGATGCTGCCTTGAGAATCAAGGTGCACCTGATCCAAGCTGTGCTAGTCTCCATTGCATCAGACTCATGTGAAAATTGGACACTGCTAAAAGAAAAAGAGGAAAGAGCCAGGATTCAAAGGACATTCATGGAGGCCTAAATGTAGACATGTACACATGTACATATATTCCCATATAACAAGTGGGTAGTAGATTTTTGTATTTATATGCTAATAATTAAGGTGGCAGATGGACATTGTACCATGACGTAAGTACTCCTTCAGTACAAGAACACTTTTTTCCTGATAACCTGATATTCTGTGAGGCTTACCTTCCTGACACAATCACTGAAGATGAAATGGGTGCATTAGCAAGTCTGGTGAAGGAAGCTGATGGAGGGCAGCTATCAAAACATATACCATCTGGTGTCTTAAAGGCTTAAAGCTAAATAAGCAGGGCCATCTAACTCAGAATCAACAAAGTCCACATGGAAAAGACACACCAGCCTGTGTGATCATAACGTGTCTATGGGCTCAGTTATCAGGTATCTAAGACCCAGAACAAAATCATACCCAATGTGAATGGGGGTAGGACGTGGAGTGGAGACCCAAAGCCCATCAATAGGCATTTGGACATTGTCTTACAGAAGGGTCACGAGGAAGAAATCAGCAAGTAAGAGTACAGTGTAGCACCAATGAAACACACAACTTTCCTCTAGTTCTTTGGTGCTTCCTTCTCCCCACTATCATGACCTTAATTCTACCTTATAAATTGGATTAGATGAGACTATGCACACTGTTACAGATAAAAGCCTGCAAAAGAGGGAATACGGGATAGTAAACCCCTCAGGGTCAACAAGGACAGTAGAAATACCAGGAGAACTAAGGGAGGGTGAGGGGAGGAAGGGAGAATTGATCACAAGGATCTACTATAGCCCCCTCCCATGGGGGATGAACAGCTTAAAAGTGGGTGAGGGGCAATGGCGGACAATGTAAGATATGAAAATAATAATATATAACATATCAAGGGTTGATGAGGGAGGGTGGATAGGGAAGGGAAGGGGAAGAAATGGGGACCTGATATCAGGAGCTGAACGGGGAAGAGAATGCTTTGAAAATGATGATGGCAGCATATGTGCAAATGTGCTTGACATGATGGATGGATGTATGAATTTGATAAGAGATGTAAGAGCAGCCAATAAAAGTATTTAATTTAAAGATGTGGACACTGAATAAGGAAGACGGAAGAAAAGTTGATGCATGTGAATTGTGGTATTGGAAGTACCATAGAATGCTAAAAGGACAAACAAGTCTGTTCAGAAAAGGGTACATCAGAATGCTCCATAGAGGAAAGGGTGGCATGACTGGGTCTCAAGTGCTTTAGACATGTTATGAGGAGAGTCCTGTTATGGAGAAAGACATCATGCTTGGTATAGTAGAGGGGTAACAAAGGCTAGGAAGACCCTGGAGAAGATGAACCGCACAGTGGCTGCCACAATGGCTTTGTCCTGTTGTAGTAGTTACATAATCTGGTGTCAACTTGAGACTCTTAGGTGTGAAGGGGTGGAGTCTAGCCTGCCAATGAGGTCTCAGCGTGATGACCTCATTTGGTTGTGGACAAACATAAATAGCTCACAGGAGGCCAGATACACACTCTCCCTGCTTTGTCTTTCTATTGACAAGACACGTGGAGCTACCCTGATTGAGCCAGAGCCCTGGGGTTGTAGGAGCCATGTGAAGGTTCACGCCAGCACTGAGAAGCTTCCACCGTCACTGGAACCACAAGACTTTCCACCAACTGGCTTGTGACCTTTCTTCCTGCATTCAACATAATTGCATGTATTATATCAGTCTGAAGAAGAATCTATAGACTGGGAATGGACATGTGGCCTAATATCAGACTTCTGGACTAAGCACAATTGTTCATTTATAGAAAGCTCTTTCCAATACACATATTACAGTCTATGAATTTGCTTCTCTAGTCAATTGAAACTAACACATACATAAGGCCTAACAGCAATATCAGCCACAGCTGTGGGAGCCATTTCCTTGATGGCCCATGAGTTCTGTGATTCTTTGCAGTGGGTGATAAAACCAAAGATGAGAGGAAGAGAAATGCGGCAAGGAGGAAGAGAAGATGGGCTGCTGCAGCAGCAAGGAGAAGTTGAGCATTTGGTATCCTCTCGAACTTCGACCTCATGGGGACCAGCTTCAGACTGATTCTTCTGAAAGTAAATAATGACTCACGTAGCTGCCAACCACCAGTTTGGAAAGACTCGGTGACTACCTTCCAAGGAATCAACATGGAACTGCGTCCCATGTTGCAAATGCCCTGCGAGAAGGATAGGTAGGGTGCTTAAGGGGGCACCTGAGCCTTAGAAGAATTTACATCATAAGGTAAAATGTTTGCTTATCCCCCAAATCAGTGATCCTGAAGCTGTGTTTACTGAAAGGACACCTTGCTACATGTTGAGAAAGCCTGCCTCGGAGTCTCTTCCTGAATTAGGCCTTGATCATCAGAATTGGGGATATGAATAGTGTTTGAAAGTGAGGGGCATTGTCATCATCGGCCCTGCTGTTCTCAGCCTAGTCCCCCACCACAGAATGAGCCCTGACTAAAACTGCAGGAAAGAGGATGACGTCTAAAGCACCTCTAGAATGCAACTCGTGCCGGGACCAGCCCTTTCACATAGCAGCCTGGTGCTTAGCCACTAAACAGGATTGAATGACCAAGCTGCACAGTCATAGTGGTGGGAGAGTGAGGAAGACAATCCAGTTGTATGACATGGTGGTTACTGGGAATCAGCGGGTTTCAGGGGGCACCTGGTGTCCTTGAAGAGAACTGTGCACCCAGAACATTTTCAGGGACTGCCTTTCCAGAAGTTTTTTAGCAGACCTTTCCCATGGGGCACCTTCTGACTCCCATCTCATGTCTTCCCAAGAGTGGCCCAACTCATTCACCCAAGGACCCTTCTCATCAAATGCCAGGCAGGAACCGGGTTGTTCAATGTAAACCTCTTAATTTTAAAATTGTAAGTTGAGAGACAGGGGAGTTGGAGAGAACCTCTCCTAAAAGCCCAGAGTTCTCTGATGGGTATGATGGAGGGGGAGTGACCGAGAAGAAAGCCCCAACTTTCTCCTAGGAGCGGTTAGTGGTTTTGAACTGCTCATCTCCCTATTAGCAGCCCCGGAGTAAATCATGACACCACCAGGGCTCCGCTATGGACCTTCGGTTTCTCAAAAGCCCGGTAGTTATAAAGACCTGCAAAGTGAAACTAAAATATTAAAAAGAAGAAACAAAGTAACACGCCTCAGGCAGCAAACGCATTGCCATGGAGTTCTCCCTGACTCACAAGGGCCCTGGAAGAGAGAGTAGAACTGCCCCTGTGGCTTGCTGTGTTAGTCCGATATTAATCCATATGCCTGCAATCAGTCTACAAAGTCTCCTTCTGACTCACGAAGTCACAGGTCAGTGGGTGCAGAATTCTGGCGCTGGCAGGGGTCTCCCCATGACTCCCCGCTTCCAGGGCTCAGGGACCATCAACAGCATGCCGCTCCAGCTTCGGAGGTCTGGCTCCATCAGGGCAAAGCCTCTCTCCGGCTCCTCCAGCTTCTTGGGTGCTGCCGTCTTGTCTTTTCCGTGACTCATCACCTCTCTGAGACAAACGCCCAACCACTGGGGAAGATAGCTTCTCATCTTCACGAGGGAAATATCGCGAGATTTCCCAGAAGTCTCAGGAGAAAGCCATGCCCATATAGAGGCCTCATTGGCTACTCAATGGCTGTCTCCAGATTATCAGGCTAGACTCCACCCCTACATTTCAATCATAAAATTAACATAAGCACATGACTGCCACACTTGCTGAGACCATTGCTCTTTCCGGAGTCGAAAGCTCGGTCTTTCTTCCATGGCGCTGCTGGTGCTTTTGAATAGCTGACCTGGTGATGTCCAGGCCAGCATGTAACCACTACACTGGCAGGGGCCTTCCAAAATTTTGTGGAAAAATGGAAAGATCAGGGAATTTCCCCAGTGTTCCAGAACCTCAGTAGGCAGTGCCTGCCAGGCTCTCTGCTCCCCACTGCTATTTGAAAGGAGGAAACCCTGGAGGGCAGGGATCTAGGGGCCACTCTGGGTTGGAATTGCTGCAAATGCCCAGCACATGGACCACAGACAGCTTCGCAGCAAACCATCTGTCCGACTCACAGCGCCCCTCCGGGATGGGGTGGAACTGTCCCGGTGAGTTCAGGAGGTTGTCACACGTTGGGGTATCAGAAGCTTCCCCTTTCTTGGCTGGTGGGTTTGAACTGCTGACTCTGCAGCCAAGTAGTCCATAGCCTGACCTCCTCATGCCACCAGGGCGCCTCCCTGCTTAGACCAGAAAAAAGACACAGACCAAATGCAGCGATCTAGGTCCCCTGATTTGGTCGTACTCACTGGTCTTTCCTGCAGGGGTCACCCCGAGGATGTCCACGGGCCCGGGCAGCATGGCAAGACAGGTGCGGGCAGCATGGCAAGACAGGTGCGCCCCTTCTTAAGCCTACTTTTATACCTGTTTAAAACGCATGTCCCCGTGGAGTGGAATAAAGTTAAAAAGGGGAAAGACAATTAAGAGAGAATGATGAAGGGAAATATGTGCTTCCTTGACACCCCCCCCCCCCACACACACACACATACACACTCCCCTTTTAGCCAGGGAGGGGCGCATGGGAAGGAGGAGGGCCCCTGGCTCCTCCAGGCCGCCGCCTCCATGCGGCGCCTGTAGTTAAGCGGTGGTAATTTGCCTTCAAACCCTTAATGAGTGGATCATTGCCGCGGAGAACTGGGGAGAAAACTCCAGTCCCAGGGCGGCCGGCGCGCCACGCTCGGTTGTGCAATAAGCAGGCAGCAGCCGCAGTGGCCGCCCGGCCGCCGCTCCCCAGATGAGACTTGCTCTCGCTTCACTTTTGCAAAGGTAATGAGGAAGTAACGAGGCTTGACTCGCATTTTTTCAGCCCTGATTCCCTTCATTCCCCAGCAGGTTCCCATAGGATGGAGTAAGATGTTGGATTTCTATAAAAGCCCGGCGGAGAGCTCGGTCGGTGGTGGAGGAGGAGGTGGGCTACGCCATTCCCTTCGAACAAGTGGAGAGAAAGCCGGGCCTCGGCCGCTCGCTCCGCGCCCCGCGCCTTCCCCGCCACCGCGGACGGCGATCCCAGGGCCCGCAGGCCCCCCGCGAGCCGATGCCTGTTTATTTTGTCACTTGACTGATAAAGGCGCCCTGACCCGAGAGCAGTACCTTTCTGCCCTCCTCCCCTGCCGCCCCCCAGCCCCTCCCCCTTCTCCCTTTGTGTTTCTTTCATGGCTTTGCCCCATTCAACTGTGTAAATAGGAAAACCCAAAAAGAGGCAGAAGGGCTGTATTAGCTCATTAGCTTAATTTGAACTGAAAGGTCTTTGTTGTAAATTGGGGGTGGGTAGGGACCTGGGGACTCTTTGCAAAGTGTTTTGCTGGCAAGCGTGTTGAGATTTGATTGCCTTTGTTGTGATAATCTGAAATTAATTTGCACTTGAACCCATCTTTCTTCTGGGCTCAATTTAAACACTGTTATAATTATGTGCCCTGCATGAAATTGAGAACAGACCCCGATGTGACAAAGCTGCATATTTTAATTCCCCAGGTATGGCAAGGCCTTTTAAAAAAATTTTAGGTCTTCCCTCCCCTCCCCCACCCTCCCCGCCCCCACTTATCTCACAAGATAATAAAACAAAACGTGCCCGCGCACATTCTTAAGAGAGAGGTATTTGCCTGAGGGGAAACAGAGAAAGTCAGTGTCTGGTACACACCGGCTCTTGTAGTTTTCAGTAGGCCAATCGCTTCCTTTTAAAGTGATGTTTAAGTGGTGCTAATATTCGTTGATATGCACCTGGGCCATGAGACAAAAGTTAGCGTGGGCCATTTTCCCCTCGCTCGGCGGCTCCGCATCTACGCTGCTTTGCGGTCCCACGTCCATTCTCTCAGATTTTTCTGTGCGGCGCTATGAAAGACTCCCTCCTAATACGCACAATTGATCCTAGGGACGCTCGCCTTGTTCTGCCTGTGAGCTGTAATATCCTTATCAGCATTCTTTTAGTTTTAACCCAGATTAGTGTTTTTGGTGAGGAATCTCATTAACTCCAGCCAGCCCAGCGTCTTTTGTGATTTCCTTTAGAAATGTAATTCACTCAAAGGCCAGCTAGACCTTGCTGCCCCGGGCAGAATTTCTTCTCTAAATCACCCTTCGGCTTAGTCCACGGGGCACTGCTGAGAAGGAGGCACTGCCAACGGCCCTGGGTACACCGCGGAAGCGAGACTGGCTGTAGACTTAGGAACCGGACCTGCATTGGGGCTGGGAGGAAGAGGTGAGCAGTCATGATGGCAGCCACCCTGACTCCCACCACATTTCCCTGTGGGAGACTTGGTGTGTGTGGGGGGGACCGGGTTGGGGGGGGATATTTCCACTCTCTCCCTCATTCCTCCTCTTTGTCCTTTGAGAATGACCACAAGCTCTTCCCCTAGCTACCTCCAAAAGCAGCCTTTAAAGGGACCTGCCGGGATTTCATCAGGACACTGCAAAATGTACACTCTCTTGCAGGAAAGGGTCTCTTTCCCCAGCGAGAGTGCAGAGTAGACCTGGAACAAAGACACACCTGCAATGAAGAGTCACCCAGGGTTTTTGCATGATAGGAACATACACCCACAACACACCCCCACACACACACATTCAAGGGTCAAAATGTATGTAGTTTGATTTTTAAAGGAAGTATTTCCGGCCTCCTCCCACCCACCCACCCTCTGAAATGCCCATCTTTTCCTATAGAGTGAACCGCCAACCCCAAATGCGTAGGAAGTTCTGCTGACGTGGTAACTTTGGGAGAAGTACACAGGACTCTTTGGGTTCAAACATCTTTGGGCAAAAATAACATTAAAACTACTCTTCCTGTGATCTGATCCTCTGAGTCATGGAGTGTCTGCCCTGATTGTTCTTTGGGATACAGAGACACTGGGAGTGGTAGGAGGGGTGCAGTGGTGCTCGGAACCCCTGATGGCTTCCCACGGCAGACTGGCGCAGAGGGAAATGTCTGCGGAAGTGACATCGGGGCTATTTCACCATGACCGTCTTGCAAGTAAGGGATTGAAGCCGTGAGTCGGTATCCAGAGCCTGCGATCATGGATGCAGAGTCACATAAGGGAAGAGTGCATATAAGGAATGGGTGCCCTTATGCAGAAGAAAGCGTGTGTCCCAAGGTATAGAGGAGGATTTGGTGCCCTGTGTACAGAGGAGGACTCCTGGTGGCATAACGAACAACACGTTGTGCAGATAACCAGGTCAGCAGCTGGGAGCCCACGCCCTGGCCCTTGGCCACTCCGCAGGAGCAAGGGGAGACCCCCTACTTTCGAAAAGAGTTGCTGTTGGGTGCTATCTAGTTGATTCCAACCCATAGAGACCCTGCGCACAACAGAAGGAAAAGAATCGAAGTCTTGCCAGCCCACAGAGGTCGTTCTACTGTATCCTATAGTGCTGCTATGCGGCAGGCAGTGAGTGAAATATGGAGGAACATTGGCACCCTTTATATAGGAGGTGGGGATGCTGCTGTCCTATAGAGGAGGTGTGAATGCCCCATGTGTAGAGGAGATGGGAGTGCCCAGTGTTCAGAGCAGGTGTGAATGCCCATTAGAAGCCCGTGGGGCCTAATGGTCACTGGTTGGGTTGAGACTCGAAAGGTCCATGGTTGAAAACCACCTATCCAGAGAAAGATAGGGTTCTCAACTTCAGTAAAGAGTTACAGTCTGGGGCTGAGCCCCGGTGGCATAGTGGTTGTGTGAGGGACTGTGGCCCACTGGGACAGAGGTTCAATTCCAGCAGTGGGGCTGGGCCTCCTACTCCTACCACCAGAGAGCAGTGATGCCCAAAAAACAAAACAAAACAAAACAAAAAAAAAAACAAAAAAAGAAGAGTTACAGTCTGGAAGACACACGGGGGATGGGGGTGGGCAGTTCAAGGACCTGTCCTATAGGGTCACTCTGAGCCCTAATCCACTAGATGGCAGTGAGTTTGGGGAGGGCTGTCCATTGTATAGTGGAGGGGTACACAGTATACAGAGGAGTAGAGGTGTAGATGGCATGTGGTGTCCATTATACACAGGAGGTGTGGATACCTGAGTTTCTATGATCATACACAAGATGATTGAGAGGGACCCACGTCTTGCCCAGTGGGGGCACCCCAACTTGCCACAGCTTCCCAGGAGGCTTGGGGAGGGCAGGGTCCTGTGAACAGGCAGGGTGTACGGGGCCCCTGTACTTCATGCTCTGCTGTCCAGGGCCTGCTATCTGCTGCCACTCGATCTCCCAGCACTCCGCCACACAGCACATATCCCAGCCACCCCCTGACAATCCTCCCTGCTGAAGCCTTAGCCAAACAACCTTCCACAAACAAAGCGACAGCCCTGCTTCCCTGATGATAGCATCTCCTGATCTCATTATTGATTATCTGCTTTCTCGGTTTTGTTTCCTGAAAGTTTGATACGGGGCAGCAGAGGTGACAAAAGATTGGCCCTGGGCCTGGAAATTAAGTGGCCGGCCATTAGATGAACGTGAAAGGCAGGCGGCTGGAGTGTTTGGCGAAAGCATTAGATGCTGTCTGGACGGACTTAATCTCTCGCCCCTTTATCTTGAATCTGCTTTGAACCCTCCCAGGCAATTTACTCGCCTTGTCATTGATTTTTATCACCTAAATGTGCCCCTATGAAGAATTACTTTTTGAATGATGAATCAGCTGCTCATTTGAACAATCGCGGAGGGGGTGGGGTTGGGGTACTCTCCTCAGGTGGAAATGGCTCTCTGAACAACAACAAACAGAGGGACCATTTACTTGGCCAAGACTTGGTGGGTCTAGAAATCCACCCTGGATGATCCATTAGCTGGCAGTGCCCCCTCCCACTCAACTCAGCACATGGGGGAGCACCTACACATGCCATTCTCTGCCCGGCCCAGAAAAAGCAGCACAAGGACACATTCTAATCACAGCAGGCATTGTAGTGTGTACGTGCATGGGCTCATGCATGCACACATACATCCTTGCCGAGGAGAGCAAGGTTGGGTGTTCCAGAATAGAACGATCCAGTATGCAGACTCTGAGGCCACCTATCTTCCATCTCGGGGAAGGTGTGCATTTTCTTTGTTGCAGGGCCCTCCACTCCTTCCCCATCCTTGCCTGGAAACACCGGCCCGCCCTCTAATTTAGTTGCCACTGCAGCTGATGCCTATGCATTGGGCTACTGACCACAAGGCTAGCAGTTTGAAATCGCCAGCCAGACCTCAAGAAGACTTTCTGCTCCTGTAAAAAGTTACAATCTCGGGCTGAGCCCCAGTGGCCTAAGTGGTTGAGTGTGGGAACGGGCTTGGCAGTTCAAATCCAGCGCCTGCTCTCAGGAGCAGCACTGGGAGCGCCCACGACCACCAGAGGCAGTGTTGCCCACAAAAAAAAAGGGGGGGGGAAGTTACTTATAGGGCTGAGCCCTAGTGGTGTAGTGGTTGTGTGCAGGACTGCAGCCCACAGGGTTGACAGTTCAAATCCAACAGCAGCTCTCCAGGAGCAAGGCTGGGCTTCCTACTCCCACCAGGGCAGTGATGCCACAAAAAAAATAAAAGTTACAATCTCAGAAACTCATAAGGGCAGTTACCCTGCCCTGTAGGTCTGTAGGAGTTGGAAAGCAACTGGATGGCAGTGAATTTAGGGAGTGGGTAGTCTGTGCAGGATGGGAATGGGGTCTCTGGACTTCGGCAAGGTGTTGGAAATTCACAGTCTCAACTAAATTTCATTTTGGTGGCAATTGGCATGACATTCTGCTCCCGATTGCCAGTTTGTCACATTGGTGAACTAAGTTGAAGGGTGATTGAGAAAAGAAGTTCTGCCCAGCATTGTTAGAATATGCTATTATATCCATACCATTGACCTGGCCATGGACTTCCCTGAGAACCTCACTATATGAAGTGTCTCCTGAACATGATACTGTGTCGCATACCAGAGGTGTCTCCGTGCTGAACAGGGGTCAGCCAAGCTTCCCAAAGAAGACACTGGGAAGAGAAGGGGGCCACCTTGTTCTGAAAATCAGCCAGCAGAAACCCCAGACAACACAGAACTCTGTCTAAAGAAGCACAATCTCACTATCATTTCATGGAGTGGTCACTGACTCAAAGCCATGCTACAGGACAGGGTAGAACTGCCCTTGTCGGTTTCTGAGACTAACTCTTTACAGGAGTAGAAAGAACTGTGTTTCTCCTGCAGGGAGGGGCTAGTGGTTTCCAATTTTGGTCTTTAGAGTTATCAGCCCAAATCATCAGGAAGGATTAATTAGGGGAAGATGTCCCATTTGGTGAGGTGGGGGGCCAGCAAATGTGATTGATTGTCTTAGTCTGGGTGTCCTAAACATGTAAAACCAGTGTGCTCCACACACACACATACATATATACTCACATGTACAGATACATACGTGTATACATACGTATACATACCCAAACACACACACACACATAGTAAATAGAGATATGTAGTAAGTTACATGCTGGGATGCTAATCACAAAGTCAGAAATTTCCAAATGACCAGTCATTCCTTGGGAGAAAGAGGAGGCTTCTTCTCCCGTAAAGAGTAACAGTCTCAGAAACCCACAAGGGCAGTTCTAACCAGTCTACGCAGATCGCTGTGAGTCAGAATTGGCTCAATGGCGGTGAATATGGAATTTGTGCAGGTGGAATATATGTACAGGGTGGTCGGTAGATAAGAAAGACAGATGGAGGTTTGTTTCAAGGAAATGACTCACACTATTGTAGGCACTGGCAAGTCCCAAATCCGTAGGTCAGGCAACAGACTAGAGATGCCTGTTGGCTCACAGGACTGTGGGTGCCTCCAGTTGCTGTCTACTTGTTCAGTGGCAGGCTAACATCTTCTTCAGGTGACATATCCCACTCTTATCAGGTGATGACAAGAGTGTGGAGCTTACGAGAAAAAGCTTTGCTAGAATTTTCATTCAAGAGAAAGGTGTGGTTTTCGACTCTCAGGAGTCTCAGAAACCCTAAGCAGCCTTCCCACTCTGTCCCATAGGGTCACTGTGAGTGAGAATTGACAGCAGTGAGTAAGTAAGCGAGTGAGTATATGCATTTATAGACTAGCGACCAGCCACCTTCCCGTGGAAAGGGATTGCTTCATATCACATTACTCAACAGCAACCAGTCCAACACCCAGTCCCATCATCAAGAACCTTACCCTAGCGTCGTGGATTCATAAAAGTCGTCGCCGATATGGCAGAGGCACTTTGTGAGATCAATGGAAGGAGTAGCTTCTGGGATGAACCTAAATGTGCCAGCAGCCATGGGTCTAATCCACCACCAGGCCATGCTTTCGTCTGTACTTAAGGTCACCGTGAGTTAGATTTGAATTGATCAGGCTGAGCCCCAGTGGCGTAAGTGGTTGAGTGCGGGACTGTGGCCCGCAGGCTTGGCGGTTCAAATCCAGCTGCAGCTCTCAGGAGCAGCACTGGGTAGCTCCCACGACCACGAGAGGGCAGTGATGCCCAACACACACACACACACACGCATGCACAAACACACAAAACAGATTTGAATTGATGGCAACAATCTATCTGGTTTACCTAGCATTATGCTTATTCTTCTAAGGATATTTATAAACTGTGATTTTTCTAGATAGGGCAGAGAATGGCTTTAGGATCCTCACCATGTGGGTCCTCTTCTCATGACTTGGACATCGCTGCTCAGTGGAGATGAAAACTTCCTGCATTTCATAGGCTGAGGGTGGCGGTGGGGTGGAACTTTGCCACTTGGCTTTACGCAGAAGTGATGGTTCTGGAGGTTTCTCTTGACTGGACAGTATGCTAGGCTTTTGCTTTTTTCTCTATGCTTCAGGCACATGAACAAAGCAACATTGTGACTCAAATCAGGTACAACTGATGTTCAAGAACAGTCAGCCCTTGGCCAGTGGGCCAGGCATAAAGGGATGGGTGCAGGTCACGTGTGCCTCTGCTCTGCTGATACTGCTAAAACGTGACTGCGGGCTGAAGATGCTCGGGTCTTCGTCATGGTCAGTGAGTGTGCAGGGACAGCCTTACGGGTCCTGTTTTTTTTTTCGATTTACAGACTTCAGTGGCTGTTTTCATTCTGGTCCCTGAGCGAATGAGCAGTCCCTTCTCCTCAAAGGAAAGCTGACAAATGTCACTCCGGCGGCATGTCCACTGAGTCCACAACCCAAAGAATCCATGGAGACTTAGGAGTCAGGCTTATTTACTTACTTTATTCTGGAAGCTCCCCACCCTAGCACAATCAATTTGTAAACATCCTATAAAATTCACTTCCAAATCTGAGACGTCTCGGGATCTCTGCTGTTACCTCTTACAGGCCCACACCGTTGCTTTCACTCTCCTGGACAATCACAAGCTCTCTTAAGTCTATCTTTTTACTCATCAGTCATTCCACGCTGCAGTCCGCAGGCTCTGATGTGGTGTGAAGTACTCGCTTTATCTCCTCCTTGCTTTTGGATCCCCATCAGCAGCTCCCCGTCACACTCAGGAAGCATCTTCTCACTGGGGTCTAGCTCCAAGGTCATCTGCATCTGATCCAGACCTCAGTTGGACGTTCCTCACCATCTGTCACTCTGGCCCCATTGCACATCCCCGCCCCTGAATCTTGGCCCTTACTGCCATGTGATTCTTCCACAATTGGGCATCACAGTCATCCTCACCTTTTACAGAGAAGTTGCTTCTGTCTCATTCACATTCTCACTCTTTCTAATTAGGTTATTTCACCTGCTGTATTGCACATAGCCACTATATGGAATTAACTGATATATATTATATGGTAACTAATATGATAATCATTAGATATTCTATTAACATATATAATATATTTAATATATTATAAGCATACAATTATAATATATTATAACATAATAGTATATATAATAATATTATACATTAACCAATATTAACTTATATATATATATTCTTTATTGTTGTCCTTACAGAGGCCTTCTAGCTCTCCTATCTTCTGGAGAGCATTCTTAATGCTTCTACAAACATTCTGATCAATTTTCATGAACATGACATCTCCATATAGTGAACTTCTCTAGGAAGTTCATCACCAGGGTCAATGATGTAGACATAATAACATGTTCTAACAACTCTTCACCTTTAGATCCTGCTTATCAATCAGCTTCTTTGAATGTGATCAGGGTGGTCTTCAGGAAGACTAAAGATATCCTCCCCCCTGGTTGGTCCCCTCTCCTCCACACTTCTTGACCTCACCTGCTCCATGTTATCCGTGGAGCACAGGTTGGATCACAGCAGAGGCTACAGGACACCCCCAAGCCAGAATCCCACGGGTAGGCTTTTCATGCCTGCCTGCGATTGTCTGCACACGGCCACACTGCCCGCATGCACTGTAACTTATCCATCAGTGACCTTGATGCTCACTAAAGTGGAGCGTGAGTGAAAAAGGAGAAGTCCATCAATGAGATGGATTGACCCAGTGGCTGTCACAATGGATTCAAGCATAAGAGTGATTACGAGGATGGTGCAGGACCAAGCAGTTGTGCATAGTGTCACTATGGATAGAAACCAATTTAATGGCACCTAACAACTACAACTCAATGCCCCCAAATGCCTGCTTGCTACCTTCCTGCCATCTTTCCTCTTTCCTTCTTCCTGAAATGCAACCCCTGCACCCTTCACACCTTTCAGGGCCTGTTCTCAGCAGGACTTGCAGCCTAACCAGGGGTGAGGTGCTCAGGGCAGTATCTCGCCTGTGATTATGTGTCGCAGTTGAATTACATGGTAGAGGCCTTCTACCCATAGTCTTTTGATTCCCCCCATGTTGTGGGGTTTTGTTGTTTTTGTTGTTGTCAGGTACCATCAAGTCCGTTACAATTCCTGATGGCCTTACTCACAACCAAACGAAACAGGCCCAGTTCCGGCTCCACCCTCACAGCTGTTCCTTTGCTGGAGCCCATTGTTGCAGTCAGGGCGTCACTCCAACTCATTGAGTGCAATTTTGAGGGATTCTATAAGCAAAATATTGAACCATGCAGGAAGCATCAAATAACGATGGCTAGAAAACCACTTTACCAAGAATAATGACTGGGTGAGAGAGTGCAAAGAAGGTATATGGGGTTTTCACAAGGAGATTGATTAGTTTTTCCACTCCATTGGGTATAAAGTGAGCCATCTCAAAGGCAGAAGCAGGATCCTAAGAGTATCCAGAAAGAAGAACTATGAGTGACACACATCTGAGTCCCCAGCAGCAGCAGCAGCAGCAGCAACAAGAGAGAAAGGCCTGTGGGCTTCCCAGCCAGGAGAGAGACCAAATCTTGAGTGACTTCAGGAAGGAGGCTCCTTTTAGATTGTTTCTGAAACCAAGGGAGAAGCACAGGAGTTGCAACCACGGGCTTGAACTTGCTCATGATTGTGAAGCTGGTGTGCGGGGCCAGGCAGTGTTTTCTTCCATTGTACATCGGGGCGCTATGGGTCAGAACCAACTTGACCGCACTTGACAACAGCAACAGTGGGAGGAAAAGCCCAGAATGAGTGCCTGGGTTGGTTATGAAGAAGTGCAGTTTTGGACACCCTGCAGGCTGAGCTTTCCATTCAGGCCAGATGCCAGAGAACTAAACTCAAACCTGACCCACAACCTGTTTACTGAAATAAATTTCATTGGCACATGGTCACGCTTGGTTATGACGTATTTTCTGTGGCAGATTTCGTACCACAATGGCAGAGCAGAATCACTGCATCAGACACCATATGGCCCTCAAAGCTAGAAAGATTTACCATCTGGTACTTTACGGGAAGTTTGCTAATCGCTTTAGGCCATACACATTTACTCACCAGAGTTCTCACATGAGTCTGTAGACTTGGACATTATGTCTGAGCGCCACTGGGTGCAACCACCACGGCATCCATTCATCCTACTAAGAAGTGCAGTCCAAGGACCTTTGAGCCTGCCACTATGTGATTTGATTCAGGCAGCCCGATCAGTCTGCCTCCTGCATGAGGAGCCTAGAAGTCTCCGTCATTTCCAAATAGAATTTTTGAACAGCACAATAATGAGACAGAATAGAATTTGAGCCTGAACACAAGGGGCTTCATATGTCTAAGGTCAGAGTTCGTCCTTTGAAAAATGATTTTTGCTCATCATGTTAGGGAAGACGATTTAAAGTGAGAATAAACACTTTTTAAATTGTTTGTCCTATTTTATATTTTGAGCCAGTACTTGCCAAACTATTTGTGTGTGTGTGTGTGTGTGTGTAAAATGACCTCTCTCTTCTGATGGGTCTTAGTTTTGATATTTGGAGTTACATTTTGCCCTGAGATAGGACCAACATCCTGTATTTCACATAGCACATCAACAGCACCACATTTGATGGGAAAGGTATTCCTAAAGAAGACCTCCAGGCAACTATGCTGTTGGTATGTGTCCTTGAATTGGTTTCAAATCATAGAAACTCCACATACAGCAGAATAAAATACTGTTATATGCGGTATTATCCTCACAATTATGACTAGGGTAGAGTCCACTGTTATAGACAATGTTCAATGTCTTCCTGCTTTTCACCGACCTTCTAATTCCCTAGGAAAATCAGCTCCTCCTAATAGTATATGCACAGTATGTGAGACAAAGACATGCACTCCATGCTTTCATGGGACATTCTGACGATTTCTTTCAAGACAGTTATTATTGTTCTTCTCGAATCCCTCTAGTATTTCATCGATTTGTGAAGCTTTTCTTTCCCTCTTTGCTAAGGTCTTCAATGCTCATGCTGCCGGTTTTCAGTTAAGCTGTTTCCAACCAGCTGATGAAGCACTGGAAGCACTCACTTGTCCATGCCAAGAAATTTAGAAGACAGCTAGCCCCCTGGCCAACTGACTGTAAGAAAGCCCTCTTTGTGCCCATTCCCATGAAAGGTGACCCAACAGAATATCTAAACTATGAACAGCATCATTCATATCTCATGCAAGTGAAAATGTTCTGAAGGTAATTCAGAAATGGCTGGTTGGAGCAATTCATGGATAGAGAGCATAGTAATGAAATTTAAGCCCAGTTTAGAAGGGGATGCAGAACGAGGAATATCATGGCTGCCATCAGATGGATCTTGGTACACAACAGAATATTAGAAAGATGCTTGCATGTGTTTTATTAAATGTTCAAGGACAGTCAACTGTGTGGATCATAACAGATGATGGGAAACCTTGACAATAATGTGGATTACAGAACACTTCTTTGTGCTCATCTGGAACCTATCCAGATAATTAGAGACCATAGTTTGGACAGAACAAGGGAACGCTGCATGGTTTAAAGTGAAGAAATGTGCAAGTCAGGGTTGTGTCTTTTCACCACAGTCAGGAGGGAGTGATACAACACACATAAGAATCAGATCGTTATTTTAAGTTGAGAGGAATCCTCGCATGGCGTGCATCTCCTTCCGTTCAACAAAGCCCACGAGAAGGGATTGAATACAGCAAGCCAGGTTTACCATAATGTTGAGACTGTCTTACATACTTTGGATAAATTATCAGAAGAGACCAGTCCGGAAGAAGGATATCATGCGTGGTTAAGTAGAGGGGTAGATGAAAAAGGGAAGGCCATCAACAAGATGAATAGATACCATGGCTGGACCAATGGGCTCAGGCAGAGGGATAATTGTGAAGATGGTGCAGGCCTAGGCAATGGTCTGTTCTGTTGTGCAGGGGGTCGCTATGGCTGGGAACCGACTCTATGGCACCTAACAAAACCAATAACAACAGCATGTGTTTCCAAAAATGCTGGGACAAGCCAGGTTTGCCATGTGTTCATTGAGTTCTGGTTATCTCCTTGTGGCTGTTGCATCATTTCCTGTCTACTTCAGTGAAGGGGTGGGGTCTAACCTGTCAATCAGGTCCTAGCCAATGATGCCTCTGTTGACATGGCCTTCTCCTGAGGATTCTGGAAACTTCTGCCTTCCTCCCTGGAGGTGGGACACACTCTCTCTGTACTTCACATTCCTGTTGACAAGTCACAGGAAGCTTTGCTGATGGCAGCCAGAGAGCTCTAGAGGAGCCACATGGAGACCCATGCCCATGTTGAAATGCTTCCCCTACCACTGGACTAACAAGACTTTGCACCCACTCACCTGTGATCTTTCTGCTATTGGCATCAATGCATGTGTTGTGTGAGCATGAAGAGGTATTTAGAGACTGGTATCAGATACAAGGGTTTCTATTGCACTTGTGGACTTGATCTGGACTGGGCTGGGATGTTTTTTGATATGCAAATACTCTTTGATATAAAACTCTCTCATAAACATGTGAGTATCTATGCATTTGTTTCTCTAGCACATTCCTCTCCCCACCTCACAGTGAAAAAAACACTGGAAAGGGAGGTGCTATAAAGACTTCTGGAGAACAAGTTCATATCTTCTCCACTTCCAGTTGTTATGCCACATATGTCTGCAACGCCACTCACTGAAAGTGAAGATCTTTTGAAGCACTTACTGATGAAAATCGAAGATTATGGCATTAACACAAAGAATACAAAAATACTAGCAAGTGGGTCAAGCAGCTACATTATTATAAATGGGAAAATGGTCAAGTATCTCATTTTACTTGGCTCCACAGTCAACACTTATGGAAACAGCAGTCAGGACATCAAATAATGCACTGCACTGGGGAAATCTGCTGCAAATGATTGCCTTGAGGTCCAGATGTCACCTTGAAGACTAACACCATAATTTATTATATCCATTGGCCTGTGATCTTCCTTATTCAATATCCCACTTTCATATAAAACAGAGGCAATTGAAAAGACCTTTGCTTGGGTCAGAACCACCTTAATTTTCAAATGCCACTCTTGTTCTTCAACAATTTAACAAGGTTTTGTGTCTCAGATATGCCCAATGCAGTATGTCATTTTATTTATTTATAGATGCCTCCATGAGCATTGATTATAGATTTAAATAAAATGAAATCCATTACAAATGCAAATTTTTCTCAATTCCAATCTACAAAGTTATTTGAGGCAAAAGCAATTGATGCTTAAGAAAGACTCTTAGAAAACTTGTAGACTATATGTTACCTGAAACTTAATGAGTAAGAAAAGTTTTTTCAGTGTGTGTGTATGGTGTATTGGTACACTTATTATTCTGCATAGTTTCCTCTACTGTTTTCCTTATTCAATGAAAAACTTTCACATGCATATGAGTCAATGGGGAAGATTGTGGATTGGCTAAGCCATACCTTAGTCCTCAAAGAAACTTTCTTGTCCTTCAATAATGCACTGCATTGTCCTTCAATACTCTAAAGAGGTCTTGTCCAGCAGATTTATGGTGTAATACATATTTTGCTATATTGTCTGCTGCTTCCATGAGCATTGATTGTGGATCCAAGTAAGACAAAATCCAGAACCATTTCAACTTTGTCCCTCTTAATTATGATGCTACCTATTGATCCAGCTGTAAGGCTGTTGATCTTTCTGACATTGGGTTGTAATCCATACTGAAGGCTACAATCCTTTATGTTCATCAGCAAGGGATCTTCACCAGAGAAAATCATTTACATACTTATGTGTAAATTCATGAACATTTGCATCTTAGCGATCATGGGCTAACATTTTTTTAAATGTGACCATATTAATGATATCAATGATGAGTGTAGAAGTGTCATGCCATTTTAGTGAAGATTTACTTGAGTATAATATTCTTAGTATATTTACAGTTCTTGTTTTACGATATATATCCTTTTCTACAAAAAGAAAATCCCACATATTGGACAGTGAAGAAAATGAGTCCATGAATTTAGTTGTTTCAACAACCTGAGAAGATTTCTATTGATTTCCCATAGTCCCCGAAAATTGACTTCACCAGTTGTGCTTCAAATGGCTCATATTTCAGTTTGATGTTTGTGTTCTAGTAAGTAATATGAGTATAAATGAACACATAAAACCAAAATTTATTGATCAATGTTGTAACAAATTATCATATTTTATTTTTAGATTTCTTCTTCACTTCTAGCATGTGTAATGTAATGTATTTTCTTCTATTTTTTCCTTTTATAACTTCTTCAGGGATTTATTATCATGGTTCTTCTGCTGAAAAATATCTACTTCCATGCATAATGATAATTGTTTGCATCTTTCTTGAGTCATTGTATGCTGAGATTTTGGCTTTTAGGGATTGAGCCTCAGTTTAAAATTTGTGATCATTAAAGTTAGGAATATGCACAATGCAACTTCAATATTGTAAATAAGTATTGTATATTATCCCATATAATGGAATAATATAGGCCTGCATGATTGAGATCTTTCTTTCCTAAATTTATAAAAACTTAGTTCTCAGCTAAGAATAGAATGATCACAATTGTCTATAAAATTGTAGTTTAGTCATTGAAGTACAGCTGCACAAATTTCTGGGTGCCTTCATTCATTCTCCATCAGGCATATCTACACATTGTTTAGGAAGAAACATCTATTTAAAGGATGTCATGCACTCCTATTCTTCTTTCCATGCCATATTCAAGTTTGTCTGTGGTCATGTGGTATGTGGCTATAGGAAATTGATCTTTGATATTCCATGGCATGACTGTACTGTAATCTCCTGTATTTTTTTTTTTTAGGGCATCACTGCCCTGGTGGTGGGAGTAGGAGGTAATCTCCTGTATTATAAAAACCTGTTTCTCCTGTTTCTCACTTTCTCCTATGAAGGCGAGCAGTTTGGTAATCAGGATCAGGTTTTATTTGTTTAATTGTATATTCAATTTTTCATAATCTTCTCAAAACCCCGATAGAGTTTGGCAAGGCTTTAAATTGACTTCTGAATGTTAGGTAGCTTGACTGTTCTGATGAAAATGCTGCAAGGTACCATTCCACATAAGTAACATAAATACATATGCTAGTGAAGAAAGAATCCCTGGTGGCTCAGTGGGTTCAGTGTTTGGCTACTAATCAAAAGATTGGTAGTTTGAACCCACCAGCATCTCTGGGAGCTGGCGATCTTAAAACAATACTTAGCTGACCTATACCAGAAATATTAGAATTGGAATTTACAGGCAAACTGAAATGTCAAGCTGTATTTATTTCACTGAAGATAGCTGACTAAGCTTTATCATTCAATTAGCTGATTAATTCTTTACAAATTACTTTACATATAGTAGGTTGCCTTTTCTTGTGTTGTCATATTTTTAAATATGGCCTGCTAAAATGGACCAAGCCAAGAAGCAAGTTCATTATCCCTCCAATTTAGTTGTGTGCAAAAATTTACAATATATTTTTTTTGGGGGGGGCATCACTGCTCTCCGTTGGTGGGAGTAGGAGGCCCAGCCCCACTGCTGGAATTGAAACTCCATCCCAGTGGGCCACAGTCCCGCGCACAACTACTACGCCACCAGGGCTCAGTCCACAAAAATTTGCAATATTATAAATATTTAAAATAATTTTGTGGTGAACCAAGCATGTCACTTCTTGCTTAAAAAGATAGTCCAACATCCTTACAGAAGAGTTGCAGGGAGGAGACGGGCCAGTCAGGGTGTGGTGAAGTCACGATGAAACATACAGCTTTCCTCTAGTTCGTAAAGGCTTCTTCTCCTCAACTATCATGATTCCAATTCTACGTCACAAATCCAGCTGGACTGGATGAGGTATGCTGGCACAGATGAGAACTGGAAATACAGGGAATCCTGGACAGATGTACCCATCAAGGCAGATAGTGAGAGTGAAGTTACCGGATTGGTGGAGAGAAGGTGGGGTACAGAGGGAGAGCCAATTACAAGGATCTACACATAACCTCTTATCTGGGGGATGGACAATGGAGTGGGTGAGGGCAGACATCAGGCAGTATAAGATAGGACAAAAATAATAATAATTTTTAAAGTATTGAGGGTTGGTGGGAGAGGGGAGAGCTAGGAGGGAGGGGAAAAGATGAAAAGCTGATGTCAAAGGCTCAAGTGGAAAAGCAGATATTCGGAAAATTATGACAGCTGCAGGCATGTGATGATGCTTGGCACAATGCATGTATGTGTGGACTGTGATAAGTGATGTATGAGCCCCCAATAAAATGATTAAAATTTAAAAAAATTTTAAAGGTAGCCCAAGTTAGTTGATTTTTAGAATAACAGTATGCCCCAAACAGCCATCCAATGTTGACATTGTTTATTAACTTATGTTCCCATTTCATGAGTTAAGCCAAAGCAGGTCTTCAGTTTAAACATGATGACACACAATCTCTGTGAATTGAACTGTTTTCATGTTCCTCAATTACATTGAATTCAACCAATTGCTAAATCCATCCATAACAAATTGAGAAAAAAATTACTTGGAACTGAGCAGTTTGCAAAGAAAACAATGTGTTGACTGAGAATACAGTAGTCACTATTTCTTATAGTTTCCACAGCTAAAGTAGTACCTCAAAAATGTAATCCAAGAAAAGAACCCTATTTATTTAACATGAAGAGTCTAATGTTGGCCCTTTTCCTTTCAATACCTTTCATCATTGAAAGAAAAGTTATTCCACAAAGCAGGTTCTGTGTCTTTGTTACTTATGGGATCTGTTGATATGAGAATTTCAGATTCTAAAATGGTTTTCTTTCTACATGATTGATTTATTTTATCACATCAAGGAATGGATGCAGAATTAGGAACAAATTCTGTTTTATTTCTTTTACTGATGGTTATTTTACCACCAGTAGTGGTACAATGAGTCCCGTCCATTAAATTCAAGCACTCACTGGAAGAAGTCTCTGCTGGTTTATTATGATTTTATAAAAAGGAAGTTAATTTAGGGATTTAAAATTTAGGGATTTGTAAAACCCATTTATTGAGCTGTGGGCTTTATTTCCTGTTCTCCATTCAGTTTTGTCATTTCATTTCACCTGGTTATCAAACCATGCCACATGTAGAATTTGGTTCTACAAATACAAAAGAATAATGGAAAATAAATAACACTTATAGAAAAGTAGAATTTTTGGAAGTAAAGTTCACATTTCAAACTGGACACTAACACAATTTTATGCATAAAAGTTAGTAGAAACTCGTCGTCATTAAGTTGACTCAGATTCACAGGGTTTCTGAGGAGGCTGTACATCTCTATGGGAACAGACAACCTCATCTTTCTCCCATGAAGCAATTGGTGGGTTTTAACCACCAACCTTGTGGTTACCAGCCTGTATGTCCTTAGGTAGGAGATAATCAAAAGAAATACACTCTCAAGGCAGTTGGAGATAATTCCATTTGTTTGTCATGTGATGTTTGGGGATGGCCCTTTGCAAACCTCCAAGAGTGATGTCATGAAATAATACTTAAAAATTTATGACTTCATTTTCCACCCTTTGGTGCTGCATATTCCCAGTAACCAGACTCATGTTGATAGTGAGAGAGTTATCACAAAGAGCATGATGCCAATGCAAGGCTATGCCCAATCTGAAGGTGCATGTTACCTTACATTGTGCCGGATCAAATACACCCTGAGTCATATATGGTACATGGGACACATTTTCATGAGGTCTATAAGAGCGAGAGCCAGAGAGAGAGAGAGAGAGAGAGAGAGAAACTGCAAGTGATGTTGGGATGGTCACTACCCTTTGCACACCTCATGCTCAGAATTCAAGCTTTCATACACAAGAAAGGGTTAGCTTTGGGTTATGAAAACTTAGCCAGCAAAAACCCTGTGAAGCACAATTCTACTCTAACCCAGGTAGGGCCACCTTGAGCTAGCCTTGACTCTCTGCTCTCCTTTGCCTTAAACAGTTTCCTGTTACAATTAAATGGCACTGTCCAGGGTTGCAGCCAACCCTCCTCAGGATTGGGCAGGGGGGGGGGGAGGGATAAAACTGTGCATTCCAGGGCAGGCAGGCGGGTGGGAGTGGGGTGGGGACTAGCGCAGAGGGAACAAGGACAAACCAACTCAAGTTCGTGACTGTTTTAAATTTGGTCTTGATGTTCCCATTTTGAGACAACTTTTTGTTGTAAAGAAGACTTCTTCTGTTCTTGCCAACTTCACACTCTTCGGGGCTGTATATCTGCCTCCAGTGGAATGAAATCCAACCAACAGAATGGGCCCTGCTTCCAGGGGATAGAGAAAGTTGTGAGAAGGCAGTTCTTGGTATGCCTAGCCAGTCCTCCAGTAAATCATTAGTATTTAAATCTATGCTAATTTCATCAAGGTGTGAAAAGATCTTTTTCTTGCATATACATGAAAGGACCCATATTAATATTCAGCTAGCTTCCCCACCCCCTGTGTCTTTAACCCTAGAGAAGCTTGTCCTGACTTCACAAAAGGAAGGCAGGCACCACCATCCTAAAACACAGAGTAGGGAAAGTTGGGATTGGGATTTACTATCACCCGTGGGAAAGGAAGCATGGGGGCCTCCTGGAAGTGAGTAGCACAAATGGCCGCCTGGGGTGGAAACGCTCATTACCTGTGTGTGTCCATTGGGCATCAATGGGGGACACTTGACATCTTATGGGTTCAAGACAGCATCCTTAAATGCGTGCTTATATGTGGTGCCTAGTGCGACCAAGTAAATATTTTACATTTTTCTCCATGAGACTCTCCGATACCACCTAGCAGTTCCTATCCAGTCACTGTACCACTTGCCTATTAAGAATATAGGCAAAATAGCTCTACAGGCAAAAGGGGTCTGAAATTGATTGACGTGCACTCCCAAGAATATAACCCTGCAGTATAAAATAAATAGGTCACCAATGAAAAGCAGCAACAACAAAAAAATAAAGCGTGCCACTTCAGACCTGCAGATCATTGCCTTGTAAAGGAGATGTTGACTTAGCAAAGCCAACCTGCTCTCATGGATAACCAGTACTTTGCAAAATTCTGTAGACCAGGGAGACAGGCCTGGCCTTTCTCCTCCCCCTGGGACTCAGGGTCCGAAGCTGGCAGCCACCATCTTTCTGAAGGCCCCTTAAATGGCTCAACAAGGCACGTCATAAAGTCCTTGTCTTACAGCCCAGTCATGATACAGTTTAATAGTGTTATAAGACGGTTTGGTGCGTCGTCGTCACCACAGCAGATTGTGCGGGCACTATAGATTTACTGTCATTCTGCCGGCTTTTTAGACATGACAGAGGTTGTGTGGAGCACAGCAGGAACACGGGGCTCGCAGGGGTTAAGTGCTCCCTGCCTCCTGGCTCAGCACAGAGGCCTCTCTGCTCGCTGGAAGCCCCCAGCCCGGGTGGGGGTGCGGCTGCATCCCTCCAGGCACTGATGACATGATGGATGGCGTGTGTCACCGTGGCTGCAGTCAGCATCACTCTGCTGCTGATAAGGGCCCTGGCTCCCTGTGTGCAGGGAGACAGCTATTTTTTTCTCCCTAATTTTAGGGAAGTGGGCTTACAGGTGTTCTTTTCAGCAGGGATGGGGAATGCTTGTCCCTTCAAATGATTCCTCTCAAATTAGCTCCTTTCAACATTTTCAGATTGCCCTTTAACTGGGAGACAAATTCGTGCCCCCCAATACCTTCTGTTCTTAAATTCTTTTGAAGTTTGCAGCTAGAAATTAAAATGTGGGACTGAGCCCCGGTGGTGTAAGTGCGGGACTGCGGCTCGCAGGCTTGGCAGTTCAAATCCAGCGGAGGCTCTCAGGAGCAGTGCTGGATAGCGCCCACAACCACCAGAGGGCAGTGATGTGGTCCCTTTTGAGACCTGAGCTTCCCAAGGTGCTTAAATAAAGCAAGCACTCACAAAGTGCTCTGGCAATGGCCGTCCTTGTTTGGTGACCATCGCGGCTGACATAATCTTTCTAGAGTGATTGTGGGGAGGTGGGACAATACCTGGTTTCAGCAGAACTGGAGGGCCCTCAGGGAGTGACTTTCTACACTTGAATGATGGAGTGGATCTTCCCCACAGAATGTGTCTTTCCTGGAAACAGATCCCCAGGGTCCTTCTCTCCCGGAAGGTACTGCCTGGGTTGGAACTAACAACCTTCTGAATGGCAGGCTTCTTGGAGACCCCTGTGCCACCAGGTTCCACAGCAGGAAGGTCAGCTCTAGAATTAGGTGCAGGGTGGAAAAGCCCCATCATCTTCCATCCTTCCTTTGGGCAGATTTTTGAGGCCCCATTGTTTTAGAGGAAACTTCAGCACACTGATTGTCTCAGTGTGGGTCAGAGGGCTATTTCTCTCTGCGTTCATGCGAGAGAGGACTGCTTGGGACGGGTTGTGTCTTTCTGTGATCCAGCTCTCTGCCAGAATGAAGAAGACCCAGGGTGAGGGTGAAGCAGCCTGAGAGAAATGGATGAGAGCTTGGGTGGTTGCTATGACAGACCATGCTAATGCAGTGCTTGGCAGAGGCGATGTACAGACGTGTCTGCGCTGACATGTGTCTCCCGTTGATAGCTGTGCCTTCACGTTCTGCACGCCCAGAATTACGCTTCCACGTCTCAGATCATCCTGGGGATTGAGGTCTGTCTGCCCCCTATCCACTTTACCCGTTGCCCCTTCACTTAACGAATCCACCAAAAATCCTTCCAAAGAGGTTTCCCGCGCGCTTTGTTTTGAAGTTTTAATCAGGTTCAAACGGAAAGCGGCTGGGGCCAACTGTGTGGACTGCATTTCAATCCCGGCCCACCGTCTCCGGTTGGGCCGTCCTAGCCCTGCCTCCCCCCTGCCACCTCCCATCCCCCACCCCCGGTGTGGCCTTGGATTGTTTTAACACACATAATGAACTCAGTGGTGTCAAACCTCTGGGCCTTTTGTCTTTCACAATAAGCATTTAGCTCAGCCAAATGAATAGAAATTGCCTTAGTGAATTACAAAAGCCAAGGTCTCTGAGTTGCTCAGAGGCTGGCTTTCATTCTGACGTGGACCGGGCATTATTTTTGCAAATGCGTTATATTAAAATTTGTACTTTGCAAATGTAAAACACGATTAGGAGATTCACGTGCTTGCGGACGGTTATGGAAACCGGTTTCTGATTCCTTGCCACCATCACCCCATCCCGTAAAATAAATAGATAAATAAATAAATGGAAGAAACCAATGCACCCATTTCATTATTGAATTTGATGATTCACCAGCAAGCTCGGACCCTCTCTCCCACGTGGAAGGCGGTTTTCCTTTGCCAAGTTCCAATGAGTCCCCGCAGCCCCTGTGCTTCGGGAAGGGCGCCCCGCGAGCCAACAGGAGGACGATTTCCAGCCGGTGGAGGTGGGGCGGGCTGGCGGGGCAGCGAGAGCGGGTCCCTCGCCTCCAAATCCCTTCGCCCTGGTCCTGCAGTGGCCGCGAGAGATCTGAATGCCGTTTCCTAAATCTCTGTAATCCAATAAGCTTTTGTGTTTAGCAGCTTGTCTTGAAACTTGTATCGCACCCCAGCCCGCGTCTCCGTATGGCTGGCTGCAGGCAGGTGAGTGCCCGAGGGCCTGATGACTATTCAAGGCGAGAGGCCCACGCAGCCCCAACCAGAATGTAATTTGTAATTAACTGTCATTTACTTCTGTCTGCATTGACTTGTTGTTCAAAAGACAATGGCGCTGGTGCTGGTCACTCACTCCCCTTTGTTGTACAGAGAATGTCTCTTAGATCCCGTGCCTTTCATAAGGCCTAAAAAACAGGGGCTTACTCTCTTGAAACCAGAAGGAGAAGGGGAATTCGCTGAAATCAATCCAACACAAATAATTTGTTATGCCGAGGTACATCAAACATTCTATTTGATGAGCCGGGATAAACCATTTTACAGAAGAGCAGTACAGTTTAAGCCAGATAATTTAAATGACTGAAGCCATCGGGCGCTCTCCCTGAGAAAGAAAGCCTATCTTTTAAAATGCAGCCTTCAAAAGGCGGGCTGATCTCGGGGCGGAGGGCTCTAATTTATGCGCGCCTTTTCAGTTTAATTATTTGCTCGTCACACTTTTCATTAGGAGAAAAATAAACAGAATGGCGGGAGATTGTGCCGCCCCCCTGCCCCACATTGGCGAGGGCTTCCAAGTTTTCTTTAGTTTTGTCGTTGTTCTTGTTGATTTCCTCCTTGGACATGAACAAAACTTGCCTTACGTATGTTTGAATTCAAGAGGCTAGGCAAAGTCTTAAAACAGAAGTTTCGGAGAGGAAAACAGGCTGGATTTTAACCGAGCTCAGAATAAACTTACTGTGGATACACTTCCTCTGTTTGGGGTGCACATTGGTCTTGGCTGTGGGGAGAAAGATCAACGGAAATGTGTTCTTGTATCATCATCATTTCACTTCGAACATCTCAGGTTTTACTGCAGACTGTGGAGACGGCAGTTCAGAAGAGAAGCCAGATCATATTTTCTGCTTTCTGTCTGCTGGGTCTACTAAGGGAGGGGGTCTTCGAGTCCTCCCCTCACTGGTACAAGCAGGAAGGAGACCTTGGTATTCTGGTGTCTGTGGGTAACTGCCCCTCCCCAAAGAAAAATTGTCACCTAAATCATGTTTCAAATCATTAAGAAGCTCCCCCAATTCCAGCTACCCAAATTGCCTGTTTGTCTGGGAAAGCCAGGGACCAGCCTGACTCAAGGGTAGTAAGCCCCCTCACTCGATTTTTGCAGGAGTGCAGCAACTTAAGCTCAGGCCCCCACAATACTGGCTGTGCTGCTCGGCCGAGGGAGGTCGAGTTTCATTTAAAACTGACTCAAGTCCAGTCAGGTGGACAGTCATTTCTTTACCACCACCACTCCAGTTTGTTGAGCACCCTTAAGGAGAGCCTCCTCACCCTGCAAGTCCATCCACAGCTCAAGTATCTCTCTGCATGGAAAGACAAAGCGGGGAGTGTGTGTCTGGAGGGAGACAAGCAGAGAGGCAGGGCCACAAGAAGGCTGGGGTTTGGTTCCACAGCAAGTCACAAAGGAATCAACTGCAAGGACCCCCACCTGGATGTCCCTCTTCAGGTCTCAAGGGTGCTCTGTAGCCCTTCCTGGGTGCCCCGTCCTGGGAAGGCTGTGGGGACCGCAGCATCGAGGGGGCTGGGAACCTGTGCAAGACGGCTGCGGAGTGTGAGGATGAATTTCACGCCTGGCTTCCTCACAAGCGCAGTGCTCAGATTTACACCTTCTTGGGTGTGTGTCTCCCAGCTGTTAAGGGGCTCTCGGATGCTTCTGGCCTGGAGACAAGCATCTCGAGTCCTGCCGGTCGTGCAGAGCTACGAGAAGACGAGGGCTCTGGGCCGTCAGTTGGAAGCCAGCAGTCGCTCCATGGAAGAAAGATGGGACTTCGACATCCATCCAGAGAGACGACCTCAGGACCCCACAGGAGCAGCCCGGCCCTGTCCTTCCGGGTCTCTGTGAGTTGGAAACCACTTGAATGAAGGCTTGGAGAGTTGGAGAAGGGATGGCAGCTGTGGGTGCGAGACTGCTTCACGCCTTTGTCAGCCGCATCCCAGGCCAGCCCGCTAGAAAGCCTAATGCTCTGCTGGTAGCTGGGAATCTGAGCAGTTGCATAAGCCTTCCTTTCCAGCCTGGAAATTCAGCACATTTTAAGGTCTTCTTCTGTGTGTGTGTGTGTGTGTGTGTGTGTGTGTTTTAATTAAAAAAAAAAGATAGACTTGCCATCTTTCTGATGTTCGGCTCCCTACCCTCAGCACTTTGGTGGACTGCCCTTCAGACTCTCCCTCTCCAGGGAAGGGGTGAGGGGTGTCGTTACTCGCCCCTGTTGCCTGTTAGAGAGAGTCACCTGACACTCCAATTCTACTCTATATTTTCCCCGAGACTTCACTCACATGCTCCTTAGGCTGGCCCAGGGCAACCAGCAAGAAGATATTGTATTAATGATAAGGCAAAATTAGAAGTGGGCAGGGGTTGGAGGAGCTGGGAATCGTGACCAGAAGTCTCTGCGGGCTGGAATCCAGCCCACCCAGGTCTGCAGAGTAGACAGCGGGAGAGTGCAGGAGCAACAAGATTGCCATGTGCCCGGAGTCACTCCCCATTCTTCCCATTCAAGTCCTCCTCTACTGTTTGAGGCTGCACTGACTGCCCAGTCTCCCTGTGAGCGCCACGGAACACACGCAGGCCCCTGTTCCAGCTTGGGAGCAGTCGGTACTGAGCTCCCCCAGGGACTTTCTGCTGCCCATTTATCATGGGTCTGGTAGTGGTGATAGTGGTGGAACATGTAGCCACTAGCAGGTTCCTGACTGAGCCAACCTGAGAGTTTTAGTTTGAGACTTGAGGGCTTTTCTCCTCCTCCTCCCCCACCTCCTCTTGCTCTGCCTCCTCTCTGTTGTGTGAGAGAAAGTCAAGGCTTTCTACTTCCATGAAGAGTTCCTGT
Organism: Nesogale talazaci; assembly: GCA_004026705.1. Lineage (NCBI taxonomy): Eukaryota > Metazoa > Chordata > Mammalia > Afrosoricida > Tenrecidae > Nesogale > Nesogale talazaci. Next base: position 381,377 of record PVJH01000089.1, read on the forward strand.
CTCAGAACCCTCACCCCCCCCCACCCCCGCCAACAGCAGTTCTACCCTGTCTTATAGGGTCCCTCTGAGACAAAATCGATTCCATGGCAATTTTTGGTCTTCGTTGTCCATCAAGATGCATGGCATCCACAGAACTAACTGGAGCCTATTCCTGGTTAATGGTTTGCGTGTTGGTTACTATGGAGTCGCGGTGGTGTAGTGGTTATGTGTTAGGAGGCTAACTGCAAGGTCAGCAGTTAGAAACTACCAGCTGTTCCTGGGGAGAAAGACAAAGCTTTCTATTTCCATAAAGAGTTACAGTCTGGGAAACTCTTCTTCTCACTTCTACCCTATCCTACAGAGTCACTATGAATCTGCAGCCACTCGACCGTAGTGAGAGTCTTTATGGAGCCGTGGTTATGCGTGGAAGCCCTGCTGGCTAGGTGGCTTACGTGCTGGGCTACTAACCGCAAGACCAGCAGTTCAAAACCACCAACCATTTCATAGGAGAGAGATGAGGCTCCTTACACTCCTAAAGCTTTGCAGCCTAGGAGACCCTCAGAGGCCGTTCTACTCTGTCCTGCAGGGCCACTCTGAGCCGGAGGTGACTCGATGATCAGAACATAGTTTCCCTGTCGCTTAGATCAGAGTTCAGAAAGGCCAAGAGTGGTGGGTGGCAAAGACCAGCTGGGCACAAGTAGAGAACAAGAGAACTCTGGGGGCGTGGTGGGGTATGTGCTGGTCTGCATCCCCCATGGCCACCAGTTCAAGACCACCAGTCATTCCTGTAATAATGCACAGCCTTGGAAACACACAGGTACAGTTCTACCTGTAGGCTCAGCATGAACTGGAATTGACTTGGTGGCAATGAATAAATCTGCCTTTTTGACCTGGTCTGAGAAGGAGCCCCGGTCCCTGTGGTTTAGATATCAGTCTGCAAGGCGCAAGGTTGGCAGTGCCAACCTACCAGTTGCTGAGCAGGAGAAAGATGAGATGAGGCTCCTGTAAAGGTGTACAAGGCAGAAATACTATATAGGGCAGCGAGGAGCTGGAATTCCCTGGATAGCAGTGGGTTGAGGGCGAGAGGTGTGTTGTTAGATGCCCAGTGAGGGGCAGGTCCATTGTTTGCCCAGCCAGCCCAGGGCTACTTTTACATTTCACTCTTAGGAAACCAAGACAAGCCCATACCTTGTGTGTGTGGAGGGTGGGGGGTTGTTGGGATTGAGCATGACTTTCGTCCATCTTCTTTGCTTAACTGCTTGGGTGGGAGACTCAAACTGGTTCTTGTCTGATTGGCAAGGTCACAGGCACCTTCCCTTTCGGGTGTTTGGTAAAGACAGATGGGGACCCTTTGTCCTTTGGTGTGGAAAACTAGCCCTCAGGAAGCCCCAACAATAGCTATTCCCAAGAGTTCACCAAAGAACACCTTTGGGAGAGAGTTGGCCCCAATATATGTGTTCTGGGAGGCATGCAGGCAGACAGGAAGAGCTTCGGGGAGCTGTGCGGACAGCCAGAGGGATCTGGAGGCACTGAATGCCATGCCCACATTCTACCCTGGACAGGAAGGACAGGGACTTTGACTTGCAAACCTAAGAGGTTTCACATGTTTTGTTTTGGCTTTGTGTGCCTGCTCCCTAATTAGCTAGCCATGTCCTAAACATGCTTCTCCCCCGCCCCCCCTCCACATGGTCATATCTGTTTCAAGCCAGGAGTGTGCTGGGGTCCACACACCCTGCTGTGATCCCTCAAGTCTGCCCATGACTTCCACGCTCAGCCCCACGCAGGGCAAGGTCCCGTCTCCCGTGCCTCAGGTTATGGTGGGATGTCATCCAGTTGGTGGGGACCATCAGCAACCCTACGCCAGCCAGGCCCGCTCCTGAGCCAGGTTCACCACGGTGCCCATGCTTGAGCCCACCTGTGCCTCTCTCTTACCAATCACAGTAAGCAGCATGCTGCAAAACCAATTCGAAGGGACTGAGGATTTTCAACTCGCAGGCTGGAGCACAGGCCCTTCTCCGAGGGTGAAGGGGAACCAGGGCCCACTCAACCCGGGCTGTTGTTTGACATTGCTGAAGGTTCTGTCTTGATGATTTCCAATAAAGTCCCAAGTAAGGATGACTGTCGTGGCCCACTAAGCAACAAGGTTTTATCACTAATTACAATCCTTTATTGCCAGTAGTTTAATAGGTTTATGAGAGGCCATAAAACAATTCAGCCCGGGGAGTTCATAAAAGGGGTGAACAATACAGCTGTGACATCTTAATATCGATTCATTGTAATCATTTGATGATCTTCGATGGTGGTTTTTATTATTATTATTATTATTAAAATATGTACATGTGCCTTGGCAGAAACCACACTGCCTCCAAAAAAAGAAGAAAAAAGTGGGGAGAGGGAGTGGAAATGGCACAAAGCACATACACACGGAGTAAAACATCTAATGGAGCATTCTGAAAACTTCCATTGTCAAAAGCATGTCGACTGTATCGCATGTGTGGAAGCTCATTACGGGTAATTATAATAAAATTATAAGCGCTATAATAATTCTCACCTTGAAGGCGCAATAACGGGTAAGGATATTTGCCTTCCAAGCCCACACATCTGAGGCGCTTTCTTTGTTAATTATATTTCATGTAAGAGTAATTGCGCTGCGTACCGCCAAAATTCCAAAGCATCCGTGCAGCCGCTCAGCATTACAGCGTCTCTCTTGTGAACGTTTTCACACGCTTAATTATATTACCACCTAAAGTTATATTCTGAGAGACACAATATGTAATTTACATGGTTTGAAGCAGGGTGTGTGTGGCTGGTGTTAATTTTATTTTGTAACCCAATTAGTAAAGTAAATAAATTGAAGGGAGGCGAGCTTATCAGTCGAGTGTGGATACTGACTTAGTCTGCACAGAGGAGCCAGCTGATCCCCTCCTTTGCCCCCACTTCCCACTCAAATATTTGCTCTGTCTTTCAAAATGCAGGAGTTTTAGAGAACTGAGTTCCAGGGCCAAGCCTTAGAGAGGCGCTCAGACCTGTGTCCTATTGTTCTGTCCCTGCCTGGGAAATCTACTAGCCTTCATTGTACCTGGGGCCCTAAAGAGTCTGTGCGGTTTTCCTGGTGGCCTACAAACCCTGGTGGTGCAGTGGGTTCGAAGTTGGACTACTGTCAAACTGAAGGTCAGCTGTTTGAAACCACCAGGAGCTCAAAGGGAGAAAGATCTGGCTTTTTGCTTCCATAAAGAGGTGAGGTCTCACATGTGCACGGAAGCAGTTCGCCTCTGTCTGGCAGGGTCGCCATGATTCTGCATTGACGCCCCGGCGCTGACTTTGGAAAGTTTTCTAATTTCTGTTTTTGAAGATAGGGCCCTGGTTCCCAGGAAGGTCCAGGGTATGAGCTGTGGCCTCAGGTGCCAGGAGACGGAGCCATTTAAACCTGACACCTATCTAAAAACTGACACACATCTGTATTATGTGTATAAGTCCATTATATACATACACATGTTGGAGTGCAGCCTGTGGCCTCAGATATCCAGTGATTTGGAGATTTAAAACAGATACCCACCGAGTTACAGGACATGCCTGTAATATCCATATTTATATAGTATATGAATATGCATAATTGATCTTAAGTGTGGTCTGTGACCTCATGTGTCAGGTGATGTAGACATTTAAAACTGACAGATGCTTTGGACTTTAGTACACAGATGCATGTATTTAATATTGCACATATAAAATGTACACATGAAAGTGTTTTATGCTGTTCACTGAAAAAGGAACTTCAAAGAAAATGGAATTTTCCAACACTTTTTTGAAGCTCCCTGATATTATATAAAGTTAGAAGAAGCCCTAAAAACTGTACACATATGTGTATGTGTACATCTCAAAGCCTTCGTGGTACAATTATGTATTGCGTCTACTAATTTCAAATTCTGCAGTCCAAAAGCACCAGCTGCTCTGGGGGGAAAAGATGGGGTTTTCTGCTCACAAAGTTACAATCTCAGAAGCACCACGCCCAGGAGCAGTTCCACCCTCTCTTATCTGCCTAGACAAGGTCGCTTCGAATCTGAACTGACTTGATGGCAGTGGCTTTGCAGTTTGGATATATGCTTTTGAGGTACAAAGTAAAGGCACATTATATATAGTATGCAAATATAAAATTTTATATACATGTTAGTATACCTTATTTTAATGTCTGTTATGTATATATACCACTCTTAGATTAATGAGTACATACAGATACTATTTTATATATGCTTATTTTAAACTTTGATTATATAGTTTGTACATATACCTTCAGTTTAATAAGTATATACATATCTTAGTCTAATAAGTATGTGTACATATGTATATATATAATTTAGAAGTCTATATGCAATTTAATTTATAATGCTTATGCATAACTTATATCTACAATTTAATATATACTCATTTACATATAATTTTGAGTATATTTTATAAATGTCTGTATCCTCAGTTTAAAAAGTACATACCTATGCATTTATATACACATAGACTTTTATGTATATATATCCTCTATCAAAAGTATATATATATACACGTCTGTATACATACATATATTTTATGTATATACCCTCAGTTAAAAAGTATATACATATACACTTATCTATATGCTTATGCATATATACTTTAAGTGTATAAGTCATATCCATATAGGCCTAGTTTTTAAAGGATATGCATATATGTTCTTCAATGTTTACATATATTTATCATGTCTGTGTCTCCTTCCTCTTTGTGTCACTATGTTCATTCTCCTCAGTTACAGGTCAGACTGTCCCGTGCGCCAGTGTAAACAAAATGCGCAGGGCACACCAGGATCTGTAACTGCTACCACTCAATGGAAACATTGCTTAATTTATCTTTTTACAACAACTAAGGAGAGAAAACAAACCCTCTGCTGCAGAGACAACAACAAACAGCCAATAATCCAGTTACAAAATTAGCAAAGACGGAAATTGTCATATCTTCTCAGCCTGGGCAACTGATGCACACACACTGTACACACAGAGTCCCACAAAATCCAGACTATTCAGCTCTCTGACTCTGCCCACAGTCTGCACGACTCCCCTGTTCCCCCTCCCCCACCCGGCTCGAGCAGTGGACCCCACCCTCTCTGTTAGGAATTCTGATTTAAGGGAGGGTACTCTTTTAGCATTTTAGAGCCACCTCAGGAGCCCAGCACACCCTGAAAGGGACAGCTAGAGGCTGCAGGGAAATTTTACTAGCTTGAATTTCACTAAGAGATAATACTCATTTACATTCTAAAGCATGTGAAGAGGTATACACTTTGTAACTTTCAAGTATAATAGTAACTTAACCCAGGCCAGAAAGAAAAAGAAAAGAAAAGAGAGAGCCAAAGAGAGGGAGAAAAAAAAATCCCAGTTGAGGTTCTCAAGGGAATTAGTTTAGTGAATAGACCAGAATGATTTGTAATTAGCATATAAATTGTATGCATGTAAATGATGCTTCTAAAAGTTATTTGAAAAGTTTATTTTCTTAAGTATTTCAAATCAGACCCCCTGCAACCTTGTTTACAGGGCTGATTTGCACTTTTATGAAAAAGACTTGCAGAGCAAAGAGAAACTTCAGTCGGGTTCTGCCTCCTCCCCCACCCGCAGCCCCCTCCCTGACGTCTCTGCTTTATCACAAATTACAAATTAGCGGCATACAAATTAATGAGGTTTTTCCAGCATTCAGTCAAATCATGCAATAAAAAGCTTTAATTCAAACACTGGGGTTTGATTATTATAATTTATTTAAATGCAATGCACTGTTTGCTAAATTTCATAGAGCTGGAATCAATATGTAATTTAAAGTTAATTTTATAACAGAGGAGCAGAAGTGCCCTGGATCTTGATCTGATGGTGGGAAACAGCTCTTTGGGGCTTTCTAGAAAGCACAAGTTCAGAGCAGGATGGCCCACGCCTGCTCCAGGGACAAGGACAACGGACTCATTCTGCACGACTCTGATGTGTGCGCTGGAAGTCCTGGCCGTGTAGTCGCATATGCATTGGGCTATTCACTGTGAAGTCAGCAGTTCAAACCCCCCTGGCTGTGCCACGCCCCCCCCCCCCCCACATTGCTTCATTACAGAAATATATGATTTTTAAAATTCTAAATAGAATTACAATTTCAGAAACGCATGGGGCAGTTCTATTCTGTCCTAGATTGTCCTTAAGAGTCAGATCTGACTTCCTGACACTGAGATTTTGTGCTTTGGAATGTGTGGTTTCAAGGAGCCCTGTTGTCACTGTGGGTTGGGATTGGGCTCCTAACCATGAGGACAGGGGTTCAAACCACCAGCTGATGTCAGGGAGGGAAAAAGGAGGCTGTCTCTTCCTGTAAATACAACCAAACTTGAGTCGATTCTGACTGGTGACAACACTATAGGACATGGTAGAACTGTTGCTGTGAGTTTCTCAGATTGTCACTCTTTACAGGAGTAGACACAGTCCTTTTTCTCCGGTGGAATGGCTGGTGATTGCGAATGGCTGAGTGTGGTGATGTCGGCGGGGTGGGGTGGGGTGGGGTGTAAGTGTTAGGCTGTGGCCCTCAGGGTCAGCAGTTCAAAACCACCAACAGCTCTGCGGGGGAAAGACTGGGCTTTCTACTCCCGTCAAGTGTTACATACAGTCTTGGAAATCTACAGGGGGTCACTAGGAACCAGCCGTGATCTTCTGGCAGTGAGAGTTGAGACACTGGGCCCCCGGGGGAAACTCTATGCAGTACCACTGTGAGCTGGACTCCAATGACAGTGTGTTTGTGGGTTTATTGATGTTTGTTCTCATCTGTGACTTAGAACAATTAAGGAGCTTGGTGCTGTGGGTTAGGTCTGGGGCCACTAGCTGCAAGACTGGTTGGTTCAAGCCCAGCAGCTGCTTGGAGGGTAACAATTTACTGTCTTGGAGATGATTCTATGGCATGGGCTTGGTCTGGTGTCGATGGGTGATTTGGACAAGTGGCATTTTGAACAGCTGTTAATAGAGCTCAACTCATTAAATGGCAGTGCCACTGGCAGTAATATTGGGGGCAACTGGTAAGTTACCTTTTCCGTTGTTTCTGTAGCATGATGGTAAATCACATTTTTCTGCTGCAAGTGTGACTTATTGCAAGCTAACATCTGGTGGACACCACTTCTGGAGACCCCCATCTTCGCTCCTCCCCCAACACACACACACACACACACACACACACACACACACCAGAATTCCTAGAGCTTGGCTCCACAGGGTTTCCAGGGCAGGTTTGGGGATTGTGGTAGCTCCATATGTCAACTTCATACATGAAAGTGTAGGGGTAGAGTCTGGCCTGTCAATCAGGTCTCAGCTTGATAGTGACTCCTTATGGACATGGCTTCCTAAGGAGGGCCCTGGGAACCTCCGTTTCTCTCTGCCTTCACCTTCCGGTTGAGGAACCACGCTGAGATCTGTTTGAGTCCTGGGATGTGTCCACTGTCATTGGATCTGCAGCCACAGGGCTGTGTCTCCCTGTATTCTGCACCATTGCATGTGACTACATGAGTCTGATGAGGGACTCATGGACTAGTGCCAGACTTATGGACTTGATCTGGGCTGGGCTGGCGTGTTTGTTTTATGTACAATTATTCCTTGATATAAAGCTCACTCGTACACATTGATGCCTGTCTCTGGATCTGTTTCTGGAGTCCACCCCTTCTCACACAGGGATGCAAAGTGCCAGGGCTTCCTTCTGAGTGGCCTCTGGGTAAACTTGAACTTCCAGCCTTTTAATGAGCAGCTGAGCACATGACACTATACATATGGAATACACAACACAAGGAATGTATTCCTTCAAGCCTTTGGGGCTCATCTCCATTGCATGTCTTTGCTGCTCTCTGACGATTCATCCCTGGGTGTATGGGGAGTGTGTCTGTGGCCTTGGAAAGTAGGCATGCTGATTCCCACACCCCCACTGTGGCAGTCACTAATGTGGTGTCAATTTGAGGATTAGAAGTAGAGGATTGGAGTCTAGCCTGTCAATCTAGAGATAGCCAATGAGACCTCTGTGTGAGCATGGCTTTCTCCTGAGAATGCTGAGAAATCTGTCTATATTTTTCCATTGGAGGTGAGAGATTCATGACTCAGTTCCTTGGAGATGCTCTACTGATAAGACACAAGGCTGACTCCCTCCCACGTGGGCTTATCCTGATGGAATCAGATCTCTGAAGCTGGAAAAGCCATGCTGAGACTCCTGCCAGAGCTGAGATGCTTGAGAAGCCACAGAGAGGTCCCTGCCAGTGCTGAGGTGCTTCTACTACCACTGGATGCACAAGGCTCTGCACACTGGTCTGTGATTTTCCTGGCATGATTGCATGTCCTTCGTGAGTCTGAAGAGACTTTATAGACTGGTATTGGACTTATGGGCTAATATCAGACTTCAGGGCTTGGACTGAATTGGATTGGGATGATTTCTCAATGTTCCATTCCTCTTGTATATAAGCTACTTCCTTATATACATATTCATGTTTATGAATTTGTTTCTCTAGTCAACCGGGACTAACACACCCACCCCATCTCTGCTTGTGCAAGTAGTGTGGCTGATGTTTTGACTGAACCCAACTTAGGAAACCTTAGCTTTCAGCCACATCTTTATCCATCAATAAGCTGTATCTATTGAGACTTCTTGGATTTTATTGTCCTTTTTAAAAGGGGCCTTGGTGCCTTAGTGGTTATGCCCTGTATTCCTAACCAAGAAGTTAGCAGTTTTAAACCACTAGCCGCTCCAAGGGAAAAAGATGGCATTATAGCCTCAGAAACTCCCAATTGAAGTTCTTCTCTGTCCTACATGTTTCTTATGAGTTGGCATCAACTCAACGACAGTGAAATGCATTTGTAACATGAAACCCTAAATAAACTCATGTAGTGGAGGCTTTCTGCTTCCTACAGATTTACAGCCTCTGAAACTCACTTAACGTGGCTGTGAGTCAGAATGGAAGAAGAATTTTGTCCTGAGAAGGAATTTGCTTAAAGTCTCACCCAAGTTTGAGTGAGACACACAGCCATTGATTCAATGTGGACTCATAGCAACTTCTTGTGGGTTTCTGAGACAGTAACGGCTTATGGGAGAGGGAAGCCCAATCTTTCTCCTGAGGAAATGCTGGTGGCTTTAAAGTGCTGATCATGCAGATCGAAGTGGGATGCACAACCACTGTGTCACCAGGGCTCCATGTTTGATTTAGATGATTCCAAGGATGAGCATCGGGAGTTGACTTCAGACATTTGCGATGACGGAATGGGGCAAGTGTGTTTTGCTTGTGGCAAAGCCATGAGTGTTGAGGGACCAGAGGGCGGTTTATTATGGACTTAACTGTGCCTCATAAAAATATTTGTTGTATACTTATCTGGCAGGGGAGATATCCTGATCACAAAGGTGGTTTTCCCAGAGCAAGACTTAGCCTTTGCACTCTGAAGGTGCTGACCCCGATGATTCCTCCACATGTGGGAAACTCAACTGCATAATTGGGGGAATTGTGTTTACGCTCTCCTCTAAAAAGAAAAAAAAATTGTTATAAAGCCTAACCTCTCTGCCAGTGATTGTAGTCCTCTTTGGGAAGACGTGTTCTGTTATGCTAATGTGTCAGGACAGCTGTGTTGGTTGTGTCTTGAGTTAATTTCTCACTAGAGAGAAAATGAGTAGATTGGGTAAAAAGAGATGAGGGAAGAATGATGGCCAGCCACAGAGAGATCCACAAAGTACCAGAAACAAGCACATGGGAGAGGGCCATGCCTGCCGAGACAGGGCAAGAGAAAGTTTTGCCCCAAAGCCAGCTCCCTGAATTTGGACTTTTGGCCTACTCAACTATTAATGTTTGCTAAATAAACAAACACAATGGAATGAACTGAATTCCCCTACCCCCCACCAAATCTACCCTAGCATAAGAAGGTGGGATTCCAACTCAGTCATTCACCTTCCCTCTGAGGAAGGTCAGCAGAATACAGGGACTCTCTTTCTCTAGGGTTCCCCCTAGATGGTGCAAAGGGTGAACAGGTCCAGCTGCTAGCTAACCCCCAAAACTGGAGGTTCAAGTCCCTTGGAAGCATCGCAGAAAACAGGACAGACAACCCACTTCCAAAATGTCCTTGATTGAAAACCCTGTGGTGAGCAAGGCTACTCTGACAGGTAGTTCTTAGTGGTCCATTTTTACTCAATGGGGACCCTCTGTATGACAGGATGCTAGCCCTGTCCCATCTTCTCACCCGTGTTATGTTTGATCCTCTTGTTCTACACTCTGTGTCAATCCATGTCCTGAAGGAGCTTCCTTTGGGGAGGCGTGCCCTTTGGGAAGATTCTTTTTTGGGAAGGGGGCTGACTGTCTACTTTTAGCAAGTTGGTTTTCTCTTTGGTAGTGGGGATCTCTCCTGACAACGTGTCCGAATTACACGAGACAAAGTCTTCCCATCCTCACTCATAAGGAGCATTCAGGCATGAGCTGGTATCAACCTGATGGCAACGGGCATTGGTTTCCCCTGGATCTTCCTTCTCCCCTCAGTTCTCCTAAACCCCATGGGAACTCTCCTCTGACTGCTCCCAGTGCTTGCCCACCTGCAAGGCGAGAGCTAGTGCCAAGCTCCATTGAACTCTAGCATGATGAACTCATCCCATTGGGTCATCCCAAGAACCAGATGAGGCATGTGGAGATGACTTCTCAATATTAGTAAATTATCAGGGCTAACGGTTCTCTTAGTAACTACACTTACTTACTTAGGCATGAACAGTTGTCTTCCTTTAGTATTAAAATGTGCTAAAACTCTTAATGTCTTGCATACTAATAGCTTATGTGTAATGTACGTGAAGACTGTCAGAGTGCAGGGCGGCCTTCAGTTGAGTGGAGGTGAGCAGGATGGATGCACAGCTGTTCTGGCAGCACCTGTCCTGGGATGGGCTGGGTTCTAGGTCATCCTGAGAGGGGCAGGATAATTCTACTGACAATATCCTCATCTGCTCGTCAACTTCTGGACAGAACCCAACCACACTGTCCTTGGAAATGATGGGAGCTGTGAAGACCCACAGTTCAGGTCTCTGCTCGGGTCTTTATTCACAGTCACTTTCTATAACTTTAGGTAGGGATATTGAGTTCTAGGGAAGGCCTTGTGTCATTCTCTCACCTGGTCCCAAATCAGTCCGGAGGGAGGATCACTCTGGTTGGTGCCATTCATGTGGAAAGCACCCCTAATCAGTCTTCTCCCCAGCCTCTAAGTTAGAGGAGAACCTGGGACAGTGTCAAGAACCACCGACCTGGGAGAGGGGGTGATAGGGCAGACAAGGCATGACTAGGGGCTCAGTAAAAGCAGAGACAAGATAATGCTCTGGCTCTGAAAGGGGGGATGGTTCCTTGGTAGAAGGTTACCTTCACACAATAGAGGAGAATGGTTCTGGTCTTGGGCAGAGTGCTCAATACACAGCCATGTGTGGCCTGCGGTTGTTTGGAGTTACTGTGATGCTGAGTGACTGAAAGCTAAGGAAAGCCATTTCTTAACCTTTTTTCATAGCTGGCGTTAAAACAGTCTGCATGTCACATGTAGAAGGTTCTAAAGCAGCAATTCTCAACCTGTGGGTCTCGATCCCTTAAGGGGTCAAGCGACCCTTTCACAGGAGTCGCCTAAGACTATTGGAAAACACATATGATATTTCCAGTGATCTTCGGAACCAAGACTACTGTTCATCTTCAGGTGGGTCCATTCACATGTAAATAGTATGATCTGGTAAGAAAGAAGCCATCTCAATCTTAGCACTGACATTGGATTTTTATGCATACTGTTGCAAAATGTAGCAATGTAGTTTACTGTTATTATATTAAGACTGTTAACCATACTACACCATGCTTCAAGACAAAATTTTACTTAGTTGTCATTAGAAATAACTATTTCACAATATATAATTGCATATTGTTTTGGTGATTAATCACTAAGTTTTAATTATATTACATTTGTAACGATGAAAATACATCCTGCATATCATATTTATATTATGATTCATAACAGTTGCAAAATTACAGTTGCAAAATTTTTGTTATGAAGTAGCAACAAAAATAATTTATAGGCGGGGTCACCACCACACGAGGGACTGTATTAAAGGATCTTGGCATTAGAACGGTTGAGAACCACTGCCCTAAATCTTAGTAACACTACTTTGTATTCCCGGGGATGTCTTGGATTTTAAAAATTGTATACATAGATAATAAAAATTGCCTTACAAAGTTGCTTGTGAAACAAGGCATGAATAAATTTCTAAGTTTTGTGATGGGTACTATGTAATACTGGACCTCTTCCCTTTCTCTTTCCTGATTTAAATTGAGAATTAAGATCTGTAAGTTGTAATGTAATTAAGAAACTCTCATGCTAGAGGTGTAAGTCATTGTACTGGTAGTGTCACATTGAAGATATTGTCTCTTGATATTTGAACACTATCCAGGCTTGGCTTTCTATTTTTCCCTTCAAATGCTTTTTGGAAAATTCAGTATAATTTTCATTACATTTTAAAGGCACAAGCAATCAATTCTAAATAGTCTAGTTTAATCATAGAAGTTCTCACAAATATACAATGTTTTAATTGCCAACTGCATTTATATATCAGGAGAAAGATGGACTTTCTGTTCCCGTAGAGTTACCATCTCTGAAACCTCCAGGGACAGTTCTACCCTGTCCTATATAGTGCAATGAGTCAGACTTCTATTTCAGCGGCAGTGAGCAAATAGGTTGAACAGGTTTCAGCAGAGTTTCCCAACTGAGATGGACTAGGATGACAGGCTTGGCAATTTTCTTCCAAAAAACTAGCCTATTAAGGCTCTGTTGATCATGATGGTTGGATACAGAATCCATTATGGAGATGGCTCAAGACCGGCAGCATTTTTTGCCATTGCGCATGGACATCGAGAGCTATCTGCCTACAGGCTGGCAACAAAAGCAGTAGGGGAAAGGAAAGCAGGCCTCTTTTCCCACCTTTGTTTGTAGCATAGTGGTCCAGAGAAGGACTTCAGTGTCTCGCCTCCTGTGCTTCCTCTGTCCTTCATGGGCAGAGCAGAGAAGACTGGGCAGATGCCCCCTTCTCTTTTCGAGTCTTATGATCATGTTCTTGGACAGATGTTTCAGAACGCCACACCTGGGTGATTTAAAGCAAAAGAAACTTATTTTGAGGGGTTCTGAAGTCCACAAGTTCTAACACAAGATGCTTCTGATGGCCATGAAAGAAGTCTTCCTTGAGTCTTCAAATGTCTAATGACTTCAGTTGTCCTTTGACTGTGGCAGCATCCTCTGCTCTCTGCCTTCACATCTCCCATGAGTTTCTTCCTCTGTTTCTTCTTCTTCTTCTTCTTCTTCTTCTTCTTCTTCTTCTTCTTCTTCTTCTTCTTCTTCTTCTTCCTCCTCCTCCTCCTCCTCCTCCTCCTCCTCCTCCTCAGGACATGGGTAAGACAATGTGTTAGATTAGGTTCCCTACAGAAACAGAATGAGTGATGCTTGTAAGTCTTGTGCATGGGAAGGGGTTTTTTTTTAATCCATTAATGGTTTACATAGTTGTATAAATTGGTCAATCCACTGTGGTTGAAGTAAGGTTTCTCCAGACTCATGGAAAAGAACCAGAAGCAGGATGATGAAGCAGAGACAGCAGGGGGCACAGACTGGTGCATGCAGAGGTGTGAAGCACCCCCAATTCTACCATGAATGGCCCTCTCTGTCCCTCTGCCCCCATCCCCTGAAAGTAAGTGGAGTAACTCCTTGGATTTTTGACTCAGACTCTCTATGACTTGGCCAGTCTGGACCTAGGCGAGCACGTGCAGCATCTTCAAAGGTGGAGCAGAACTGGCCTGCACAGCACCTGCTTCTCCAGTATAATTCAGAAGTTGGGTGGACTCTCATTTGTAAGGACCCTGCCCTTGGTAAGTGCTGAAATTAGAAGTCAACATCTCATTCTCCCTGACATTGTGCTAATGAACAGTTTGCAGGAAAGTATATCCTGATTCAACACGTTCCTTTTTTTTTTTAACCACCCCAAATTCTCACCTGGTGGCAGCTAATGGACAGATTATCAGTCGGCAAAAGCCAGTATCTCCACCACAGAAAGACTTGTTTCCCTAAAGGTGACTGACTCGAAGGGGCAGGTCTAGTCTGTCATATGGAGCCTCTATGAGTAGGGGTCGACTTGCGAGTACACAAGAGCAACCATAGTCGTGGTGGATAAAAGGGGTGTCTCTGTCCTGCAAGTGAGTGAGATGACCAAATATAGTGACCTTTCAAATCCAAGTAGCATGGATTCCGAGTCACAAAGCAAAGGACTGTCAGTACCTCAGGGGCTCATTGGGGTGACAAGTCCAGTATTTTTAACAAAACAACTACATTGTGGTTGAGGGCAGTGATTTCTAACTTGGCATGCTTGTTTTTCCTGAATCTTTTCAATGCTTACCATGAAGCATGGGCAAGGATGTTCAGCTCAAGCCATGCTATTTTGAGTCACCTATAACACATATATGTGAAAGTCAGGCATTCCATAAAGAAGATCAAAGAAGAATCACTGCATTCGAATTGTGGTGCTGGGAAGATTATTGAAAGTACCATGTACTGCTACAAGGACAAACAACACTGTCTTGAATGAAGGAAGCCAGAGTGCTTCTTTGAGGCATGAATACGGAGACTTCATCTTACATACTTTAGGCAGGTTGTGAGGAGAGACCAATCCCTGGAGAAAGACATGTTTGGTAAAGTGGGAGGGCAGCAAAAAAAAAAAAAAACAAAAAACATGCGGGAGGCCCTCAATGAGATAGATTGACTCACTGACTACAACAATGGTCTCCGGCCTAGGAACAATTGTGAGAATGCTGCAGGACCAGGTAGTGTTTCATTTTCTTGTGCATCAGGTCACTGTGGGTTGGAACTGACTTGATGCTATCCAACAACATATGTAGGTCAAGACTGGACTTTGAATCTAAAAGATCAAGGAAACATTCATCCATTTGAATTATGGTGCTGTTGAAGTAGATTGAAAAGTAGCGTGGACTGCCTAATGAGTAAGTTTTTCTGTCTTGGAAGAAGTTCACTGAGAGTGCTCCTTATTGGCAAGGATGGGGAGACGTCATCTCACATAGTTATCAAGAGAGACCAATCTCTGGAGAAGGGCATAGTGTTTGTTAGAGCAGAGGGGCAGTGAAGAAGAAGAAGGCCCTGACAAGATGGAATGACAGAAACTTTGCAGCAATGGGCTCCGGCAAAAGAATAATTGTCAGAAGGTGGCACTGAACCAGGCTGTGTTCTCTGCTGTGTTATTTATGGTCACTGTATGTCGGCACTGACTTTAGAGCACTCAACAACAACCACCACAGAGTTGGTATCAGGTGAAAAATGTAAGAGGAGGTGCCTGGGAGAAATAGACACTGTGAATCAGAGAAATGACATAAGGTACTGAAGAATGGACAAGGGGTATCAGTTAAAAAAAATCACCCTGATCTTCACACACTCAGCCATTGCTATGCAGAGCACAGACCAAGTCACCCTGTTGCAGTGACACCTGGAGTCACCGGGGAAATGACAAATCACACTTAGTTTACTCCACTTACAAAGACAGGAGAGTGTTTCAAAGCTTCTTAGAAATAGCTCTATCAAAATGGCTAAACTAGAAGAAAAATTGTTGCTTGGAAGAATAAATGCAGGGATTTCTATCACTCACTCATCCAGGGCACTGTCTTTATCAGCAAGAGGAAACAGATAAGAAGTGCATCCAGAGGGGGTGGGAGATGATAAAAATTCAGGACAGGAAGCACAGGCCAGAATCACATGGCGTTGATGGATGCCACTTGCTGCAAGAGAGGGAGAGTGAGTTTCTCAGAAGAACATGTGTTGCCTGGGGTGTGCACAGCCTTCTCTGTGCCTGTTGTACGGAGGAGGGAACAGAAAACCATGGAGTGATACCCCTGGAAGAGAGTATCCCTTACTCAATGGGAAGTGTGCACATGATCTAGGAGACTACTGATGAGTGCCAGAGAGATCCGCATGCTTTCCTGAAGCGAGGGTGCAAGACATTGACTCACTTACTTTGGATGGATAGGGAAAAAATCAGTCTCTAGGAAAGGGTATCACGACTTGTGAAGCAGACAGCTCATTAGAATAAGGGGGAACTTTCCATGAAATTGGTGAACATGGTGCCCAAAACAGTGGACTTAGGCACTGCAGTGATCATGAAGAAGGCAGGAGACTTGCAAGGTTTTGTTCCATTTTGCATGAGGTTTGTGTTCACCCCATGGCTGTGACCAACAAAGATTTCTTTCCGCATTTTTGTTTTTCTCTTCTGAAAGGCTTCCTAATGTGGGCATTTCTGTTTTATACCAGTATCTGTGCCTTGTTGAGGCTGTTCTCTAATGAATGAAGAAGTAAAAACATGACAAGGGAAATATATCTTTAGGCAAAAAGAAAACAGCAGTGGGCTTGCGGTTAAATGATCTTGAGTGCGTGCATTTCCCAGGACTCAAATTCAAGCCCTGTGTTTCACCACTTAAAACAGTTTTCATCTGCAAGTATTCTTCTGTATGTCTTTTAAAAAAACCTTTCCCATGATTAGTTATGCAGACGAATGCATTACCATTTTGAAAACCTCATGGCTATTCTAATTCATAGTAACTCCCAGAGTGGACCTGGCCCTGTGAGTTTCCAAGGTTATAAATCTTTACAGGGGCAGAAAGCTCAGCATTCTCCAACAGAGTTGATTCTCAACTGAGTCCATTTTCAACCAGCACCGAAATGGCTGATCTTGTGGTTAATAACCCAACTAGTATTCCATGACACAACAAGGGTATCCTTAGTGTAATACACATATTATATATGTGTATATATATGTGTGTATGTGTATATGTATACACACACTTTTATATATAAAGCATATGATATGGTGGTTATATAAGTTGATTAAGATAATTTATGCTCCTGAAACTTCTTTGCCAATGGGTAAAAAGTGTATTTAAACATTACAGTTGCCTAATTTAATTTTGATTTCTTCATTTGCTTGTAAAATAGAAGTCAAGATGTCCTTAGAATCTTTTGTGTTGAAAAGATGAAAGCCTTCAGTAAGGCAGAGTGACACAGTGGCATAAGTGATGGACTCCAATCAAAGAACAATTGTGGGTATGATTTCATTCTATTATCCATAGGGTGACTGTGAGTCAGCACCTGGAAACAATAACAACAACAACGTTCCCAGCCTTGGATAGAGCTGCTGCACAGGGCCTCTTTAAAGTGCTGAAAAGCAAGAATGATACTTCAAAGACTAAGGTGCACATAACCCAAGCCATGGTATTGTCAATTGCCTCATAGGCATGTAAAAGTTGGACATTGAATAAGGGAGACCCAAGAAGAATCAATGCATTTGAATTGTGATGCTAGAGAAAATATTGAATATACCTTGAATTTCCAGGATAAATAAATATGGTTTGAAAGAACTATGACCAGAGTGTTACTTAGAAGCAAGGATGGTGAGACCTGGTCTCACATAATTGGACATGTTACCAGGAGCAACTAGTGAATGAATACATCCCAACATTTCTTGTTACACACTTTGAGTTAGCTCAAAGTTAGCTCACCTGTACTGAGAGTTTAAAAAGGTTGTAGTTAGTTCTTTGCTACCTTTTTTTTTTCCATAAAGGAATTGCATTAATCCCCTGCTAAGGAAATGTATGAAGCCAGGCTTGGTTATGTTTGGTGGTCGAAGACTAAAGAGAAACACATGGTGGCCAGGCTCCTTGCCACTTACAGTGAAACCTTCTCCAGGTTCATTGAGAGCAGTATTCGCAGCCTCAGCACTACTGACATCTGAGGTTGGAGAAGCCTCTGTTGTGGGGGCTGCACTTTGCATGGTGGGGCATTCGCAGCATCCTTTCATACACAGTCGTGACAATCAGAAATGTCTCCCATACTGCTAAGTGTGACCCGGAGAGAAAAGTCTCAATTGCTGACTTTGAATGCCACCCCAGACAACCTCATTCAGGATTTGAAACATCTGCATCCTTTCCATCCTTTCCACTCCCACACACTGCAAACATACACACACACACAACACACACACACACACACACATACTGCCATGCATCATCTCTTTTTATTTTTTTCTACCGCTCTCCAACTAGATGTTAGGCTGTTCATCTCATGTGTCTTTGGGTCTGGTGCCTTTGAATGCATCTACCTGGGTGTCGCTCAGAAGCTCCTCTGCTGAGGGAGCCACAAGTGATTCTCGAGATTCAGTTGATAGTGTTTTGTCTACGGCTACACATGATTTCCATTAATTAAGAATGTTAGTGAGACATTCCAAGAACTTCCCAGCCCCTCCGATGATTTCTTTTGGTACTCAGATTTCTTAACATGACTGTTTTTTTTTTCTTTTCCTGTTGGGAATGGCGAGAAACTACACTTCTTGGCAAAGGAAGGCATTGTGGGAGATGCTTTAGAACAACACAGGAGAGGACATGGTACAGAGTCTTAGGTGACTCTGCTTGGGAAGGAAGCACTGGGCTGGGCTTTGTCACGACAGTTTGATGAATGAGGGGCTCTGTGTCTTGTTTCACCCTCTTGTCCTGCCACAACGGCATGGTATACAAAACCGGCATTGAAGCATCTGCCGTTAAAACATAACATAACCTGACCATGATCAGCCCACAGGGCTTAGCCCAGAGAAGGCCATATTGTTCTGCTGGGCCTGGGCCCTGGCTGCTGACATCCTGAGATATGAAGTCGAGCGAGGACAGCGGAAGACTTTCCAGTACATTAGGAAGGGCTGGCCGCGTGCCCATCAATACTCCCTGGTTTCTGAGAGTGACAGATGGGAAAACACAGCCTCACATTCTTGGTCAATGTCTGAGTCCTTCATTCTCATCCTACATCCATGACAAATGCCGTCCAGAGGTGACAGTGGAGGGTGTGCAAAGACTGGGCAAATGTCAGTGACAGGTTTGCTTTTCATGACTTTCGATGTCTGGCTGGGCCATTCTGATTTCCAGCATTGCCCAATCTGGGACAAAAAATGCCTTCTCGCCTGGACTGTTTACCTCACAGACCGCAAGACCATTAGGCATTCCTGCCACACCCAGGCCTCAGTTATGTTCGGCTAATGGTTTTAAAGTGTTCTTGGCACTCTCAAGGATAAAGGATATTTCAATGTCACTGTATGTGCTTAATTAATTTATTTGTTATGTTTCGAACAAAGGCAAATAGGAAAATCAATACCTATGTATTGCAGGAAACACCCTTAAAAGATCCTCCCCACCCTACACACACACATCAGGCCTTTGTGGATAAAGGGCACAGAAGTATTTAATGGATTTGAGAAAAATTTTCTTTACAAACATCTTGTGTTTGTAAATCTCATGGATTATTTGAGCTTGTGCTGAGTCTTATTTGCCACCATTGCTGCTGCTACAACTGGTTCTTTTCATTTTTACAGTATTGTAAATTGTGGCAAGGTGGATGTCACTAATCACTTAGTAAAAATAGTACCAAGACCTACCCTAGTGGTATGTAACCTGTTGGATTGCTCACTGCTGCAAGGTCAATAGTTCAAATCCACCAGCTGCTTCTTTAGAGAAAGAGGAAGCTTTGTCCTCCCATAAAGTGTTACCAATTCAGAAACTCCCAGGGGCAATTTACCCTGTCCTGTAGGCTTGCCCCAGACTCCACAGAAGTGGGTGAATGAGTGAATGAGTGTTTTCACAAAAAGAGCATGCATGTATTCAACTCAGTCTAGACCCTCAATCCAATCCTGTCCTGTCAGAATGTCAGATAGTGATGGCTTGTGTGTTGCCAATCTTAGCCAATGGCCTTTCAAATACCTACCGAGCCAACCACGGCAGACTAGGTGCTGCACTTTCCAGACCAAGACAGATGAGGAAGAGAGATCTCGTGATATACTTCCCAAAGTTAGCAGTAAAAACCCTTTGGACCACAATGGAATATTGTTCAATAGATAGTGAAGGAAGATGAGCTCACAAAGACAGTGCAGGACTGAGGGATATTTTAGTTCTACATCAGGCCACCAGGAGTGAGAGCCAAATGCATAGTAGCTGACAAAGACTGCCACCTGTGGTACAAATAAAGGGATTCATAAAATTCAAATTTAAAAAAAGTTAGGGGCTGGTTCAATTAATGCAGCTTGAACACAGATACATGTGAAAGCTCTTGATCTTTCCACTAGAGCGCATGTGTTGGTGATAATGACAAACCTACACTTAGCAGGAACAGACCCTTAATAAATGGACCTGGGGTGTCAAATTGCTGGCTGGGGTGATGGAGTAGAGGCACAGATTAAGAATCAAGTGGATTTCTGCTCCTGCCCCTTCTTTTCCCTCTCTTGTGCCACTCAAACTTATACTCAAGTGTCAATTGTCCAGGATTCCAGAAAACATGTGCTTCCTATGTTTTATATATGAGGATTCATTAGGGTTCCATTTGAGGAGGTGATCCCAGGAAGGAGACATGGAGGAGTGAGATAGTGAAGAAAATGTTCTAATGAAGCAGACCTCAGGATTAGCCCACTGGAGGTGAGAGTGGGTAAGGCATCTAGGCCTCTCTTTTCATGGTCATAGATTGAAGACTGCTGTTGGATAGGCATTTTCCCATACTTTATAAAGCTAAGGTACCTTTCACAGAGTAGAGGTAAGCTCAAAGATGTAAATCAAGGACGCTTCATAACTTGCACCAGTGTTGGGGTGCTGGCAGTGTGCCTACAGTTGCAACCACAAAGCCCCCAAATTGGGGGACTTAGGGGAGGTACTGGAAAGCACCCTTAGCATCTACCATACAGAGAACCATCTCTCTCCCCCAAAATGTTAGAGTTACATCCCTGTGGCCATGGAGAATTTCATGATAAACTGGCTCAACATTTCATTCTTGAATGAAAGTTTATTAGGGCCCTCTTTTCCTCTTTCTAAACACCACCAGTCTTAGTATAGCAGCAGTTCTCAATCTGTGGGTCATGACCCTTTAGGAGGCTGAATGACGCAATTCATAGCAGTAGCAAAATTACCATTATGAAGTAGCAATGAAAATATTTCTATGGGGTGTCACCACAACATGAGGAACTGTTTTCAAGTGTCGAAGCATTAGGAAGGTTGAGAACCACTATAGCATAGATTAATTCCAATGATGTCCATCAAATGTTCATGATCCAATGATACGAGGTCTGTGTGAGTCTAGCTGGACGAGAGAAATAAATCCAGAGCCACTCATATATGTGTAAGAGAGAACTTTATATCAAGAAGTAATTATGCAGCAATAAAACATCCTGAGCTAGTCCAGATGAAGTCTGTAAGTCTGATATTTTCCCATACATCCAATATTAGCCCATGAATTCCTCTTCAGACTCATGCAGCACATGTAATGATTCCAAATGTGGGAAGATCACAGGCCGGTGGATGGAAAATCTTGTGGATCCAGCGGTAGTGGAAGCATCTCAGTGCTGGTACAGGTCTTCACACAGCTCTTCTAGCTCCAGGCTCTGACTGCCATCAGCATGGCTGCAGATGGCTTGTTAACAGGGATGTAAAACAGAGAGATAAAGACATTGGCCTGCCTCTTCTGATGACAATATCAAGAGAGAAGTTCCCAGAATCCTCATGAGATGACCATGCCTGCTAGGAGAAATAAATGAGACTGTGACCTGATTAACAGTCTAGACTCCACCCCTTCATTCTATTTATTATATTGGCATGAAATTGTGCCACCACCACAAAGTCCTACATCTTAATGGTGGGGTTGTAATGAACATATACTAATTTGATTTTCATAATAATCATTTAGGGTATGTGTTAATACCTGTGGCAGTCATGACTCTATTGTCAGTTTGAGGATTGGGAGTGTAGAGGTGGAGTCTAGTCTGTCAATCTGGAGATAGTGAATGAGACCTGTATGTGGGCATGGTTTTCTCTTGAGAATTCTGGGAAATCTCTCCGTATTTCCCTCTTGGAGGTGAGAGACTTAACGGTTCAGTTCCTTGGCGAGGCTCTACTAATAAGACACAAGACTGACTCCCTGTGAGATATCTTGGAAGAGAAGCCACATGGGCTTACTCTGATGGAATCAGACCTCTGAATCCAGAAAAGCCATGCAGAGACTCCTGCCAGTGCTGAGATGCTTCTACCACCCCTGGATAAACAAAACTGCATCCACTGGTCTGTGATCATCCTGGCATCACTGCATGTGCTTAGTGAATCTGAAGAGGACCTATGGATTGGTATGGGACATATGGGCTAATATTGGACTTATGATCTTGGAATGGACTGGGTTGGGATGCTTTCTCAATGCTTCATTCCTCTTGTGTATGAATTTGTTCCTCTAGCCCACCCTGACTAACACAATACCCAAGCCATGTAATAACTCCCAAGCAAGGATATTTTCAATTATCATGGAAAAACTGGACAAGAAATAAGTGAGAATGGACAATAATGAACAGACTAGAAATTTGGCCTGGGCAAAGAATATGGGACATATCGTTAACTACCAAAAGAATGAGCAATGTTGGAAGAAATGCAGTCAGGAGGCTCCATAGAGGCAAGAATGGGGAGACTTCATCTCATGTGTTTTGGACATGTTATGAGGAGAGGCAAGTCCCTAGAGAATGGTATCACGCCTGGCAAAGTAGAGGGTCAAGAGGAAAAGAAGAAGACCCTCAATGAGATCAGTTAGCACACTGAGAGCAATACTTGCCAACATTGGAAACATAGCAACATTGTGAGGACAGAGCAAGACCTGGTGACATTTCCTTCTGCTGTATCAGGTCACTATGAGTGAGAGCCCACTACACAGAACTAAACAACAACATTCAAAGTATGGACTTACCTGAAAGAGCCTGGTCATGGCTCTTTTTCTTTCTTTTGGTTTCCAAGTCATTTTATTCGGAATTTTGTGTTTCTTTTATGCATCAATCAATACTATACAAAACGATGTAAAAATGGCTACCCCCTATCTCTCCCCTGGCTCCCCCCACCTAGGAACAATACTCTGGACCACCTCATTCTAGGGTTCTCCCTCCAGATTTGGTACAGCAAGTGGAGTTGAGTGGCAATATAGCTTCTTGAATCTTTTCAGAGGAACTTGACTGGGGTGGGGATAAGGTTAGGGAAATGGATCAGTGTTTTTTGGTTTTGGGAGAAGAGACAGCACCTGGGACAAGAGCCTACCCCAAAGAAAAGGGCATCACAGTTCCTTCTGTTGCCTCAAAAAATGACATTTATTCAAAGGAAAAAAAACGACAAAATGTCCATCCCTGGGCTCCCTTTCCCTCCCCTCTCTTCCTGCTGTTCCTCCTCAGCCCCCAGGATTAAACCCTGGCCAGGGCTGGGCAGCAGGACCGATAGTTTCTCCTCTCAGAGGAGGTTGGCAAAATTGAGGGGCATCTCCTCAATGGAGGTGTTGTAGAAGGTTTTGATGTCTCGAAGAGTCCTCTTGTTTTCTTCTGTCACCATGTTTACAGTCACACACTTATGGCCAAAACGTCCACTGTGACCAACTGTGGACATAGTCTTCCTTGTTGGTGGGAAGGTCATAGTTGATGACTAAAGAAACTGGCTGTAATTCAATACCTCTGGCCAGTAGTCAGTGGTAATCAGGACTCTGCTAGAACCAGAACAGAATTCCCTGACAATCATGTCCTTTTGGTTCATATCTCCATGCATAGCACAGACAGTAAAGTCTCAGACATGCATCTTCTCATTGAGTCAGTCAACCTTCCTCCGGGTATTAATGAAAATGACTGCCTATGAGTTAGGTATTGGAATTGCTAACTTCAGGTTGGCAATTCAAATCTACCAGCCACTCATGAGAAAGATAAGCTATCTTCACCCAAACAGATGTATAGGCTTCTCAGAAACTATAAATAGTTTAAAAAAATGAGGAGCAATTCATCCAAAAGCAGTGGCTTTTTATTTTGTGAACATCAGCTGTGATTACTAAATAGCCCTGGTGGCACAGAGGGGTTACCAGTTGGGTGGCTAATTGGCAAGATGGGTAGTTCAAAACCATCAACTGTCCTGCAGGAGAAAAGTGAGGATTTCTATTCCTGTAAAGAATTGTTGTTAGGTGGTGAGTAGGTTCTGACCCATAGCGACCCTTAGCACAACACAACAAAACGCTGCGCAATCCAGGCCATCCTCACAATTGTCCCTATGCCTACTTCCATTGTTGCAACCACTGTGTTAATCCATTGTGTACCAGTCTATTTCAGGTCACTAAAGCCTCGAATATCCATCTGCATTTCATTTTTGACCATTTCCAATTTTCCTAGATTCATGCTTAGCATATTCAAAGTTCTGACCATTGGCAGGGTTTTGCAGCTGTTCTAAATCTACTTTAAATTGTGTCCCATCAACAATAGAAGATTCCAAAGATCCCACAGACTGTACTCTAGTCACTTCCCCATGGTCCACTCCACTCCAAGAAGTCAGTCTCTCCTCAGTCACACCTGGAGTACCCTCTGGCCCGGAGGGCTCATCCTCTGCATGTTCTACTTCCTTATTGACCTTCAGTATCTGAGAATGTTTGGAAGCTCTGCATGAGGTTTTCAGAGGGTTCTCCCTCTGAAGTGGTCAGATCATTCTTTCTTTGTAGTCTGTTCTCAGTCTGGAAGCCCCATTGCAACCAGTTTGCCTTGGGTGATTCTGCTGGCATAGGAAATCACAAGAACATAGCTTCCTACATCACGGCAACGTACAAGTCACCACAGTATTGTAAACCGAGAGACAAGAGGTGACATAGAAGGTTATCATATCAGAAACCCACAGGGGCAGTTCTGCTCTATCCTTTCCTATAGGGTCCCAGTGAGCCAGAATGGATGCAATAGCAGGGTTTATTTTGTTTTGGGATGTGATTAGTAATATGTTCAGGCATAAGCCAGCTATTTTGCTTTTTCTTTCTGTTTTACTTATTTGTTCATTTGTTTATTCTTGATAAGAATGATTTGGACATTGGTTAGAGTTCTATTTTGATTTGTGGGCTACATGTTAGACTGCTAACTGCAAGTTCAGAGGTTCATAGCCACCAGTTATTCCTAAGGAGATGGAACTACTTGCGTCCATGAGGATTTACAGTTTCAGAAATCCTCAATAGAGTCCTCATGAGTTAGAACAGACTTTATGGCAGCGGGTTTGCCTTTTTTGGTTCTACTTTGAATGAGCTCTGATTGTGGGGCAGCTGTCAGCAATGGGCAGGTTGGCCACTGGAAGCTCACCACCGCCCTCTCGCCGGTAGTTCTGTAGGACAAATGACATTGGAGATCAGCTCTGATAAAGAATCCAGCCCCCAACAACCTATACTCACTCTCTTCCCTAGAGTCCTTTCCTCCTCATTGAACTGACCCTGTTAGTTTTCCGGACTGGAAATCTTTCTGGGAATAGAAAATCCCATTTTCTACCTTATAGTGTCTGGTCATGTTGAACTGCAGACCCTTTGAATCAAAGTCCAATGCATACACAATCACGATGCCTGGAGAACTTGCACTAGGCCTTCTTTGAGGGGATACACGCTGGCAGCAGTTGCTAT
The DNA here is from genome assembly GCA_004026705.1 of Nesogale talazaci. NCBI lineage: Eukaryota > Metazoa > Chordata > Mammalia > Afrosoricida > Tenrecidae > Nesogale > Nesogale talazaci. Next base: position 406,882 of record PVJH01000089.1, read on the forward strand.
TTGTTTGGTTCCCTTCACCTGAGACAGGCCTGACTTCCTTGCATTCCTGCAGGAGCTTTTCATTTCAGGCAGGCTTCTGAGTTGACAATCCTTGTCTTTTCGCCCTTGAACTGAACTACAAGTAGCTAGTCTCTCACCTTGGGGCGACTGCAAACCCAAACTCACTTGAAGACACCAGGCAGCAACAATTGCCTTTTGGAGTGTACATCTAGTTATACCCTCTTCTAGCTCTGTGCAATGATTTCCTTTTGCAAGTTGGAGTGTGGGAGTGTGGAACAATCCTATGTTATGTATGATTCCTATCACCCCCTCCTGCTTCCTCTTTATACATTTAGAACTTCATTAGGACATGCTGGACTTCTTTCTTAAATCCTCAACTCTAGGGATGGGCTTCAAAATGTCTGCAACAGAATCCCATTATATTTTAATTCCTTTTTTTTTTTTTTGCCTGTAAAACTTGTTAAGCTCCCTCACTGTTAGAGCCTCAAGGGAAGGGACATGGATGGTTTTATTTTTATATTTACGTTGGTCCTTAGTCTTTCTTTCTACCTTTGCTTCCTAATACTCCGTACTGGATTGAGTCCTTTCTGCCTGGAGAACTTGCACTAGGCCTTCTTTGAGGGGATACACGCTGGCAGCAGTTGCTATTTGTTTGGTTCCCTTCACCTGAGACAGGCCTGACTTCCTTGCATTCCTGCAGGAGCTTTTCATTTCAGGCAGGCTTCTGAGTTGACAATCCTTGTCTTTTCGCCCTTGAAAAATCTGACACTTCTTTCTGGCCCTTATGCTTTCGGAGGCACTATCTCCTTGTCATTTGAATTGATTTTGCCCTGTAGGTTGGGTGTCATCTTTCTCTTGTTGCTTTTCAGGTTTTCCTTTGCTTTTGGTTTTCAGAAGTTTGACTCTGCTATGTTTTGGCATGGATTTCTTTGAGCCTATTCCATTTGGGGCTCACTCGGTGTCTTACAATTGTAGGTGCATGTGTTCTGTGAAATTTGAGAAGCTCCAAGCCTTTCTTCTCTTTGCCCACTCTTGCTGTCTTTCTCCTCTTTTCTCATGACTCTAATAAGCAACTGTTAAATATGTTGCTAGGATCTCTCATGCCTCAGGAAATGCTTCTTGTTTTTACTTTTCTTTTTAAATCATTTTATTAGGGATTTATACAACTCTTACCATAATCCATACATAAGTCCATTGTGTGTCAAGCACATTTGTGCATCCCTTGCTTTCATCATTCTCACATCATTTGCTTTCTATTTAAGTACGTGGCATACACTACTCATTTTTTCCCTTACTTCTTCCTATCCCTCATCATGAACCTTTGATAATTTATAAATTATTATTACTTTGTCTATCTTACACTGTCCAATGTCTCCCTTTACCCACTTCTCCATTGTTCATACCCCAGGGAAGAGATTAGCCTTAGATCTTTATAATCTGTTCCCCATTCCTACCCCACCTTCCCTCCACCCTCCAAGTATTACCACTCTCACCACTGGTCCTGAAAGGATCATTTGTCCTGGATTTCCTATGCTTCAGGATTCTACCTCTATCTCTATCAGTGTACATCCTCTGGTCTAACCAAATTTGTAAGGTAGAATTGGGATTATAATAGTGGGGAGGAGGAAGCATTGAAGAACTAGAGGAAAGTTGTATGCTTCATCATTGTTACACTGCACCTTAACTGGTTCATTTCCTCCCTGTGACCCCTCTGTAGGGGGAAATCCATGACCTACAGATGGGCTTTGAGTTCCCAACCTGTACTCGCCTTCATTTACAATAATAAAAAAATTACTTCTTTGATGCCTAATACCAGGTCCATTTGACACCTAGTGGTTACCCAGGCTGGTGTGCTTCTTCCATATAGACATTGTTGTTTCTGAGCTAGATGGCTGCTTGTTTACCTTCAAGCCTTTAAGATCCCAGATGCTATATCTCTTGATAGCCTGGCACCATCAGCTTTCTTCACAACATTTGCTTACATAAACATTTGTCGTCAGTGATCCCAATACGAAGGTGGGCACAAAATGATATGATTTGATGTTCTTTAATGTCTGATTCCTGATTCCTTTGACACACCGTGGTCCAGATTTAAACCCGGAGTTCCAGGATGTGAATGCAGTGTGAAGGCATGGAGCTGGAAGCAAGCGGAGGGTTCTGAAAGACTGACCCCAATCCCAGTGAAATGGACAGCCGCCCTCTCCTCAGAAGAATTTACTTTAGAGGACAGCACTGAAGCTCGGGAGAGAGGGACATGTCTATCCAGAGCTCATGGAAGCAAATGAAGGGGGAGGAAGAGAGAGTGGAGTACATCCTGGCTCACCTCCCTCAGAAGAGTCAATGCATAGAGAAGACCAGGTGGCCAGTTCCACTATGAGACATGACCCATGGCCATACAGGGGACAACACTAGAGACATAGTGTCGGGATTGCACCTGGTCTGACCCCACCACACAGAACACACTAAGGGTATGCAACAGAGCGGGGGGTGGGGGGTGGGGGGAGCAGAGCATGGAGGTCTTGAGGGAGTGCCAAGGACAGACTTTGGGGCCAGGGCATGGAATCCCATTGGACTCGACTGGAGGTCATCCCTAGAGATCAACAAACAGACCTTGAACTATTTACAGGTTTTTCTTTTTTGCTATTATTTTTGTTTATATATATTTTCTGGACATTGATCTTTGTTGTTGTTGTCATTGTTTCATTTTCCTAGTTGCTTCTTCTTGCTATGTCTTATTTTTTGTGCATATTTTTATTTTTGCAGGTCTAGCTAGAAAAGATAGGCTGGAAGATCAGCCTGGAGGAGAAAATGATGGGACTGATGGTTCCAGGAGGATATGGGAGGATGTGGGTGGGGAAAGGAGTAGTGTTGACAAACCCAAAGATGAGAGAAAAACAATTGGTCCAAAATCAAAGGCAAGGAGGGTGTAAGAGGCCTGGTAGGGATTGATCAAGGGTAGGGTAACTAAGAGAAATTGCTGAAAGCCAAATGAAGGCTGAGCATGATAGTGGGACAAGGGGGAAGTAAAAGGAAATAGAGGAAAGAATTAGGAGACAAAGAGCATTTATAGAGGTCTAACTGTAGGCGTTTAACATAGGTAAATTCATTTACATATGATGATGGGGATTTACGTGCATATATGTATAGGTTCAGTATTAAGGTTTCTTGTTTTAAGTTTATTTCTGTTACTCTGATTAGGCAACTGCTACCTTTGACATTGTAGTACTATAGCCACCTCCTCTTTCTCTTCCATTTTGCCATTTATTCTACCCTCTGAGTTTTTTTAAAATATCAGTTCAGTTTTTCCATTCTAGAACTTCCTATGTTTTTTCTCTAGCGCTTCTACTTCTTTCCTGAGACTTTCTGCTTTTTTACTTATTTCAAGCCCATTGAAGTAATAGTATGATGGCTGTATAAAAATATCTGTCAGGTAATTTTAAAATCATTGTCAGCTATGAGATGACACCTGCTAGTCATCTCTTCTCATTCAGCTTGAGAGAGCCTTCCTGGGATGAGGAGTGACTCTCAGTCTAGACTTGAACATTTTAGGTTCTGTGTTCAAAGCCTCTGAATCTTATTTCAATTTTCTTCCTACATGGCTTTCTTTAAATCCTTGCTGGTATGAAAAAATGGGAGCTTTACCTGCTGCTGCCAGGTGTGAGCAGAAGAAGCCAAGTCCTCTATCTAACTACCATGTTTCTTTGTGTGCACTTGGTTCTCCAGTAGACCTTCTCTGGTACCTCCCTGTCTGGGATGAATAGGGCTGACTCATTGATGCTACTTGGACAGCTGCCTTGGACACTGTAGATTGGAGATACCATGATACTGACATATTAGAAGAAAGGAATGAATGTCTAGTCTCCTGCTCTGGCCTCCTCCTCCTTTCCCCCTCAACTCAAAGAAAAGTACAGTGTGTGGTAGTTACATAATCTAGTGCCAATTTGAGAGGATTATGAGTAAAAGGATAGAGTCTGGCCTGCCAATCAAGATATAAACAATGATGCCTCTGTGTGGGCATGTTTTTTTTTTCCTGAGGATTCTGAAAAGACCTGTATTTTCTCCTCAGAAGCAGGAGACACACATACTCTCTCCATTCACTCCCTGAAAGACCCTCTACTGATAAAACACATGGAGTTATGTCCTTATCTGGAGAATTTACATGAAGACCCCTGCCAGCGCTGAGATGTTTATAGCACCACTGAATTCAAAGACTTTCTACCCACAGGTCTGTGATTCTCCTGTATTTCGTGTCATTGCATGTGTTTTGTGATTCTGGAGAATACTTTACATATTGGTATTGGACATATGGGCTTGCACTGGACTGGGTTGGGATACTTTCCTAATGTACAAATATCCATTATATATAACTCGCTAATACAAATATGTGTGTCCGTGAATTTGTTTCTCTAGTTTACCCAGATGAGCACATGCAGTATCAACCCATCACAGACTTATAAAAATTGGAGCCTTGGCTGTGTCCTTGAATTTTGAAATATGAAGGGGAAAAGGGAGAAGCATCGATTCTCCCCCCTTCATTACCACCCCGTATCCACCCCACATCTACCCACGATGCTGACTTGAGATACAACGATATTTATTTATTTCAAGTTTTCTGTCTCAGTAGACTGAATCTTTGGTTTGGTTCTTTGGTAAAAGAAGTATTTTTAAAACTACATTTCTTTATTCTCAGCTTCATCATCTCTAAGACTGTGTTGTGATATACATGACAAAAAAAACAGCATCTCAGTGGTTGTGGAGGCCTAGCTGGAGTGACTATGAGAGAAGACACATAGGAAGACCAAGATGGTGGGTGTCTTTTACCACTTAGAGAGGTATGGTCACAAAGGGACTTTAGATGTGAGTGGTGGCAAGTGAGGTCAAGGAAGTTGGAATTGTACCTTGTTAGTTACAGTTTTCCCGGAGAGAATCACAAGGTAGGCTTTTAGCTGAATTGCTGATGGGAATGGCCCAGTAGAGAGAACATCAAGTGGAAATGAGTAGGACTGGCATGTGTCCAGTTGTGATGATTGTGTGTGTGCCTCCACAAGTCCATGGTAATGCAGATGGTTAGCTCACCTGGCTGCTGAATGAAAGATGAGAAATCTAAGTCCACCCAGAGGTGTCTCCGAAGAAAGAGCTGGTAAACAACTTCTGAAAAGGCAGCCCTGTGTCCCTCTGTGGAGCACAGTTCTAAGCTGACATGGAGCAGGCAACACGAGCTCCTTGCAGAGTGTACGTGAACTCTGTGGAAGGAAGCACAGGTGCAGCAGCAGTGTTCTTTATGTGCGGGCAATGGCCAAGGGCATGAAGAATAAATTCCAAACTTAGAGCTGACCACTTGGTCCTGGAGAAATCATCTGTAGGATGGTATTTTATTTCCATGATGGTGTGAGGATATAGAACTCGCTCCACCTAGCTGTGTAGTAGGTAAATCTATACTCTCTGACTTGAGATGTGATGGAAGCCCACTCCTCTGCCAAACATGAAACTGTGTTGGCAAAACCCATTGGGAGAGAAACGAATCAGATTTTCTGGTGACCTGACTACAGGGCAGAGCAGCACACTCAATGTGGGACACACATGCCCATCTTCCCTGTTGCAAAATACACTTATCAGCAGCCCCCCGCTAGTGGAAGCAGTGGGGGATGAGAGGTTTCTAGTGGTCAGTCTATGTTGTCAGGGTTCACGAAAAAGCCCTTGTCTGGCCTCTCCCTCTCTTTCTCTGTCAGGTGGAATAATGCCATAAACATCACTACTTGCCAAGCAGAATACTCATCTACCCATGTGACTTCCGCTTCCTGTCCGAGACCACACATTTCTGTTATTTTGGTGAAGGAAGTAGCACATACACAACCGTTTCCAGCTGTAGACTGAACTTTTCTGCTAGAGATTGGTGTGCTGCCTGTCTCTATCCTATAGATAATATATGAGTGTGGAAATTTTAATATGTGCTTCCACATGCCTGGTGGAACCATGATGGGAGCATACCTGATAGCACCATCTGCCCTAATAACATGGCCCACCAGTGTTATCAGAGGGGACCTGAATGACATCCACCTCTGTCCCCTGCAAAGTCTTATGTTGGCTGAGATGGGACTGCACTATGTGGAATTCCTCCTTGCTACTTAAATTATGAAACTCTTTTCTAGTTCCAAGTTTAAAAATCTTACTTACATGCAGGAGATTAGATTCAATTCCTATTCTGTATGCCTCTGGTCATTCACAACCCATCTCTTGGTAAAGATTTATATGCTGAACTGGTTTCGGGGAGCGTCACAGACTAAGACATTACAAGGAAGGAACTTCTTTTACGTCTGCAATATCAGCCTTTGGAAACCCCATGGAGCACACACCTCCTCTTTGACACAAGTAGGGTGGCCAGGAGTCACAGAGTTGGCCCTAAAGGAACTCTTTGAGTTTCCATAGGCAGTGGCCCAACGCCTGCATCTCACGATACCCTGTGTCTCAGGTAGCTTTTCATTTTGCCTGTCCATTTGTGATTGGATGTAATAGTTGGAATGTCATCCAGGATGTTCTGATCCAGAGTTACTCTTTGACTTTGAAACCCAGGGCTTGAGGAGAATCTGACCTCGATGGTTTTGCTGGTGGTTTCAGCCTTCCCAAGGAAACAAAGTTTCTGTTTCTGCTTCTACAAATAACCACTTATGGTTGTTATTGTCCTTAGATGCCACCGAATCAGTTCTGACTCGTAGTATCCCCATGTATCACAGCCACCCAGTCTTGCGCCATCCGTATAATAGTTCCTATGCAGGAGTCCATCGTTGCCACCACTCTGACCACCCATCTCACTGAGCGCCGTCCTCTTTTTTTTCCCTGCCCCTCTACTCTCCTTTACCAAGCATGATGTCCTTCAGGGACTGACTACATGTGCCTAGCCTGTGAGGGCAAACCACACCATGCTTGATTCTAAGGAGCATGCTGGCTGCACATCTTCCCAGAGAGATTTGTTTATCTTGGTAAGCACCTGCAGGTGGATCCACTCCTTTCACAGTGACCCCACAGGTGTCAGAGCAGAGCTGTGCCTGACAGAGTTTTAAATGGCAGCATTTTCAAAGAGCAGACCTCCTGGACTTCTCAGGTGCTTCTGGGTAGACTCCACCCTCCAATCTTTTTTTGGTAACTTAACCCCTACACCTTCTAGGGCCACCACTTCTAAGAATATCCACATAGGAAATGGTCAAGATGTGCACGCCACCAAACTTCATGCAGTGAGGTTTGTGTAATGACAAATCTAAGGAATTACAAATCTGAATGCTCTTAGGAGATTGGCAGATTGTAAAAAGTCAATAGAGCTTAAGACAAGGCTTCCATATGTATTAAATATCTTCATGATGTATGTTCAGTATTATTTAGTTTCTCCTGGTAAACCCCGGGCTCTCCCATGATCATTACTTGTTAATGACTTGACTGGGTAGCTCAGAGAACTCTTTGATCTCATTGAAAAGAAAGTCATCTAATTCTTGAGCATGAGGACTGGTCTTGATTTCATTACCTAACTCTAGTGAAATGTGGGCTTTAACAGTAGCATTATAATATTGAAGAAAGTGGCCATCTATCTTTAAAAATTTTTTTTGAATTGAACTTCAAAAAAGGCTTATATCATTTTTGCTAGAGGTATCTATCTTTGTTTCACAATGTGGCGTAGCTTCAATTTAGAGTCTGCAGCAAGTTGGACCCAAATTGAATATAGATCAGATCTTGAGCTTGCCAGTGGAACAAATCAGGCTGATTACATGGGATTACATGGTGCATGAATTTTTAAATTAAATAGTTTCTTGCCCTATTAAATAATGCCCACAGTATTTTTGTGGTGAGTTACTTTCATTTCTAGTGTATTTTCCCATACAAGGTGTTTTTTTTTCCTTCCCATTTATTAATCAGGATTCCTTACTTGGTTCTGAGAACAGCGTAAGACGTCAGCTCTCTCTGAAGCATCGTCTCATGTTCTGTAGCATTTCTGGGGGATTCTACTTTCACTTTCTCTTGCTTTTAATATATTGTATCACAGACCATTATGGAACTCTCTTTGGTTGGCTGGGAAGTCAAATCATGCCTTTTAATCGGAAGGGATTGACAAAAAGATTTTCCTCTTTGAAGTCCAAGTGAATAGTTAGAGATTCCACTGTGTTGCTGTGATCAGCTTCCTGTCTTTTCCCATTTGCCCCTAGTAGTCCCAGGACAGTATCCCAATCTGGAATTTGAAATTCGGAGAACAAGCATGGGAGGGTGCTGCTTGCTGGATCTGGTGTGGTCAAGGAAGGAGACTGTTTAAGGCAGTGCGACACAAAATTGCCTGCCTCTCTTGGTGCCTTAGGTACATGCTTCTCTCTTTGTGTGGCCTTAACAGTTGCAAGTGCCACAGATATGCTATCCCTGAGTCCAATGCATGCACCTGCCTTGAATTTCCATCTAGGAAACATATTTGGGCAAAATAGATATGGTTTGGTTGAAATGTAGTACAAATAAATGCCAAACTAGAGAGTAATTTAAAGTAGCATAGTTATAGTTTGAGACCCTCTTTAGTTTTCCTCTTTAATGTGGTGTTTCCTAGCTGTCACTCTTGTATTGTAAGCACACTGTAGGAATCATGACTTTCAGCCATTTGTATTCTGCTCAAATGGGCTGATGCCAACCCAAAATCCAGAAGCTGAAGTGTGTACCCCATGCACGCAGATGGCAATGTCAGTGAAGAAATCTCAGAATTGCAATGAGTCTGCTTTGACTCCATAGCAGTGAGTTGAGTACGGGGTGTTTACTTTTGCTGCAAATACCTTCATAAATATGGTGCAGCATGCATGGGACCAAATAATGAAAACCTTTTAGACATAAACAAACACCTGGAGGTAATTCCCTGTGTCTGGTCCGGGGGCCTCATGGCATAGCCTCAGGAGTCACCAGGGTTAACTAGCATTTGAAGAGTCCATAAAGACATTCTATTTAGCATGTAATGACTAGGGCTTTAAAATATCAGAAAGGAAGTGATCACTGAAGATACAGGTATTATAGCAAAGTATGATAAAGCAATCAGATGGTTCTTAGACATAGGAAGAGTAGTTTGGGTGGTCTTGAAGGCTTGTCTTAAAAAACAAGCAGCTATCTAAGTGAGGTGTCAGCTAAGTGCACATGGGGGAGAAAACATACTAACTGGTGTGATCCAAGGATTAAAATTAATAAAATCCAAGATTCGAAGAAGGAATTACTAGAGCTTAATACTAAGCACCTGGTTTTCAGAAGGCTATGGATGACAATGCCAGACCGAAAACTATTTGTAGATACCCATGCAAAGTAAGCTTCTGTTAAACTCTCTCAGACCATTGACCAGTTTTGAGCAGATGTGAACAGTTTTGATGTCAGGCTGAGTGCACTGTAAAGTGGAGGACTGCAGGTATACTTCAGTTAAAATTTAACATATTATCATTATTATTTGCTTTCCCTTTTGATGTCTTTTAAAATTTGTTATAGTCTCTCTTACCTTCGGCCTGTCTTGGACAGAGATTTTTCTGTTTTATTTTGTTATCTTTGTTGGAGTTTTTTGCAAGATTTTCTTTCTATGAAATCTAGACTAGGTAAATCTATAGAGACAGTAACTAGATTAGTCATTCCAGAGGTTTATGGCAGAGAAGGCTAGAGGATCAAATGTATGAGAATGAAAAAAATATTATAAAATTGATTGTGGTAATGATTGCACAAGTTTTCAAATATATTGAGACCATTGAGTTGTGTGATACAAAAAGTAGCCAGCCAAGGACAACTACTTACCTCTCCTTGCTTGAAGGAAAGAAGAGCCATGAGAATTGATGACACCTGAAAACTATTAGTGTAGTAGACTAATGGACCATGAGAACATCAGTCTCCACAAACCTGAGGACAGAAGAGCCAAATGTTACCTGGCCACCACTAGCCACTGCTTTGAAAAGGATCGCACTAGAAAGTTGTATATCGAGTGGGAGTAAAACATGGAAAAACCCGAAAATTTAAAAAGTCAGATTTACTGGTCAGAGAGAGATGGAGGTAGCTGAGAGACATGACCTTTAGTCATCTTTCAGGGCTGGTTCAATTAGCAGCCAAATTAGGCAGGTCTCCAAGGGGAACAGGAACACATTTCAGGTGCAAACATGCCTGCACATTCAGTCACGTGAGATCAGCAGGGCAGCGTCTTTCCAAGGACAAAGTTCAAAAGAGTTAAGAAAGAAGGAAGCACAGACATGGGGAACACAGGGAAGAAGGGAGATAAGTGACCTGGTACTGTGGGAACCAGGATCAGTGGCGTGAAATAACATGTGTACAAATTGTTGACTGGAAGGTTGACCTTTACCCAATTCCCTTCTAAAAGAGGTATCCCAGGTAGAAAATGTGCCTAGAAAATAAAACTAAGAGAAGGGGAATGGTGTAACATGTATGGAATTTAGTGAAAAATGCATGGCATTTAAAAATACATATATTGATGCAAATATGTTTGGTAGTAATGGAAAGGCGGGGAACCCAGGATGGATGAACCCTGTGGGACCAGTAGTGGGAATGAAGCTGCAGGATGGGTAAAGGGAAAGTGGGGTGGAGAGGGGGAGCCAACTTCTGGACTCTACCTATAACCCCCTACTAGGGAGACAGACACTGGGGCAGAGGGCAAGGGGAGACATCTAGCAGTGTAAGTTAGGACAAAACAATAATTTATGGAGTATTGAAAGTTGCTGGGGGAGTTGAGAGCAAGGATGGAGGGGAAGAGATGGGAGGCTGAGGTCAGAGACTCAGATGGAAAGGTGGAGGTTCAGAGAGCGATGACAGCTGCACGCATGTGAAGGAGCGTGACACAACATATGTATTTATGTATTATGAGAAATGATGTATGATCCCCCAATAAAAATAAAACATGAAAAAAAGAAAATAATCATTCAAATAGATCTCTAATTATATTAAATAGTTTAATATAACCAGAAAAATATGTTTGGTAGTTTATACATATAACTTTGATATGTTTAACACATACATGTTAAACATATATACATAAAACTTGAACTAAAATAATTCCACCTCTATTGGCAGTGAGGAATCCAATGTTATTTCTGTAAACATGATTTGAGAATTTTAGCCTTCTTGGTAATTTTTTTTGTTCTTAGTAGTTATTAATGAGAAACATGAGTCACATGATGAAGTATAAAATTATGAAAACTCTGCTTTAACAATAGCCATTAAAATTTGTTCTAAGGTGGCAATGATGTTCTTTAACCTTCACGTACAAGTGTGATGGCAAGTTTTTGGAGATGATGTGAATGAATTCCACCAGCAATGCAATGATGTTCAGATGAAGTCCTCTAATTATGGAGGGACATATGGGAGGCACATAATAAAGTGAATTGGCCAGATATATCCTCCACAGTATCTTCTGTGATGTGGAGCACGAGTTCCCAATTGTCAGTGTTCACTGCTGCAGAATTTAGGGGTAACTGTAGAGACCACAGTGTAGACCCCTGGTTCTCAACCTTTCTAATGCCATGGCCTTATAATACAGTTCCTCATGCTGTGGTAACCCCCACCTCCCAACCCAGAAAATTATTTTCATTGATCGTTCATAACTGAATTTTGCTACTGAATATGAATTGGACCCTGCAAAAGGGTCATTAGAACCCCATAGGGGTTGAGACCCATGAATTGAGAACCACTGGTATAGACAGTCCTTGGGATCCATCAGTTTTCGTTTCAGCTGAGATCCAGAAAGACGTGAAAATTCTACATGGCACGAGTGCCTGCAGAGAGAAAAGAGGGCCCATGCAAAGAGGACTCAAAGTGTGTGTGCAAACCACAAGCTGTGGTCGGAATGTGTCTGTGGGTAGAGGCATTAGAGAGGGTGAAGCGATTGGCTCTAAGTGTTCTGAACTTGAGACATCTATGATACTTCTAAGTGAAATGCTCTCTGTTGTGTCACTCATTATATATTAATATGACCTTGGGCCAATTTCATAACTCCTCTGTGATTCCACTTCCTCATCTGTGAAATATAAACACCCACATCAAAAGATATTTATGACTATTAAAGGAGAAAATATACATAAGCCACTTTTCAAGTGTGGCACGAAACAAGAACTTAAGAAAACGTTAGCTGTAATAAATGTGGGAGCATTAATAATAAAAAAGCCAGGATAGCTGGATTTAACAACTATTTATCTGAGTATATTTGTGTGTATGTCTTCTATGTATAGAATTGCTATAGTATTGCAGAAGTGGAGTTGATAGAACACATTTTTAAAAGCAAAAGGAAACTTGGCTTTGGATATTTTCTAATATGTTCTTTATTCTGTTTTATGATTAATGTTTTGGCCCAAACCTTGCTTTCACTCAATACATGTTGAATATTAAAAACGAGGTTCTGGAAAGATGCTTTATCTTTTTAAAAAAATTATTTTTCGCCTTATCTTTTATAGATGCAGCAGAACACATGATTTTAGTCTCCTGGATTCCCCAACCCAGCAAAAGATGGAACAGAGGTTATCCAACACAAAATGATGACATCAGTTTGAGTCAGTTACCATATACCAGGGAAGGAATGACATAAGTTAGGGTTGGATATAAGAATACTCAATTCTACAACCCTGTGAGCCATTCCAACTTATTATAGGTACACAGTGTACTGATAGCAATTACAATGACCAGCTGTGCATGCCTACCCATAATCACTGTGAGTTGTCCATCACTCTTATGTGTCTTTCCTTCCTTTCTCTAGTGAAACATGAATTCACTCTGGATTCTATACATCTGTCTTTTGTTTTATAATAGGGTTCAGACAATATTTGTTCCCTGTGATTGATTCATTTTGCGCAACACAATGTATTCACGTCTCATTCACGCTGTAGTAAGCATTAAGGCTTTATTTCTTCTACTGGCTGAGTAATATTCCAGCAGATGTATATTCAGTTTTTTTTTAATCCATTCATCTGTTGATGTGTATTTAGGTTGTCTCCAACAAATGACTGTTGTGAATAGTACTGCAATGAGTATTGATGTGCCAATCTCTATTTGAGGGCATATTTTTTAGCTTTTGCATCTCTGTAATGGCTAATTATGATGAGTATCTTTTTGTGTAGTTAGCAACCATTCGAATGTCTTCTTTGAGTCTTTTTGGAATTGATTTGTTTTTAGTCCAAATTTTACACACATACACACATTTTCTTATTCTATTTGGATAGATGATTTCCAAAGATATCTGTGCAGTTGGTACCTTATCATTTCATTTTTTGGTAATGCTTTTTTATGGACCAAAAGTTGTTTTTAATTAGTTTCAAGAGGTCCCATTTATTTGTTTTGTTATTGTAGTTATTGTTTTCTGAGCTTTTATTTTATAATCCACTGTTGAACATTAGTCCTGACAGCATTGGTCTTAATTGTTCTTCAAATCATTTGCTATTTTAGTATGCACATTTGGTTCTTAATTTTAAAATTTAGATATTTATGAGTATATGTTTCACTTATCTACATTTGGAAATTCAATTTTTCAAGCATTTCTCTATGAAGAGACTGTCTCTTACAGAATGGACTTCACACATTCTTGTTAATTATCAGGCAATGGATGCTGTATGCGGTTACTTTGGGAATCCGAATTCTACTCTTTGGTCAATGTTTTTACTGCTCTACCAATATGAGACTTTTTAAAATTAGTGCAACCCAATTGTACAATTAAAATCAGGAAGTGTCATTCCCATTACTTTCTTCTTCTCTGTCAACATTGTTCTAGATGTTTGTGACATCTTACCATTCCATATAAAGTTAAGGATTTATTTTTTACCCGTTCCCTTCCTCTATTTCTATCATGAAGACTATTGGAATTTTACTTGTGATTCTGTCGAATCTACAGATTTCTTTGGATAGCATTATTATCCTAACAATATTGTGCAATGTCCTTTTTCAGAGACTGGTCTTTTCTGACAATGTGTTCAAAATATGTGAGACCATATCTCACTCTTCTTGCTTCTACAGAGCTCTCTGTACTTCTTCCAGGGCAGATCTGATTGTTCTTTGAGAAGTCCATGGTTCTTTCAGTATTCTTCTCCAATATCATAGTTCAAATGCATTGATCTTTCGTCCATCTTCCTTATTCAATGTCTAACTTTCACATACACATGGGGCAATTGAAAAATATGACTTGGGTTAGGTACACCTTAGTATTCAGAGCAACATTCTTGCTTCTGAACACTTTAAAGAGGTATTTTGCAACATAAAACAACATAATGCAATATGCAAAATTTTGGCAATATGCAAAATCTTGTCTCCATTCATCATGATATTTCCTATTGGTTCATACTCAAAGCTTTAGTCCGTGACCTTCATCAACAAATACTTCAAGTCCTCCTCACTTTCAGCAAGCAAGGTGTCTCATCAGTATATCACAGTTTATTAATAAGCCTTCTTTTAATTCTGATGATGCACCTTCTTCATATAGTCCAGTTTCTCTGATTATTTACTCAGCCTACAGATTGAATAGGTGGTGTGAAAGGATACAGCGCTGATGTGCCCCTTTCCTGAATGTTTCTAGTGCTTCATCAGCTTGTTGGAACAATATCTGTCAGTTTGTAATACTGTGGCGGCTTGTGTGTTGTGATACTGAAAGCCATGTCACTGGTATTTCAAAGACCCTTTGGGTCACCCAAAGTTAACAGGTTTCAGAAGAGCACTCAGACTACAAAGTTAGAAATATGCTGCCCACTTAACAGGCATTTACTGGCAGAGTCAATATTGAGTCACAGTGACCCCAAAGAATAGGACACAACTGTAACTCAGTATGGGGTGAAAAAGTCCTACCTTTCAGGCTGAGCTCCGGTGGCGTAGTGGTTGTGTGCGGGACTGCGGCCCACTGGCATGGAGGTTCAATTCCAGCAGTGGCTCCACAGGAGCAAAGACTGGGCCTCCTACTCCCACCACCAGAGGGCAGTGATGCCCCCCCAAAAAACCCAAAAAACAAAACAAAAAAGTCCTACCTTTCTCCCATGGTCTAGAACTTCTGACCTTGTATTTAGCAGCCAACTCATAATTACTGGGTCACACGGGCTTCCTCAGAGGAATCAGGCACTGAAAACTTCCAAATCTTATAATCTATGAATGGATGTAGGTTTGCTTCTTTTTCAATCTGGATATATTAAATTTCTTTTTCTAGTCTTATTGCTCTGTCTCAGATTTCTAACTAAATGTTGAACAGGAGTGGTTGAAGCAAATATTCTTGTCCTGTTCCTAATTTGAAGGAGATTGGTCAGAGATACTTTTGTATTAAATATCACATGGGCCATTGGCTTTTCATGTGTCTTGAACCATATTGAAAAATTTCCCATTTAGTCCAATCTTCATGAGGCTTTTATCAAAAAAGGGTGTTGATTTTTATCAAATGATTTTTCTGCATCCATGGATATGATCAATCACAAAGTTCTTCATTCCATTGATGTCATATTGTGTATTGATTGCCATTTGTAGTGCTGCTTCCCTGTGTTCCTGGAATGAATCCCATCGGAGCAATAATGAGGATGACGTAGGATCAGATGGTGATGCCTTCTGCTATCTATAGGTTGTTATAAATCAGAAACTTCTCAAGGGCACCCGGAAACAGCATCAAGAAGTTAAAATGAAACTTGTAAGAAAGTGGGCTGCATTCATATATATTGTGCTTTTGTGACCTGAAGACAAATAACAGCAAGATAACCATTACTTGATGATATCACTTATTCTATTATTAAACTATTGTTAAAAAGGCATTACACCTGGGTAGCATTGGCACAAAAGTACAGTCAAAATCTCAGTAAAAGAATTTTAGAGCTCCGCAAAATGTTAATTTGTCACATCAAAAGACACATGGCAAGATTTTGGGCTAACTATATATCTAGTTACCCACCCATCTATTCATTCTGTCTACATATTTCTGCTCAATTTATTTTTATAATCCTCATTTATAAAATACATGCTCTGGAAAACCAATTTCTGTGAGTTTTCGTTCCCTGTTTGCACTATAATCGAAAAAGAGGAAGATCCTAGGAAATACTCCACATCTGGATGCGTCTCTCACTTGCACAGTTTGCATGCTATAAAGAGACTCTGGTGTTTATATACTTTCTGTAAGACCAGGGTCAAATGTGTATGGTGAAAGTAACTTTTCTTTTCCTGTTTTATTAAACATTGTCACTTATTTTGCCAAAAAATAATCATACGCCTTAAACTTATCACCTAGCTGGCTGCAAATTCAGGATATTTGACATTTCATAATTTACATGTCTGTTTTATGGGAAACTATGGCAGAGTGGTGTGGTGAGGTGAAATTTCTTAATATGGCTCTTCTAGCCATGCCTCTGTAACTTCCATTAAATGATTGGGTAAGATCAAGCAAAAAGGCAGTGCGTAACTCTCCTGGAGAGAACTGATCTGCTTCAGCTGCTATTCCATAGCATATGAGAAAGCCATTTTCGAAACAGGTAGAGAGAAAGAGAGGTCCTGGCCAGGTCAAGGAAGAAGACTCATCAAAGAAGCAAGCTCGAAATTCCTGCCTGAAATCGCTAAGGCAGCAGAGACTATGGCAGGCCAAGACCAGTGGCCAAGGCAAGGAGATTATGAGATAGAATAAAGGACATCTGTGTCAAAGAAGAGGGTCATGAAATCATGAGACTGAAAAGCAGAGCAGTAGGTGGGCTTCTTGGCCAAGAAAGACAAAGCCCAAAGAATCATGTGAATGAAAGGGTGCGGTTTAGACTTGATTGTGGTAGAGAAGTGGTGTCCTTGTGAAGCAATGCATGAATCCTTAATGTCTTTCTGATCCAGGATGGTGATAACCTATTAACTGCCCTAAGAAACCCCCAAGCTTGTGAGTGTTGTCTGTGAATTCTATATGGTTATGGCAAAAAAATTATAGACCCCAGATTCCTTGAGTGTTGTGGGAGGAAGAGTTGGTGTCAGAACAGGATCATGATTGCAGAGACATGTCTAACCTCTGTCTTGTGGCAAATGGTCCCAGACTGGTATGTAGCCAGAGGTCATTTGTGCCCTCTATACCTTTTTCTCAATTGGTCAAAATGTTTTCCATTAAACAACAATGAAAAAGAATATTAATATAGGATCCTTTGGGAGAAATGGAAGAGAATATCAATTCAGGAATTAAGAACAATGTAACCTTTCCAAGCATTTGAGACCTTATTCGTGTATAAAATAGCATAAATTAAAGCATATTCTTTGATAATTGGAAATTGTTAGATACATTTAAACTCAGTTTTTAGTAAAGTTCCCAGGATGTTTCTAGTTGAGCTTTTACTGTCTTTATGGATTCTGTTGTTGATAAACACTTTTGAATATGTGAATTCATGTCTCATAAGTTTGAAAAAGATTTTAGCCAATTTTCTAGCAATTCTTTTTCCTCCCTGTCAATTTTCATCTATTTCTTTCTGATTCTGCAATTAAAACTATGTTACATTTAAGTATATTTAAGGAGTTCTAATTATACTATAGGCTAGACATTGGGCACGTAGGTGCAGGGTGGATGGATCAAATCCACCAAATGCTCTGTGGAATAAAGATGAAGCTGTCTGCTCTAACAAAGAATTACAGTCTTGGGAACCATAAAGGTCTCTATAAGTTGGTAGTGAACTCAATGGTGGTGTGAGTGGTTTGGGATCTCACGTATTCTTTTATTCTTTGTGTGTTATGTTTTTACTCTTTTTTTCTTGTATTTCTCTTCTTCTTCCTCTAGTACTTTTTTTTTTTTTTGCAGATATCTTCACTGACCCATTTTCCAATCCACTGACTTCCTTTTCAGCCTCCTCTGTTTAATGTCATTAATTGCATCAGTTTCGTTCTTGGCTTCTGATTAGTTGTAGAATTCCAGTTTAATTTTTTTTTGTTTTGGTTTTTATCTCAGTTCTTTTTTCTAAACCAGAACAAGAAATTTGATTTATTAGTCAAACAAACTTCATTTGTATTTGTTTAGCTTTCTGACTCGGTGCTTGGGCCTTCAACACTTCCACAATGATTTTCTGCACCTCACTAAGGAAAGCACGCTGGATCCTGTCTCAGACACATTGAGCACACATGCACCCACTGTAAGCCCTGCTGGCATGTTTCTTGGTTTTGGACAACCTCATGAGAACTTGGGGTCTCACAGCACGGACCCCTCGGAGTAGGCCCGGGCACACGCCACATGCAGACTTGGGTGCTTTCCCAACCTTCTTTGTATAAAGGTAAATGATTCTATGACGAGGGGTTCAGGACAACCTCGTTCTGTTAGAGGCTGTGTTGTTGGATAGCCTACACCGGTAGGTCAGACGCCGAACCATTGTGAATGCCTCTACACAGTGTCCCCCTTTTATTCCAGTTCTGTAATGAACTTTTCTTTCCACTTAATGTTGCTATTTCTATTTAGCCTTAGTTTCCTGAGATTACAGTTATTACATATTCCATACATGCAACTTTGAGTTATCAATCACTTTCATTCCACTGCTGTTTTTGTTCTGAGATTGTTCTTGTTGTTTAGTGTGCTTAACATGTTCCATTTCTACTTAGCTTGGTAACTTTTTAGTCTAATGGAGGCATTGAGTGTTAATAAATTTTAGAAATTCTAAATGGCATTTTCTCTTATAGAAGATTTACCCTTTCTTGGTGGTGTCATGGCTGATAATCTCAAGGTGAACAGTTTAAAACCAACAACCCCTCATCAGGAGAAAAAAAGGGTCTTCCCGTGCCTGTAAAGACTTGGAGTTGGAAACCCACAGGGCCACTTCGAGTTGAAGTTCATCTGATGACAGTGAGTTTGGTTTGAGTTTATTAGGCAGAGAGTTTTGGAGTTCATCATTTTACTTATCCAGTGACTGATTGTAGACTATCTATTATAGTTTCGTTATCAGTGAATATCCTTTTAATTTCTAGAAGCTCCATTTCTTTTGTCAGTTTCTTTTCTCTCATAAGTGCCCCTTTCTCAAGATAGTTCAATTCCTTTATTTATCATTATCATAATTTTAAATATGTTTATATTATGTGCAATGTATCTCTCCTGTTTACTTATCGACACCTCTAATTTTTCTTGTATTCATATCCTGAGATCGTCTAGACTGCTTATTTAATTAATTAATTAATTAATTTATATTGTTGGTTTTGCTATGAGAACACCTTTCTCTTTGTCAACAACTACACTTTGTTCTCTTTCCTAAGGAAAGACATCTTAGATTTCAGAAATCTCCTTATGGGGCAATGGTATGTTGACCTAGATTTAGAAGCATTTTAGCAATTGGGAAACGTATTTTAATTTAATTTATTAGGTTGGGGATTGTGTATTTCACAAGAGTAGTATAAATCCTAATCTCATATCCATAGATTTACGGTGACAGCTGGGAACTGTTTTCTCTTCTGGGGAAATGCTCAGTAATGTCACAGGCCATGATGAGCTCCCCTGCTGTTTGCAAGAGGAAGTAAACTGGAGGTATTTGTTTCTCCTGCAGGGTAAGGAAGGGCCCTGGGGGGTCCTGGCTTTATGGTGAATTCTACTCTGGCAAGTAGACTTTCTACTTGCTCTCTCCCCTCTCCCCTCACCTGTGGTTAGCTGAGGATAGTTTCTTGGCTCCTCTCAGTAAAATCGCCCCCAACCAGACTTCTGTCTCAATACTTTATCTAAGCTCATGATGCTTTAATCTTGGGGCATGCACTTTTTGCATTTACTTATGTGTTTATGTTTGCTCATGCATCATGTTTTCAACAAGAATAGGTCAACTTGGGTTTAGGTGGCCTCCTTGCTGGCAGACCCCGCCAGTGTTTATGGCATATAATTTATAGTTTACCTTTGAATCCTCAAATTCCAGACTCCTCAAAATCAAGTCTCTTCCAAGAACAACTTTCTCTATAGAGAGACTCAGAAGCTGAGGGATTCAAAAAATGGGTCTTGCGTTATTTATCCTACGGATCTGTTGTGACCTCCCTACATTGAATTATGAACATGAACTTCATAACTTCATTGGTTGTGACAAGGCAGTGGAACAGTATATGTGTGTGTGTGTGTGTGTGTGTGTGTGTGTGTATAAAACCAACTGGCACTTTATTTATTTATTTTTTGGGGGCAACACTGCTCTCCGGTGGTGGGAGTAGGAGGCCCAACTCCACTGCTGGATTGAACCTCCGTCCCAGTGGGCCACAGTCCCGCGCACAACCACCATGCCACCGGGGCTCAGCCCCCAACTGGCACTTTAATTGATCACCTGGATCTATATACTTCCTCTATTTCTTATGAAAATGCTATAAAAGCGACAATAACTCATCTGTTTTATTGCCACTGATTTGAAGTTGCACTTCAGAACGAAAAAGTTAAAAATAAAAAGACAAACTACAGAAGTTCTTTGTCCAGCATCAACCTGTGTTAGTGACCTGTCAGAGTTTTACTGTAAGCAATATGGATGATTTGCCACTTGTTTAAACAGAGAGGTCATTTTCAGTTTTTAAAATGCTAATTAAGTGGTGTTTTTTGTCAACGAAAAAATTTAAATATACACCAATGTCACAGATTATTTGTTCTAATTGGTGTGTACAAAGATTATGGACTATAAAAGCATCATTAAATAAGTAAGAATTAGCCTGGGTTGAAAATTATCACTGTTCAGGACTATTCCACAATATGTTGATTGCCCTTCATGAAAATACTATGTAGATAAAACCCAAACCAAGCTCATTGCCATGAATTTAATCTTGACTGAGAACAAGCCCTGTGGGTTTTCACCACTGTAGTTGTTTATTGACCAACAAAGTCCAGTCTCTTTGTCATGGAGCTGTTGGTGATATTGAACTGTCAACCATGTGGATTGAAGCCTAGCATGGAACTGCTACACCAGCAGGGCTGTTTGCAATATATGTATATGTACATATGTTCATACTCTTACACATGTGATAGTTAGATGATTTCATGCCAAGTAGGCCCTGCTGGCCAGGTGTGGAGTCAAACCTATCAGTCAGGTCACAACCTGATCTTTTTTGTCCTTGTGGTTGTGGCCTTCTTGCCTCTCTGTGTCTCCCCCTTCATTTTCCTGAAATGCTTGCTGCCCTGCTTTGGTTCTACCGCTGACTCTGGGCCTCCAGACTCTGCATCCATTGTCCTGGGGTGTCTTGGACTCTGCTTCACTGCATGTGGCGACATGAGTCTGAAAAGGGACTAGCGGCAGACTTACAAGCTTGAGTTGGAATGGGCTTGTATGCGTTCTTGATAGAAAGCTCTTGTTTATACATGTGTGAGTATTACTGCACTTGCTTCTCTAGTCAACTAGCTTTTATGTATCACTTTCTATCTGTGAATTCCCGTCACACACACACACAGACACACACACACACACACACACACACACACACACACACACACACTGAAACCAAAACACTGCCATGGAGTCAATGGCAACTCATGGCAAGCCTCTACAGGACAAGGCAGAATTGCTCCTATGAGCCTTGTTAGTTTTCAAGACTGACCCTTGGCAGGAGTAGAAAGCCCCGTGTTTCTCCCATGGAGGGGCTGGTGGTTTTGAACTGCAAACCCTAGGTTAGCTGCCTTCCAAATAACCCCTGCACCATCATGAGTCTTTATGTGTATGTGTATATATGTATTACATATAGATAAAATTGATGGCTCCTTCATTTATACACAGGAGGGGACTTCAAAAAGCCCATGAAAAATGGAATTAAAGGAGGAAAAAATTCGCTCTAAACTTCTTGAAGCCCCTTGTTGGTCAGGTTCACTTTTTTCCAACTTGGTGACTGGCTAAGAGAGGGTGGCATCATGCAGAGAGCTCTGCTAGAGCCAGGCATCCCCTTTGTTTGGCAGAATCCCTTTGCCAAGCAGGATGTGTTTGTCATTAGATCCCTGGGCATGAGACCTGGTGGTCAGTCTATGGCTGGTGAAGCAAAGGTGCTCAGTTGCTTGCAGTCTCCCACACTTGGTGTTTCAATCTCTCCAGATGCTTCACATGAGAACATTCTGAGAATCTGCTCTTATAAAGAGGGCAGTCTCGGAAGGCCTGTGGGGCAGTTTTGTGCTAACCAAACTCACAGGGATTGAGTCCATTCCAAGTCATAGGCACTTTAGAGGGGAGGGCAGAGCTGGCCCTGTTAGTTTCCAAAACTGTAACTCTTATTTTCATTGTGTGGAGACAGAATATTGATTTATGAATCGATGATTATTAGATGCCTATATAATTTTAGTTAAGTTTAAACACTGAACCATTGATTAATAAGCATCATCCTAGGTTTACATATTAGATTTCATATTTTTTTCAAAACCATGTTATTCGGAGCTAATAGAGGTCTCATATAATTTCATCATTCAACCACATCAAAGCATATTGTACAATCGCTACCACAATCAGTTTCAAAACATTTTCTTCCTTCTTGAACTCCTGGATGCCAACTCCTTTATACCCACTCTATCTCCCTAAACCCTCTAGAAACCCTTATTCCTATCTCTAGAGTCTCATCAATCATGGGGTTCAATTATGGGAGTAGAGATCTTATAAATCACTGTGAGTTACTAATTGACTCTAAGTCACAACCCTCCCGACCCCCCACCCGAAACAGACCTGTGGTAGTGGACTGGGTTTTGTCTTTTACTTTCAGCTCAAACAGCAAAGAATCATGCAATAGATTTGAGAAAATAAATTTGGCAAAATATTTTCCATATCGCTGTGTAAAAGGATAGATATCAAAAGTTTGTAAGACAACTTTTATTTTTGTTAGAAGACTTGATTTGCTGCTAAAAGTAACCAGTACTTGCTGAGTGAAGTTTTGACTTCCCAATGCCCGATAATGCAGTGAGGTGAGTACTGCCATTTGTTCATTCACTGATATTGTTGCTTTTAGGTGCCCTGGAGTTGGTTCTGGCCCGTAGTGACCCTACACACAACAGAACAACACTCCATGCTGTGCTGCGCCATCTTCACAATGGTTCCTGTGCCCAAGCCCATTGTTGCAACCAGTGCCAATCCATCTCCTTGAGGACCTTTCTCTTTCCTGCTGCCCTTCAACTTTACCAAGCAGGATGCCCTTTTCCAGGGACTGACCTCTCCTGGGAACATGCCCAAAGTAAGTGAGACAAAGTCTATCTATCCTGGCCTCAAAAGGAGCATTCTGGCTGTACTTCTTCCAAGACAGATTTATTCTTTTGGCAGCCCATGGTATTTTCAGTATTCTCAGACAGTATCAGCATGCAAATATATCCACTCTTTCTAATATTGCAAATTTAATGTTCCTCTTTCCCATCCTTATGGGGTGATTGAAAATACCCTACGTTGGATCAGGTGTGCCTTTGTCCTCAAAGGAACATCCTTGCTTTTCAACACTTTGAAGGGGTACTGAGCAGCAAATATACCAAATGAAAGACATTGATGAATGTGGGAACAGGTCCAGCATTTCCTCTAGGAAAGTGAGGGTGATGGAGCCAATTTCAATCATGCACATAGACTCCGGAGACCTGGCTCAATGATGCATATCTAACTTTATTACAGCTTTTGCAAGACTTATATAGGTTTCATTGACTAATCCAGATCATTCTTCCTGGTTCCCAAACATTTCCTTACATGGCCATGGGTTTGCAGCAAGAAAAACAACTGGCCCACTCTGTAGGTTATGTAAATGAACTGCTACTTCCGAGTAAATGTGGGGTAGCCATCCAACTGTCTTTCAACCTATTTTGTCCAATCACATTACAGGATTTTACCATCCAATCATTACAGGATCTTATCTGTTTCTATGGGGAAGTTAGAGGCATTCTGAGAGGCTGTGTTTCCGAGGTTTAAAGCAGAAGGTGAGCTGGCCTGGAGTCTTATTGCCTTAAGACTGGAGCTTTTTCCAGGAGTCATGAAAGCTTGGGATACCCAGCAACTTCCAGCCGACTCAAGACTGAAACAATCCAGGTGAGTTGGAAACTCAGGTTCCAGCTACCTAAGGGTGCAGATACAAGTGGCTTCGAGACTGCTCCAGGAGATGCAGCAGCATCCTGCCCTTTAAATGCCTTTCTTCCAGATCCACAGGTTCTGCCAAGAATGCCCCCACAGATAAAGATTATAAAAATAAAACAAGAAAAGAGAAGATAAATTCATTGCCATTGAGTCAACAGTGGCCCTCTAGGGAGCACTGCCCCTGGGTTTTTCTGAAACTGCAATTCATTACAGGACTAGAAAGACTCAGCCTTCTCCCAGCTGATGGTTTCAAACTGCTGACTTGGCAGTTAGCAGCCCAACAAATAACTACTATGCCACCAGGGTTCTGCCATAGAGATTGCTGCCTAGGAAATGATTCAACATTGTAGCAGCTTGTTGAGGTCTTCCTGCGAGGAGCCCACTTTAGGCAAATTAGCAGATGATTTCCAATTTTAGGTTTAGAACACTAAATCCGGACATGAAGGAAGATATCACCTCAGGACTTTCCAGCACATTACCCTGAAGAGCCACCAATCCTGAGGAGCCCTGTGGGTCTTTGGCTACCTTGAGATTCTCCACTCCCTTCCCTGCATGGGAGGGAGAATGCAACCGTCTCTTTCTCCTTTTAACTCTGGCAGGTGGGAGACTGCCACATCCCTGCTCCCGCTTATGGCCTTTACTGCCCAGAGACTCCAACTCACAGCCCCAGTTGATGTGTGCTGACTTTCCCTGCTACCTCCCGTTCTTGTTTCGTAATTATGAAGTTGTGACATTTGTGAATGTGGTAATCTAGGGATGTCCTGATTGGACTAGAACCTCCTCTTGCCTGCAGCCTTTTCTGCCCACCAGAAGATGTCCGCTTTTCATACTTTGGCCACAACTGGCTGTGAAGGCTCTAATACATTCTCTGGCAAGCCGCTGTGCCCACACGTGGGGGCGGGAGTGAGGGTGTGTGTGTCAGCTTTTAATTGTAACTGTCTTGCAGAGTAGTGTTGTTTTAATATCCTGTATAGATTTTTATGTAATACACTTACTTGTAGGCAGCCCGAAGCAAGAATCAATTCTGTGAAGGGTTCTTCTTTTGTTAAAAGCCAATCTTGTTTTAATGATGCATGAAGAAATATTCGAGCATTGACATTTTTCTGTCAGGTTTCTTTTGAAAAATCAATTAAGATAATACTGCTTTGACCTAGTTATCTAGTTAATGCTTATTAGGAATGTAATATGATTTACTGTCAGCATAATAATTTTTGTATCTTATCCCATTAACTTGTGCATATTTCAAAGTGTATTACACAATGGTCACTTCTTAAAATGTAATGTAGCAGAATACATTAATTAGATGGACTGGGATCATTAGTCAGCAACGATCTCATTGGTTCCTTGTATCAAATTTGTATACAATCTCTAGCAAGATATCGCATTATTTACATGCCAAAAAACCTGTCTTCAACCTGACAGTGGACCAAAACCCTTGCTTTGTGCCCCCCTCCCCCCACTAGCCTGTCCTTTCTAATTCACAGATGTTTTCACTTACATTTGATCAGTTGGGGAGAAGTCATTCTGCCTCGGATTTCAACAAAGTCCACTTGGTAAAGTTGAGGATTGCGGTCCCATGCTGAGCCATCAAGACTAGGGCCGACTTCACGTGAGCATGCCAATGGAACTCTTGGAAGGGTTTTAAAATAGGCATCATGTCACCTTCCTTCAGCCTCTTTGCGTCCACACCTGTCAACTTTGGAGCCAGAAGGGTGGAGGCCCGGGGCTGCCCCTGGGGAGTTAACCAGGACCCATCCTACCAGGAGACCGCTGGAGGGCACACCGAGGTGCTCACCTACATACAGTATTTTCCCTTCCAACTTAGAAGAGACCCACCTGGGAAGTTTCTCTTTTTCCCTTACCTGCGTCCCCTGCCTGAACTGGCACAGGTGTGAACACGTCGAGCCTGTGTTGGGACCATGTCTTCAATCTCCTGACATGGAGTCACGGGTTCATGCACAGTCTCCCGCTGACCACATTCCTATGGGTTTCTTTCATCCCAACTCTACTCCCAGTCGTTTGCCCACGAACAGGCAGAACACACGTGACCTGCTTCCTCAGATTCCATCTTTGCCTGCTTTTTTTTGGGGGGGAGGGGCGTGTGGAAGCCCTGAAGGCGCACAGGCTCCCTCTGTTTCTCCACATCTCCCCTTCTGGGTTCATCGTAGCTTGGGAGAAGCGCCTGGCACGCCATCTCCGTGGAGGGAATGGAAATGGTGGGGTGAGGTGGCACATGCTTTCTGAAGGTCAAGTACTAAAAAGACATGGCCCTCTGTACAATTCACACGCTAGAGTGTGAGCATCGAGAACGTAGTTAGTCTCTCCTAAAGGACACCCCCACCTTTCCCGGTCCCACTCCCCATCTCAATTCCAGCTTTCTAACCGCCCAGTTTCCCATTCTGGTACGTCACCTTTTCCCTGTTCCATTGGGTGTCATGTTGAATCGTCTCCGCACAGTACATCATCATGCCCAGTTTACCAGTAAAATAACAGAAGTGACCTTGTTTTTCAGACTTGAGTGATGAATTTATATGGGTAGTTGGAAGGGGACGTTCATTCTGTGCCTGGTAGCATTTTAATTAATTAAAGGGGAAAAAAAACCAACACACAAAACAATGGGCAGAGATCCGGTTTCCTGTAGGGCCCTGCATATTGTCTACCCACTCACTTAATACGCCGAGGGTTTTCTTCGGTTTTCTTTTGTCTTTGATTTCTCTCTCTCTCTCTCTCTCTCTCTCTCTCTCTCTCTCTCTCTCAGCATTTCTTGCTCTCCTGGCACTTAGGGGCCAAGGGATTGCTGATGGGTCTGAGGGACTCTGACGCCTGCAGTGCCTTGAATGGAAGTAAGCGAGCCCTGATTTGACTAATGTGATGGCATCTCAAGATGCTACCTGGGCAGGAGGCTGCAAGAAAGCGGGGGCAGAGCTTTGCAGCAAAGGCAGGCTGCACAAAGGGAAATGGAGGGGACTAGGAGGAACCCCAAATGCCGACAACCACTGTGAATGCAGCAGGAGGTGGGGGGCCGGGGCTGCTGGGCGTCCATTGAGCGCCATTTGCATATAGGCTCTTAGATTGGGACAAGGCTTTGGACATGTTACTTTTAAGCACCCAATTAATTGACTTGGCAGGGCGGCGCAATCCCTCCTCTCAGAAAGGTGCCACTGTGCTCGGCGGTTTTAATTAGATGAAATATTAATCTCGGATCGAAATGAGAACCCTGGAATTAGGGCTTCGTGATCGCCGATCAAACGCCTCGCCCCAGTGAAGAAAATGAGCAGGGCAGACGCCCACACCGCGAGCGGGGCTGTGCGTTCGCCTCTCCTGCCTAACTAGGCACTTTCCCAGTGTGGCTGAACTCTTTTGCCTTTTAACTGTGTTCACAGTTGCTATAGTGATGGCATAATTTTGTAATGGTCTAAAAATGACACTGGCATAGATACTGACAGATAGGAATTAATTCACTAACAAGTAATTATGTAGTGAAATGTTGACTGCCACGGAGAAGGTGCATGCTGACACATTTTCTGGTTTTCGGGGCTGGCAGTAACATTAGCGTTGGTCATTAGTGGTAGGCATTTGGGCGCAGGGTTGGATACAGCCTTATATGCAGACCTATTTAGTTACCTGTGTGACAGCCTTGTTCAGGACACTAGAAACAGCTGTCCCAGCCTGTATGAGCCAAAATAATTAGGGCTGTCATCTCCTCCCTCTGATTCCCCCTTCAACCTGCTCCACAAAATGCAAATACTTTGCTTTCATTGTCACATTCACCTTGACATGGATATTGCTTTCGCGCATAACTCGATGAGATGACTCAGAATTTGCATTGTTCGTTCTAATAAATTTGCTCTCCCTCCGCTGCCATGGCAGGGCCCATCAGATAAAGTCTCCTGGAGTGTCATCAATCACTGCCATTGACAGACGGCTTTTGCCTTCATTTGTTACATACGAGAACATGCTTAATTATTTGTCCTGTAATTAGTTGGGAAAATGTCAGGAAATGTCAACTCTTGTGCTCGCTCTGGAAGGGCTCGGCTTGAAAGCCCGGATGACTGAAGTGTCATTAAGGCTGCCTAACTAGACGAGGATCAGCTGGGGAAAAGTGAAAGCCCCTAAAAAAGTAATCACGCGGAGGTGTGGAAGGGAGGAAATTACCACCCAGGGCAAGATGCGAGCCCCATTAGCAAACAGTTGTATCTTCCACCAGCGGAGCGCCTCCGCCAAGAACGTACGCGGGAGCGGACCAAAGCACCCGAGCACTGCGCTCATAGAATCTCTGCCACCTTCTCATCAGCATTCCCTAAGTCAACCTTCCCTGTGTGGGGACAAGCAGGGGCGGGATGGGGGGGGCGGTCATCTAATATTTAATTGTCGATTCAGAGCTCCTTCTACCACCCAGATCCACACACTCTGAAATTCAGAGATGAAACACGAGGTAACTAACCTCTGTGATAGGGAGCGGGTGAGTGGAAGGCAGGGAATGAAAACCAGACTCCGTGTTGTCAGAGCGTCTGGCCCCAGAGAACACATCGCCCGTCCGTCCGTACCGTGCCCTGGCAATGCCAACCATACGGACACCGAGTCGTGGTTTGCGGAATGATGCCTGACAGCCTGCCGGCAGCGTGTCCACGCAGTTAGTTTGCCGGATAGATGGCTAGGCGGCTTTCACCCGGGACACGCGCACGCGAGCACATTGTTAATTTCAGCGGTGGGACGACGCAGGCAAGACCTTCCTGTTCTTCAAGCAGGGAGGGAGGCATTGGGGTGGGGTGTGTGTGTGTGTGTGTGTGTGATTTTGGAAGGAGATGTAATTGCAGTTCTTGCATCCATTTGTTTCCCGACCCCCGAGTCCCTTTCGATAGGGATTCACCTGGCTGTTTAATTGCAGTACGACCGAGGCGCTCGGCTCCACTGCCTGCGTCCGCTGTGGCAGCTGTTGCCGGGTGTCACCGCCTCGTCAGGTCTGCTCCGGATCTTGCATTTGTTAAGGAAAAAAAAAAAAACCATCTGCACATTCCACACCTCTGGCTCCGGCTCTTTCCAATATTGCCAAAATAATATGTTCATGTGAAATCTCCCACCCACCCCCCTTTTACCTAATTGAAGCATTTCGTGTCTCATGGAAAAGTAAAACCTTGTTAGTTTGCATAAGGGAGAATAATTAAGGCACCAACGCTCAACGGTTTAACTTTTCACGACTTGTCACACACAGGTGTGGCCGAGTCAATTCCGATGGGGTCAGAATGTGGTGGCCAGCGAAGGCAGTAGCGCCTTCGAGCTGGGGACTGTCTTTGGTGGCTTTCTTCCGCAGAGGCTGAGCTGCCTGTGGGCCTGACAACAGCCAGTGTGCCGAGGCCCTCCTTATTAGAGCGCACACTGCAGAAACCCAGAAAAACACACCCAAGCCCTCTTCTTTCGAAATCTCCACATATAAATAGAGGGGAGCAGGTGGAAGCTCTGTGACCTCCCCCCCCCCCCCCCCAGGTTATTTAGTCACCATTCGTTCTTAACGTTCAGAATTTGGAAGGGAGGTGGAGAGAAATGCAGCTACAATGACTCTGACTCCATTCTCCTCAAAGCAGATTCTAATTTGATCTCTGGCACTGAATTTCCGGGGTGTGCTGTGGTTAATTTTCCTTTGGGAGGGCTCACAGGGGGTCTCCTCCTGCCAACAGTACAGACAGACCCTTCTTCCCTACCCTGTTAAGGTCTGGTCTAGGTTTTCAAAGTCATGAACAGTCCAGGAAAGATTTTCAAAATTGGAGCAATTCGCTACATCAGAGAACAGCATCCTCTTTCTACCATCCTGGGATCTTGCTTACAGTTTGTTACAGGTGGGCCTTAGGCCTATTCATTTGCTAAAACAAAGAGAGCGGCCATGTATTCTCCCTGAAAAGGATGTTCTCAGATTCCACGCCGTCTCACCATCCTGGGCAGTTTGCAAAGTTGCCCTAACTTCTGGAAGGTTTCAAGACCCTTAGATAGACAGGGCTTGTGGAACAAGCTATGGCACAAATATCAAAGCAAGGACCTCCTCACCAGCCCCCCCCCATATGTTTTCTGCTCTTCTAATGGAGCCCGTGTCATACCCTGACCCCTAGGTTCTGTGTCCGTTCCTACCTTGGGGTGTAGCTATAAATGCAAAGCTCTCCTCAGCCACCTGGGTAATTGCTACAAATAAAAAAGGCACATCATGATTTATTAATAGAGATCTACGAGGGTGAATGCATTGGAAGTCTCTGAGGAATACCCAGCTCATCCTCCTCTGTACAGCTTGGGGGTAAGTGCATGCTGAGCCTGCCCGCATGCCTGGGTGGGCAAGGCGGGGCCCAGACAGTGACTGCCAGCAAGTGCTGTTCGGCCGAGCTGGGCCTGGGATCCCGCCTCAGCATGGACCTGGCTCCCTGGCATCTCAATGCGGAGGTGAAGGTTGTCCACCGGGATGATGCTCTTCGGCTCGAGGAGGGGCATAGGGAGCACAGCAGGGACAGAGGGAATGGGCAGGCCTTCTCCTGACTCTCCCCAGCTACCTGCTGCCTGCTGAATGGAAGAGGCAGCTGCTTCAGACCCTTCACGAAGACAGATGCCTTCTCAGGGAGTCTTGATAGAATAAATCATCATCATGTGGCCAGGGCACAGTTGAGCAGGGACAAAAAGCCCCGGGCGAGTGGGTTTATTTTATTATTGTTATTATTATTAATGGAATCTAGCCATTCAGAGAGTCTCCATAAAGTTGAAAAATAGGACTTTAATTAACAGTAATTGACCTACAAATATGTATATATGTACATATATATGTATTTGTGTACTGAATGTGTGTATATATTGGCATATGCATATATACTTGTGTATATGTATGCTTATGCATGTGCATTTGTGTATGCATATGTATCAGTATCTGTGTCTGCATAGGTAATGTATATATGCACATGGTAGGAGGAGGCTTCAAAAAGTTCCAGAAAAACTAAAATTCAAAAATCATAGATTTCCTTGAGGAAGTTTTTGGAGCACCCCCAACCCCAGCCCCGACTCCTCATGCAGAATATAGAGATATTTTAGCTTATCTTCTAAAGTGGTTTTCAATAGCCTGCTGAAAGAACACGATGATGATGATGATGATGATGATGATGATGATGATGGTGTTGATGGTGATGATGATGGTGATGATGATGACGATGATGTCTTGCATGAGGGAGAAGGCCAGGGCGTTTTCTTTTTCCTGGGAGCGGAGAAGGAAGCCTAGGATCGGCACAACAGCATTTGCTGATTTGTGGTCTCCGAGGCAGCAGAGGCAGGCTCTGCGTGGGCGGCAGCGATGTCTACAAGGTGTGACAAAGCTTGGTTGATGCCGGCAGTGTGGGCAGCAGGGAGGCCGGGCAAGGCAGCCGGGCAGTCGGCTCCCACAGGTCCTGGGGCAGGACACCGTGTCGATTGGATGGACCGACTCCTTAGGCGAAGGAGCGCTCGTGGAGACTGCAGTATTTTAGCATCTATAATGGGGGAGCATTACAGACAGATAAGACGGTTTGATGGCATTAGGGACAAACAGCAATACAATCAGCCTGAGACAATATATTTATGAGGGAGGGGGCAACAAACAAACAAAGACAGGGGGTCAGACAGTATCTCACATAACATTTGGGAAAAGGCTGCCAATTGTTTGGATAGCAGTACAATGCCAAAGCCTCTTAGACGGATGTTCAGTCTTTATTCAGTAATACATTATCATGCATATTTCATAGCGGGGATTACTAAGACAGAATTGTGTGTCATTTTTGTTGTATGTCTTTATAATTACACCTTGAAGCCACAACTAGATTTTTTTTCCTCCCCCCCCCTTTCCCTTAAACTACATATTCATGAAAAGCGGACTTGTAATTTGATAAAGAGGAGCCTGTGTTCTCAACTCCATTCAAACGGCATCACGAAGCAGAATTAGAGTAGGCATCTGTGTTCTTCGGCATTAATCTCCTCAAGCACATTCCAGCTGCTATGATGTGCAAAGAGGAGATAAGTCCTGGACGGACGGAAGCTGTGTGAGCCAGACAACTCTATTATTGGTTTCATAATTGCTTAATTAAACTTTTGTCACTAATCATTATGAGGGCAATAGAGCTGTTAGACTGGCTTCTGTTAAGCAAAAATCAATAAACGGTTGGAGTTAATTTCGCCGTATTTTTTGTCCTGCAAATGAAATTCATTGCTGCCGGTTGGTGATCTGTGTGGCTGGTCCCCGGCTGATATGAACAGCCATCACCATTTGAATTGAGGGTATTCAGTAGCACATGAATATGAACAAATGGCAAACATAAATCTCGTGCATGAAGTACACCTTCTATCCCTTTATTATGGAACAATTGACCCATCTAAAATGAATTCTAATGCCAGGAAAGCGTTTAGATTTAAATTACACCATGGTGTTCTGGATCTGAAAGATGACGGCATAAAAAAGATTAATATGCTAATTATTTTTCTCCTTACTTTTTTTTTCCTTCCCCCTTCGACATCCATGGTGGGGTATTGTGAGGCGTGTAAATAAGATGACTGTTTTGTCAAGAAATGGCTCTGAGGCACACTTGATGCCATTGCAATTTAATTTGTTTATTCAAAACCTCGCTGTGGATTTTTTAACTGTGTTTGCAATAACACTTTATTTTATTTTATTTTATCTGCTCCCCCCACCCCCTCCCCTTCCACCTAATGTTTTCCTTTCACCAAGACTTCCTGAAGTAAGTAGAGCATGTTTTTGTTTATTGAAAGAGATTTAATGGTCTTATGAATGATGCTCTCCTTAACCAAGGCTGCATTTAAGAATTCCTGCCCAAACTTCACTTTGCTTCAGTGGTCTTCCTGCAGAGCTCCGGGGATGGGTCGGTGGGGCCTGTCCGCCCTCTCTCTTTTGTACTGGGCAAGAACACGGAGAGGAACAGGCTGGAGGGTTTGTTATTTTATGCACTGTTCATTTGCCAAGTTATCTAGGACCCCCCCCCCCAAATAGTCTTATCATGAGAAAGGTCAAAGTATCAAATAATAGGCCAGCCTCACTCCCCAGCTTCCTGGATGTGTGCTAATACCGAATCCCTCGGGGGTGGGAGTAGGGGTGGGAGGCTGGGACACCAGGTAGACTCTGCTGTTCACCCTGTTTCTGTTCTGTTCATGCATGCCTTTTGGCAACCCCCCCTCCCCCATCACGATGGCAGAAGCTGGAGGAGGGGAAGGAGGAAAGGGGCTTTCCTGAGATCTTGTTTTCTAGAATACCCTGTCCTGAAAGCCCCACGGTGCTCCCTGGGCTGAATGCACCCAAGGCACGAGGGGTGTAGAGGAGGAGAGCGATGTGGCGTGCAGGCTCAACGTGGGACAGATGGAGCCATGTCTGCAGTTGTTGGGGAGTTGCCAGGGCCTGGGATCCATTGAAGACAGAGCATGGGGTTTCTTCTTTTTGTGAAAATGATGAGAAGAGAGAGAGGGAGAGGGAGAGAGAGAGAGAAGCTCTATGCCATGCATTGCCCTGCCTACCTAAAAGAAATAACACTTAGAAGTAGGAATTCAGAATCAGACTCAAGACAACGCTGCTGCCAAGCAACACCACCACAGCACACAACACCCATCCCTTCCTGAGACTGTCACATCCTAGGCATATTACGACCAAGTGGCTTTTCCTTCACCAGCAAAACAGGCCTCATATCCATTGGTACACCGTTTGGAGGCGCTGAAGTCCAATTCAGCCAGCACAGCTACCTGCAGAATCTTGGAAAGACTGTTTCTCTCTTCTTCCAGATGCTTCTCAGAATGGCTGAGGCATAATAGGTGTTCAATTTAAGCTCCCTTTATGAATGGATGGACTGGAATATCACAGATGGCTAGCTTGCATTCTCAGATGGGCTGTGGTGGGGTGGGGGCTGCGGTGTCTGGCATGGCAGTTCACCCCTTTTTTTCCCAAAGCCGGCTGCAGTTTATTTATTTATTTTTAGTGTGTAAATTCTCATTGCCAGTCTCCCGGAGAAGAGTGCCTACAATGCTGGTACCAAGACACCAAGCTCAGTGAGAAAGACCCAGAAGATACAGGTCTCATCCTGCCCAAACCCACCCAGCTGGCTCACTAAACCTGCCCTCAGTTTCTTTCTTTGTCAGTGTTCAAATGGTTCAAATGGTTGTCCAGCGCACGCTCTCCTCAATGACAGTCAAGGAGCCCAAGTTCCAAGCGTGACCCACCCTCTCGGTGCTGCTGTGCTGCTTATCAGAGACATCTGCAGATGGAGGGAGGGTGAGAGGTGGGCAAATCCTTTTCTAAGAAGAAAAATGCCCAACATCTCAAGAGCAGTTCCTCAAGGATGCTTATGCCTGAGCCTTGAAACAAATTTTTCCAAATGAAAAGAACAGACTCTTAGGAAATATCATTTCAAATCACATGTAGATTAAAAGAGGCACTGCCGTGCATACTGGGATTTTAATTTTCATTATTGCATTCATTATATGATTTAAATGAGATTACGGTATAAGAGTCACTGTACTTGGTGATTAAATGAAAATATTTAAATGCCCAGAAAATCTTTCCGATGATTCTTTTATAAAACTGCAACGTATTCATTGAGACATGCATTATGTATTGAGTTTGAGAGCTCTATAAAGCTTGAATAAAGATATTATTGTCCTCCGAGAACACCTACAAGTAAAAGGGATTAGAAACCTTTTGACTGGATTGAATCCAGCACAGGGGGTGAGACTGGGTAAAGCCTGTGGTGAGGGCCAAAGGAAGCAAGCGTGTCCTCTGGAATTTTCCTGACAGACTTGATACACAGGTCAGTCCCCAGAAGACATTCTTACTGATAGACCCAAAGTACCTTGACTTTCTATTTGGGAAACAGTAATATTTTCCTTTTCTACCTGTGGCCCAAGAGAGACTCTCCCTGAATGTTAGCAAGTGCACAGGACACACTGCGTGACAATGAAAGGTAACTGAAGGTCTCTAATTCTTTTATTTTTTAAAAAACTCAATAGTTGAAAGCATTCAACGTCACCCCCGTTCAGGTTCATCTTTACTCCCCTTTGCAAAGGCTCCTTTTCTGCACGCTGCTCATCCTCTGACAGGTGGAATTGATCTTCATTTATCGTAACAATTTCGCTACAACTCTGCTGAAACTCAGCCTGGACGCTGGAGCAGAAGGAAGACTCACCTGTGGACAGCACCCCCAAGCAGTTCCCAACAGGGAAGAATGTTTCCAAGGCCGGACCCAATTTGTGCAGTCGTTGCTGGGCTTCTACCAGGGATTTGATTCTAACCTGTGCCCCCTTTGTAGTGAGTCTTGGGACATTAAAGCAGAAAGTTATTCACTCTCTTTCTCTAGAATTGATAGATAGTTATTGAAACACCCTCCACACCCCAGTGAGCACTAAGGGGAGCAAAGCAACAAAGTTCTGAGGAACACCAAAGACAGACTTGAAGGCCAGGCTGTGACACCCCAGCAGACTCAATCAGAAAACACTCATAAGGGCCAACAGTCAGATGTGGAATTGCTTGAAGGCTTAGCATTTTGCTGTTGGTTTTTCTTTTTCTCTTTATTTTTTTTTTGGGGGGGGGCATCACTGCCCTGGTGGGAGTAGGTAACCTAGCCTTGCTCCTGGAGAGTTGCTGCTGGATTTGAACCGCCAACCCTGTGGACCGCAGACCCGCTCAGCCCCCTTTATTTTTCGTTCTGTTGTATCTCCTTTTATTGTCTTCTTTTTTGTTATGTTTTGCTCTGCTTTGTTTTTTTGCTGGTATTATTGTCTATGCATGTCTATCTGGATAAAATAGGTGGGATGAACAATCTGGAAGAGAGAACAGTCAAACTGACAGTTCCAGAGGGACGTAGAAGAGGGAGAGGTGGGGAAAAAGGAGAGGAGTGCCAAAAAGCCTAGGGACCAGGGAAGAATAAGTGATCTAAAATGGAGGAGGGCATATGATTCAGGGGGAGGGGAAGGTTTCTATCAAAGGCAATATAGCCAAGAATGATCAAAACCCCAATATAGGCCAAACATGATGATAAGATGAGAGGAAAAGAGGAAAGAACTGGGAAGCATAGGACAGTTCTAAACAGGCAATCATGTGTATATAAATATATTTATATACAATGACAGGGGAATAGAGCTATGGACATATATTTATTTGTAAAACAGATGGACTTTGAGTTTCCATTCAAGTATTCCCTCAATGCAAGAACAATTTGTTCTACTAACACTGCACTCTGTGGTGTTCACCTTCCTTGACAGAATTGTTGAAGACAAAATGGATACATAAGCAAATGTGGTGAAGAAAGCTGATGGTGCCCAGCTATAAAAAAAAATACAGTATTTGGGGTCTTAAAGGCTTGAAGATAAAATAGTGGCCATCTAGCTGAGAAGCAACAAAGTCTACATGGAAGAAGTACATAGGCCTGTGAGATCATGAGGTGTTGATGGGATCAAGTATCCGGCATCAAGAACCCAAAACAAAACAAACAAAAAGCATATCAATGGGAAGGAAGGAGAGGGTAGAGAGTTGACCCAAAGCTCATTAGTCAATTAGACACCCTCCTGTCAGAAAAGCCACAGGGATTGAAGAGCCAGCTAGGGTGCAGTATAACACTGATGAAACACATAATTTCCCTCTAATTCTTTAATGCTCCCCCACCCCCACTACCATGACCCCAATTCTATCTAACCATTCTGAGGAGACCAGAACATGTTTACTGGTACAGATAAGAGCTGGAAACACAAGGAATCCAGAAAAGATAAATCCATCAGAGACAATAAGGGGAGCAGTGATACTTGGAGTTTCCATTCAAGTATCGGAAGGTACAGGTAGATGGGCAGTAAGGGAGAAGCAACCATAATAATCAATGGATGGCCTCCACTCCAAGGGGATGGACAGCAGAAAAGTGGTTGAAATAAAAACGATGAAAAAAAAGAATAATTCATAAATTATCAAGGGGACATAGGGGAGGGAGGGAAAGTAGAGGAGGGAGAGAAGGAGGAGGAACTGATGTCAGGGGCTCAAGTGAAAAGAAAATGTTTTGAAAACAATGGTGACAACATATGTTTCTGTGTTTGACAAAATGGACAAACATATGGATTGTGATAAGAGTTGTCAGATCCCCCAATAAAATAAAATTAAAATTAAAAAAATAAAGAATTACAAAAGCAAAAGAAGGAAAAGAGGAGGGGGAAGGGATGGGAGAGGAGGTGAGGGGTGGGGTGGGAGAAAAGCAGAAAGGAGAGCTGCTATACTTTTATATGAAAGAAAAAGAAGTCTATTTAGCTCATTTTTGGTCTGTTAATCTGAGTTCAGAATGGTCATTCTTTATTTTTGTGTTAGTCTGGGTAGATTAGAGAAACAAATTCATAAACATGAATGTGTATAAAAGGGAGAGGTTTATATACAAGACCAATTGTACATTAAGAAAGCATCCTAACCCAGTTCAGTCCAAGGTCATAAATCTGCTATTAGCCCGTATGTCTTATACCAATCTATAAGTCTTCTTCAGATTCAGGGAGTACATATAATGACACCAGGACAATCTCAGGCCAGTAAGTGCTGAGTCTTGTATATCCAGTGGTGGTAGAAGCATCAGCACTGGCAAGGAAGGGCTTCTCTGAGGCTTCTCAAGCATCTCTGCACTGGCAGGAGTCTCTAGGTGGGATTTTCAGCTTCAGAGATCTGGTTCCATCAGGGTAAGGCCATGTGTGGCTTCTTCTCGGGATAGCTTGCAGGGAGTCCGCCTTGTGTCTTGTCAGTAGAGCATCTCCAAGGGACTGAGCCCCAAGTCTCTCACCTGCAAGGAGGAAATACGGCCAGATTTCCCAGAATTCTCAGAGAAAGCCATACCCACACAGAGGTCTCATTGGCTATCTCCAGATTGAGAGGCTTGACCCCACCTCTACACTCCCAATTCTCAAATTGACACCAGAATAAGTGACTGTCACAATTTTATTTTGAATTTGGTGCACACTGTTCCATTTATGACTGTCTTGCTGGGGGAAATTTGGAAGACCAATTGACACTTCCACGGAACCAGAGGTAGCAAGGGGCAGTGCTGTGGAAAAAAGCATTGTCGATCATGGTGATTCTATTCTTGAGTTAAGAGAATGCCACCAGCTTCTCCCACCCCATCTCAAGCCTTCCAGGGTAATCCTCAGAACCTCCCACAAGTGGACCCACGCTCTGTGTTCCTCAATATCACATCCAACTTCCCCATTGCTGCCCGGCACTTGGGACAGTGCCATTACCCTGACCCAAAGCATTACCTTCAACCTCACTCTGGTCCCTTCTCCATCCACCCTTCCCTGTCTCTCAGCTTCCTCAGACACAGGAGTCCATCAAGGTTAATGCACAATGCCATAAAAAACACAAACACACACACAAACAAGAAAGCATGCACAAAAGAAATTAGACATGCATTGCATTGCTATTTTTGATAGGGAAAGTAAAATATCTTTTCTCACAAACTTTCTGAAGCCCCTCCCTAGGTTATACCATAGATTATAAAAGGTTTTCTGCAGCTTCCCAGCATTCCCAGTGTGCTGATCTTTATTAAGCATCGCATACCGTTTATTTTTAGGGCATATTTTAAAATAGGTTTTTAAGTGCCATTGAGTGAGTACTGACCCATAGCAACCCTGTGTAGGAAACACTGCCCGGTCCTGTCAGTGACAGCCATTCATTAAATATAAGTATTGTAAGTTTCAGAACAGGCAAGGGGCAGTTCTACCCTGCCCTATGGTGCTGTGATGAGCTTGCATTGACTTGCCGACAGTGAGTTTGTTGTTGTTTGTGGTTATATCTTTCATCACACTATAGAAGAAGAATAAACAAAGTAAATTAAAATATCACCTAGCAATGAGGCTGCCAGTTCATGGCTGAACCGTCCAGGCGCCTCTTAAAAATGGAAGCGCTACCTTGTTCAAAAGGCACTCTGTTGATGAAATGGCGGTACATTGGGTCCCTAATCACCCAATTTTCAGTTTGGACCCACCTGTAGGTCCTCGAGAGGAGCATGAGGCTGTCTGCTCTTATCAAGCTTTCCAGGCTTGGGAACCCGCTGAGTTGGCCTACCCTGTCCTATGGAGTTCCTGTGAGTTGCCACCCACTTGATAGCAGTGAGTTTGGAAGGTAAAACATTTTAGCTCTCTCTCTCTCTCTCTCTCTCTCTCTCTCTCTCTCTCTCTCTCTCTCTCTCTCTCTCGTGCCCATCCCTTGACAGAGAAGAGACTGGTCCTTGTCAGGAAGCAACTCAACAGGTACCGTCTGTTGGCTCTGGGTGCGAGTCTGGTTCTTGCAGGGGCTCACCCTAGTCCCAGCCAAGGGGATGGTTGCCTGGATAAGAAACCCACCTTTTCCTGTAACCCAGAGCCATCCTGACAGGACTTGGGACTCTCTGTAGACTCATGTGGTGTTGGGAGGCCACCAGTGTCTGGCATGCCTCTCCTGCTTTTTTCCCACTTCCAAAGATACATCACAGTTACTTGGTCAATGAGCGCCATGCTCTTTTAAGGAAGGCTTTTCCAACAGCCTATTGGAGCCAGTGTTTATTCATGGAAACTCCCGGAGCATGGCAAGCATGAAAACACGGTATTAAATGTGGAAACTTTAATTTTCATCTCATTAAGAGGGCATGGATTGAATACTAATTATGAAGAAGCAAGATCAAACGAAATAGAAATGGCTGCCCCAGGTAGCCCAGAGAAACTGCCCAGGGTCTGGCAGTTACGTCTCTAATGAAATGTGTTAATAATTCATCTGTGTTAATGACTGGGGTGCACAATATTATAAAATCATTGCAGATGGCCTGCGTCTGAGATGCTTCCGCAGAAGACATGGTGTGGGGGGCATGCAGGGAAGAGGTTTTTAGGGATGCAATTTGCCAGCTCTTTACTCGCTGCTGTTGGGTAGATTCTGACGCCCAGGGACCCAGTAGGACAGGGTAGAGCTGCCCCTGTGGGGTTCAGAGACGATAATGCCACCCAAAGGGGAGCAGCCTGTTGGAACCTGAAGGCCTGGTGGTCAGCAGCACACTGAGCAACTCACGAGTCAGGTGTCTCCCAGGCCCAACGTGGTGGATCTGAGAACCAATGTTTCACTCCCCTCAGAAGGAATCCAGTCATTCCCAACTCCACCTAGGGTTCACGTATAAGGAGACAGTTGGAGTGTGGTTGTCTGTCCACCCCAAATTCCCATCCAGGCTTTTTCCAGACTCTTCAACAGGCGTGTGAGGCAGAGACAATCTTCTGAGTTTCTTCAAACTTTGGCGGATGCTGAAACTGGGAGCCCTGATGTGGTTATGTGTTGAGCTGCTAACTGCGAGGTCAGCAGTTCGAAACCACCAAGCAATCCACTGGAGAAAGAGGAAGCTTTCTACTCTCCTCAAGGGTTAGTCTCTGTGTGTGAGTGAAGGGAGACAATGTACAGTGTCAGATATGAAATTATAATAATAGCATACACGTGATCAAAGGCTCGTGTAGAAAATGTTTTGGAAATGATGATGGCAATATATGTACAAATATGCTTGACACAATTGAGGTATGGAATGTTGTAAGATCCCCCAATAGTATGTCAAAAAAAAGTTATTCTAGGAGTTTCAGTCTCAAACACACAAGGCAGATCTCTCTTGTTCTTCTGTGTCACCATGAGTCAGAATGGACTCTAGGGCACTGAGGTCAGTATGGTTTCCCTGGAGTGCCTGCCCAGGAACTTGTCTCCCAGCTGAATGTGGCCACTCTCCCTGCCCAAGGATTTCTGTGCTCCCAGAGGTCATAGTAGGGACTGAGCCCTGGAGTCCTGAGTCAGGTTGGGCTCTATGGATCACAGCTTCAACCACCAGTGGTCCCAGCATCTCTCTTTAAAGGCATAGCTGGCCTATTTAGCATCCTGCCCTCTGCCTTGGCCCCAAATGCTCTTGTTCTCTGTCTTCTTGGGGAAGTTGGTCTCCTTCCTGTGCTGCCAAAAGCAAGAGATCAAAAGTTCCACACACCACCCCCACTCCCCACACCATGGGAGCCAGTGGTTTCTGGGACTCAAGGACCTCCATTTATCATTCTCAGAGTGGGGAGCGGGTTCCTTTAGGGAGAAGCAGACGGGCGCCCCCTCCAGCCCTGCTGCACAGTTCTGCTGTGTGCGACAGGCTGAGGCTTGTCCTCTGCACAGGGAGCCTGGTGTTCTGGACCACATGAGTGTCTTTGTGATATGTGCGGTTCTGTCTATCAGAAAAATACCCCGACAAGCACAGGTATTTATCAAATTGCCTCCAAACATGCAGGTTAGAATGGGGCCTTCGCAGCCAAACGTGGGAAGGCAGGCTGGTCTCCTTCACACCAAAATCACTTAATGATAGTTAAGATCGGAGCCTAATCTCAGCAGCGCCCGCTTAATTGCAACTTTTTGAAGTCTGTCTGTGCTCTGGGGGGATGGATGGTGGCTTCAGCACTATTCAGGTGGTCCTTGAACTCTGGCTGCAGGTTAAATGGGTGCTTGACACAAGGGAGGCAGGACACCCAAGGGAGCCAGCTTTGGTTTCCACTTGCTCTCATTCTCTCTTGAAGAGAGGGGCCTCTGGCTCAAAGTCCATGGTACTGCCTTAGCCCTGAGCTGGGGCAGGTGGCCACTACCCAGCCTGAGAACAAGCCAGGCCCTGACCTCAGAACAAGCCTGTCCCTCGCTGGGAACAACAAGGCTGACCCAGCAAATGAGAAGTTTGGTGGTTTGGCCCCACTGGCTGCTGCATGACTTAAACAGGTTGCCCTGGGTATCAGGGAAAGGCACAGGGAATTGTATAGGGCAGTTCCAATCCCATTGGTCTGGGCAGCATCTCCTGGACATGAGTGGTTTGGCTTGTATAGAGTGAGAATCATAATGGGATGTTGTCTGAGGGAGAGAGGGAGAAGAGAAAGGGTGCAGGGAGAGAAAGAGAAGGTGGAAGGATGGGGAGGGAGGGGGAACAAGTGCTTCCTAAAAAATTGACTATAGTAATTTCTCACAATTAATATATTTTCCATAGATGGCTAAGTGAAGGCGGCTGTGGGATAACTTTGTTTAAAAACTCTCTTGCTGTGTTGTGTTGTGTTTTACTGTGAGATATATGAATAAAGCAAGCAAACAAAATACACAAAATGCTGTTGATTTAAATCCCTTCCCCCCCATTTAGCTGGTCTGTTTTGATTATGTTGAAACAGGTTTAATGATTAAGAATTGTCCAAAACAGATCCTCAGATGGCTCAGACTGGAATTTTCTAGTCAAAATCCTAAAATTACCCACAGATTAAAAGCATCGCTAACATCACTAGCTCTTCCTTAAACGATGTCTATCAATTTAGATAACTGAAATTGCAGCACAATTTAGCTTTATGCATACATGCTAGAATTACTAATTATATAATATATCATTTGAATCTCAGAGAACCTTTGGATCCCATAGCCTAGAAAATTTAGAAATGTAATTTTAATCTTAGAATTCTTCATGCATTGAATATTTTATTTGGTTTTTGGAGCAAAACACTATGCCTTTTTGTTTAGTTTTGTTTTTTTGAGTTGGGAATATTTTTTTCTCCCTCAGAAGAAACATGGCTTAAGGGTTTCATTGGTTGGGGAATTGTCTTAATTAAAATTATTCATATGAACTGTTACAAGTATCTAATGTGTTGACTTTGCTCTTTGTCGCATTAATAGGTGCATCATTGGTATTGACTTCTTTTGCTGGGTTTTGCAAACCGTCCATAGATAGGAAGTTGGATTGGTTCTCTTCTCTGCTGTTAGGGACTTAGCCATAGGTTGATGTTTGGGGCCCCTGTCTTGTTCACCCAGGTTGGAAAAGAGGAACTGGGTTGGAAAAGAGGAACTGGGCAGGCTGGAGGTAAACCTGGAACTTCAGGGCACAAG
Source organism: Nesogale talazaci (assembly GCA_004026705.1). NCBI lineage: Eukaryota > Metazoa > Chordata > Mammalia > Afrosoricida > Tenrecidae > Nesogale > Nesogale talazaci. Next base: position 449,716 of record PVJH01000089.1, read on the forward strand.
CCTGCCTGCTTCAGTAGGTTGATTCCAAGCACCCACGCTTATGATCGTCTCCCACCCCTAGTCCATCTGGTGGGAGAAGATGTAGACAAATGCACACCTCTGGGTAAAGAGCAGTGCCACCTGTGCCCACCGCCCCTCACAGTGATGACAAAGCCTATCCTGAGGCCAAGTAGTCTGTGATATCAGAAATATATGTACTATCTGTAATAACTTTTTACTGTGAATGTACAGTGGTCACCTCACAATTGCCTCTCAGCATAAAAACATTAACCCTTTGATTGAATAAGGAGCCCTAGTGGTGTAGTGGTTATGGATTGGGCTGTGATCCCCAGGTTTCACAGTTTGAAATCATCAGCTGCTCTGCTGGGAGGAAAACAGAGCTTTCTGCTCTAGTTAACAAGTTAACATTTATAGTCTCTGACGCTCACCAGGGCAGTTCGGCCCTGTCTTATAGGATTGCCGTGAGTCAGTACAGACTCAGTAGCAGTGAGTTAGAGGTTGTTTTTGCTTGTTTGTTTCGTTTGTTGATTAAGTAAGTGGCCCTTCTTCCACTGCGCTTGTAGGAGGTTCTGCAATGATGCGATGGCTTCAAGAAGAGATGCCGCCCAGAGATGGAGTGGGCATTAATTACAGCCCTGCCAAGAGCCGATTTTTGTCTTGTTCCCTTTTGTCTTGGAGAGGACTGTCTCCACTTCAAAGGATGCTTTACATTCGAGTCTCTTCTCCATGGCAAAAGCCAGTGTTAAAAGACTGGGATTACAACAAGAGTTCTGCTGTTAAATGCCTGAGCTCATCTCTGCACAAACTCCCAGTGGTTAATGACATACATAAACCTATCATCGTTTTCAAGACTGAGCCCGTTTTAAAGTTCAGCCTGGGAATTCGCACACCTTTGTTGAAAGACGAGGACAATTGTCTTTTGATTTCCTTACCCTAAAAGGCTCAAGAGACCTCGTTTTCCCAGGTCTTGACAAATAGGTTGCTTCTGAAATAGGTAATTAATAGCTCCAGATCTAATCAAGATTGAGACTTGCTGTTAACCTCAGAGGTCATGCCCATTATGGACCTGGTGTCCAGTCCCATTTTGCATTCATTCTTCCACTCAATATCAAATGGGTCTCTCCCATCCATTTCTGATCAAGATCTTTTAGGGATGAGTGTTTTGACACTACCTGGATGGTACATCTATAAATAGACCAAACATAGGCAACAGGGGGTGGGAGGAATCCTAGTGGATTGGTGTAAGTTCTGTCATCAGACGCAAACAGTTCGAATTCTACCTATCCAGTACTCATCTTTCTAGACTGTGAGACTCTACTCCAAGCAGACTGGCATGCTTTTTCATATCTTTGGACTATTTAAAAATCAACTTCACCCTCTCTCTCTTTTTAGAGTGGAGTGATTATTTCAACTCTCCCTACCCACATCCTCTTCCTTACCTTCTGTCTTTATCAATGCTTTTCTAAGACAATGTATATACCGACTTCCCTACCAGGCTTCCGTCTCTCATAAAATGCTATGTCAAAGCTGCTTTATGCAATTGTTATTATTTTTATGGAGATTACTTTAGTGATAGAAGAACATCTGCCATTCAAATGGGCTATGAAGTTTCAATCACCTGGCAGTAATTGGGCAATTGTTCACTCCTCTCTTATTAATATTATTCATTTCTGAATTTGTCCATCACACTTAAGAGAATTATGTCACTATTTTTGGTTAATCATCCTGTGTCTGACCTAAGCGGAAAACTTTCAGAAACTAGTATTTGGTTTTTCTTTGCCGTATTGTGTGTGAATGTGTACACACATGTGTGGAGATGCACACGTGTACATACACATGTGTGTACATGCCCACAAGGCTATGCCTCCGATGATTTCCATGTTGCCTGTTAGGTACTTGTGCTTGTCATGCAGGCTGCTGGATCTGCTTCAACATCTATCTGTACAATTCCCATCTGTGGGAATGGCCTCTTCAGAACTATTGCCTTAAAAAACAGGACTGTGGAATTCACCCACGTTGGAGTGCGGCCATCCAGCGTGGTAACTGTCTCCAGAGCTTGCGGGGGCCCCTCCCCGATGAAGAGGAGGCTTTCTGATTTCTGCCTGCCACACAAAAGATGGCTTTGCTCAGTCTTGACTTGGGTGCTCACAGCCCGAGCGCAGTGAGGGATCCTTCTCAGCTGCTCCTCGTCCCCAGTAATTAGCCTGTGACGGAGGCTGCCTCTTGTGGCTCTGCCTGTGAGAGACATTTGACACAGCAGACATCAGAGGGATTTTTCAGGAGGCTCTTGTGGCGTCCGAATGGCTCTTAATTAACCACTTAGGTATCCTCCTTCACTCCCCTGCTTGGCACTTTCCAAATGGTAGGGGTTGCACCGTGGATCTAAGCACCAGGGAAGCAGGCTATCAAAAGATCTTGTAAATGAAGGCTTGTGTAAATTATTTTTAATGATTCCCTCCTGGCACTTCATTATGTTTGTAGTCACACGCAGGCACTTCAGAGATGGCTCATCTTCTGCGAGGTCAGCTGCAGGACCACCATAACTAGCTGCAGCCAGTAAATGGCTTATTAATTAGCGCACTGATTCTACATTGCTAAGAGCTCTGATGTATGGAGCTAGAATTGTAATTGTGTAGAATCGAAATAATAAGCCATCGCAGGCCTCCTTATGCAAATTGGCATATTATAAAATCATTACCTATCTAAACACTGGGTTTTAATAAGAATTACAATGATGAATTTTATGATAATTGACACTCAAGTTCTAATCTCTTGGATTTTTATCATTTTGGTGGTTAAAGTGTGTTTCTAATTAAATGTTGCTGGAAATGCAAAAGGATTGCTTAACAATCCCGTTCCATTCTTTAGTTCAAATCAGGTTGCTCTCTTTGGTCACTGGCAATCGGCCTTATTGGTAATAAGATATGTGACATTATGTAACACTTGTGTGCAGTAAGATGTTTAATCATCACTTAATTTTTTTTTCTAGCTTGGACGAGTGTGATTTTGATGACGATAGATTGTCAGCCATGAGACAAAGGCTAAATGGCATTGAGCTTGAATCCTAGAGTCAGGGTAATTTATACTAAAGAGGTAAAACCCTGAATAAATATTACATGTTTAGGAGAACACATGGTGTTGGAATGGGATGCTCAATTTAAAAATAACGATGGTATCGATAGCAAATCTGTTAGTTTCCCAAATCTACTCAACATAGTTTAGTTCCAATATATTGTTTTAATATCCCTTGCAAATGTTTTGATATATATATATATATATATATATATATATATATGACATCATGTTTCAAATGACGGTGGGAAAAAAAACATAATCAACCAAAGAAGACTGACTCATCACCAGAATGTGTGAGTAGGCCATCTGAACATTCAGCAATTTAACCTCATCAGCAACCCTTGATCTAAGTGGTATTGCCTGGGTTTTTCTTGGGAGACTAATAATTTGCGTGTGGAGGAAGTATTTTCTATTTTTTGTGATGCTGAATTTATCTTAAAGGACAGAGGAAAGCAGAGTTATTCATAAATATTATGTGCAGAAAACTGAATTTTTTTGTTGGAATTAAAACATGAGATAAAAATAGCACATTTACCATGGCAGGATAGAGGACCAACAAACAAAAGTCAATAGGATTCCTGTACACTGATGAATAAAACTCCAAAAAAGGAATCAAGAAAATAAAACCGGGGCTGAGCCCTGGTGGCGTAGTGGTTGTGCGCGGGACTTCGGCCCACTGGGACGGAGGTTCAATTCCAGCACTGGGGCTGGGCCTCCTACTCCCACCACCGGAGAGCAGTGATGCTCCCCCCCCCCCAAAAAAAAAAAGAAAGAAAAAAAAAAGAAAATAAAACCATTCACACTAGCCACACAAAAGATGAAATACTTAGGAATAATAAACATAACTAGAGAAATAAAAGACTTTCACAAAGAAAACTACAGAACGCTGCAACAAGAACCCCAAAGAGACCTACAACAAATGGAAGAATATTCCATGTTCATGGATAGGAAGGATTGATGTTGTAAAAATGTCAATATTGGGCTGAGCTCAGGTGGCGTAGTGGTTGTGCGTGGGACTGCGGCCCACTGGGACGGAGGTTCGATTCCAGCAGTGGGGCTGGGCCTCCTACTCCCACCACCGGAGAGCAGTGATGCCCAAAAAAACAAAGAAACAAACAAACAAACAAACAAAAAGTCAATATTACTCAAAATGATCAACAAACACAACACAATAGACCAATGTATCAGGTTTTTTTGGTGGCTACTTTCTCCAAAGTGGGTACCCAATTCCTTCTTCATTGTGTTGTCTATTCTTAGTTTTGAAACTCTGCTTAAATCTGTTCACTTTGGGTGACCTGTTGGCATTTGAAATACTAGTGACACTGCTTCCAGCATCACAGCAGCACACAGGCCACCATAGTATAAAAAAAACAAACAAACCAAAACGACAGATTAGTGGTGGCACCCAATGATACTTTACAACAGCAAAGACCAACGGAACAGTCTAGAAAACCAAGAAATAAATGTACTCACAGAGAATGAATCTTCAACAAAGGGCTAGAAAATATTAAATGGAAAGAGATCATCTCTTCAACAAACAGTGCTGGTAAAACTCGGTTTTTAGCTGCAGAAGAATGCACGTTTCATCCCATGTACAAAAGAAACTCAAAGATGGGTCAGAGACCTAAATGTAAATCCCAGAGGTATAAAGATTATCAGTGAGAAAATAGGGACAACAAACTTAAGGGTCCTATTTCAGGGCATAACCTACTACAAAATATTATGAAGGAAGAATTTGCAGTAGAAGACAAAATAAATTACTGGGACTACTGAAAATTAGACACTTCAATGCATTAAAAAAAAAAAGCATGGGGTTGTCAAAAGAATAAAAAAAAACCTCTCCTGAACTGGCAAAACAAACTTTAGCAATGATACAACAGACAAGGGGCTAATCTCTAAAGTGTTTAGGAATTTATAAAACCTTAATTAGAAAAATAAAAATAATCCAATTAAAAAGTGGGCAAAGTATATGAACAGTCCACCAAAAATAACATCCAAATGTCTAGCATGCCTGAAAATGCAACCTTAAACTGGCAATGAAAACCCAACTAAAAACCAAAACAAAACAGTAAACAACAGATGCTGGAGATGTAGGAGATATTGAAATGCTCATACATTGCTGGTGGGTCTGAATATATGTACAGCAACTGTGAGAGTGATATGACTCGGACAACAAGAGTAGAAGTTTTATATGAACCAGTAATTCCTAACAATGTAAGAGCCATGCATGACATATGCACCCCTGTGTTAATGGAAGCATTATTAATAATAGCAGTAAGTTGGAAACAGCTCAAGTAAGTGTCTATCAGTAGAATAATGGTTAAGAAAATATGGTTCATACACACAGTGAGATAATATGCATCCTTAATAACAATGATGAAAGTATGAAATACCTCATGACATGGGTGGGCCTAGAGAATATTACGCTGAGTGAACTTGATCAGTCACAAAAGGACAAGAATTACATGAGACCACTACTATAAGGATAAGAAGTAAGATAAAGACTTGCATGCCAAGGGGAACAGATTTTTAGGGGCTCTCGAGTGAAGGCGAGCAAGGCTGGGAAGATGAAGCAACAGACAAGAAGGCTGAGAGCTATTGTCTAGGGTGAAAGGGAAGATAGAAATCCATTGAAGGAAAGAGCAACCATAGAAAGGGGAGGGGATAGATGGGTTGGGAGACTTGGTGAGTGGTTTGAACTATTGAATGGAGAGCTGATGATCTGACAGGTAAACCCTCATTCTAATTCACAACAAAATTGTTTATTAAAAAATGATACAACATAAAAGAAGTATTGTTTTAGGAGGTGCATGTTGCATCTTTTTAAAACCAGAAGACACAGAATTAGTTATTTATGTTTGTGAACACATTGCCTATCAGAACCCATGCCCACTGCCGTTGACCTCATTCTGACTTCTAAAATCCCCATAAGACAAAGTAGAACTACATCATAGAGTTTCCAAGGCTGTAATCCTTACAGGAGCAGACTGACTGACTTTTTCTCACAGGGTGGCTGGTGGATTTGAAAAGGTGCTCTTTAAAAAAAGAAGAAGAAAAGGGAGATCTTGGAGAACTACCAACTGCTTGCCGTCAAGGACTATGGAAAATGTTACAGATGACATAAGAACACTTAACATGTTATGTATCCTCATTAATACTCCATGGGACACTCAGGGATAGGTACTTTAAGCCAGAAGTATCCCATCTCTATCTCCCAGTGACTGGAAGCCAACTTCTACAGGGATTTTAGACAGATGATCAGGAATAGACCTGGAGAGGCCCCTGGGGCTGCTTCCTGGGAGCATGACCAGCCTGACAGAAACCAATCTTTGCTATTTCCTCCATTGTTCTTTTCTGTGCATTCCCCCAGGAGAGCTCACTGACCCCACTGTGCTCCTCCACATACGGGCAGCTGTCCATGATGGTACGCCGGTGGTTCTCACAGTTCCTCACCCTAAACAGACTCTATTCTCTTCCCCTCCTCCATCTTCTGCCTTGGCACCCAATCATCTCCCTGGGAGATGGACAGGTTGATGGGAGGTGCCATGGTTGTTCTCCCACATAACGCCCTTGCATTTGAGCATGAAGTGGACATCTACAAATTCCAGCAGCAAGTCTCCTTTCTGTGCCCACGGAATCAACCCTCAGTATACTTCTCGCCTGTCTCCTCTTCTTCATGATTCTATCACAGAAATATTACATAAAGGTGACTTTAAAAGATACATTTTGGCTGAGCCCTGGTGGCCTAGTGGTTGTGTGCGGTACTGCGGCCCACAGGGTTGATAGTTCAAATCCAGCAGCAGCTCTCTGGGAGCAAGGCTGGGCTTCCTACTCCCACCAGGGCAGTGATACCAAAAACAAACAAATAAACAAACAAAAATGCATTTTAAGGTGTAGAAGTGTAGAGGACTGAAGTGTAGAAGGTGGAAGATTGGATTCAGGGCACTGGTCCTATGAGAAGACTCTCTCTCTCTGCCCACTTGTGGATGAGATCCTTACCCCTTTTCAGCTTTACCCTTTCAGTTTCTTGGTGATCTTCATGTGGTATGGCACCTACCTTCCCATGTTCACTTCCTTATCTCTGTATCTGATATTCTCCTTTGATATCTCAAAGTGATTCATTTAAGACCACTGATAAATCCCCATTAAAATTAACAGAGGGGAGAGACATATTTCCAAATAGGATTATGTCCTCAGATATAAAGTTTAGGATTTATAGCACGTATTTTGTTGGGACATAATTGCATCTATGTTCCTGTTATTTGGTTAAGTCAGCCTCATCATGATTCTAGTACAACAGAAGGGAACACCACTCAGTCCTGCTCCATTCACTGACCTCTTGTGGTGCTTGAGGTCATTTTAGTCATCAGGTCAATTCATCTCCTTGTGGGCCTTCCTTTTTTTAACCCCTATTGACAAAGTGACCAGATTTTAACATTGGTAAAGTGGGACATCATGAATCAGTGAGTGGGGTGCAGAAGTGGTTAGAGGGGGCATATTCCTTTCCCATTCTCCCAGCATTCTCTAACTTGTCGTGCATTCTTTCCAAAAAATTGGAACTTTTAAAAAATGCTGTGGGCTGTGGGAAGAATTGATTGAAATCGGGACTGTCCCACCAAAACTGGGTCATTTTACCTGTTGAGCCTCTACCAATCATGATGTCCTTCTCCAGAGAGTCCATCCTGACAACATATTGAAAGTACTTTAGACAATGTCTCACTATCTTTGAGTCTGAGGAGCATTCTTGGCTGTAATTTCCTCCAAGACAGATTTTTTTTTTTTTTTTGGGCAGTCCATGATATTTCTGATATCCTTTGTAAATATCATTCTCATTCAATTTATAGCACCCCACATATTCCTGAGCCTCTCAGGAGTGGTAACTTGACACTTGTGCATTGGCAGGTGCTCTTCTTTTCTCTACTTTTCATGGAGGAATTTGCATCTTGGGTAGGGGCCTACTGGACACACACATAATGCTTTGCTAGCATTTTCTGACTTATTCTTGCCCTGTCCCTCCATGCTCTGTGCACCTATCTGCAAGATCATTTCCTCCAGCTGACTCTAGGAGGCATGGTCTCAAAGTACTCCTTCAACACCTAAGTCCCACCCCTCTTGCCTAGCATATCAACCTTGTGATTGGCTCGCATGGTTTCAGGTACTGAAGAAGAGCTGTGACCAAGAAAACCTACAATGTTCCTGCCCTTGTGGGTCTCACACTCTAGAGATATGCTGATAACAAATACTCAGTGAGAAAGTACTGACCTTCCCTGAATAGTTTCACAGGCTTGAGAATCTTCAGTTACAGACCTGGCTGGGATGGAACCAGACTTCTGTAGCTGTGAAGACGCCATGATCAATTGACCTATTCCACTACCCTGCTATATGTTACTACTCACCACCCAGCTAAGAGGAAGGCTGGCAGTGTATTGATTATGTGTCGCATGGGCAACCGTTCAAGACCATGAGCATCTCCAAGGGAGAAAGACTGGGCTTTCTACTCCTGTAAATGATTACAGTCTCAGAAACCCAGGGGGTCATTATGAGTCAGTGTTGACTTGGTGTCAGTGTATAGCAGTACCACTCAGCTAAGACCACTGGATTGCCTCAACCTGGTGACTGCTCACCTCTCCAATCATCACTTTCTGCCAAACCAAACTCACTGCCATTGAGTTGATTCTGACTCATATAGGACAAGGCAGAACTGCTCCTGTAGGTTTCCAAGACTCTAATGTTCCATGGGAGTAGAAAGCCTCATATTTCTCTTGAAGAAGTGCTGATGGTTTTGAACTGCTGACCTTGTGGCCAGCAGTCCAGCACATAGCTTCTACACCACCAGGGCCCTCTCTTTTGAGCTAGTCCTGACTTACACTAGAACAGAGAGTGGTTCAAGTTAATAAAGATATGCCTCATTTTATCTTACTTGGATTTTCTGTGCTTCACAGCCATGGCATTTTTTTCCTTTTACAATCTGCATGTTTCTGCTAACCCCACTTTGAGCAAGTCTATGGGTACCATTCTTTTTCATCAACAGCATATGCTCACTTCTTTTCTGTGTCACATAATTTTCACACAATGTCCAACTTTTTGATAACACTGTTGCAGGTTTAATAGACAGTAGTAGGGTGTCAACATGGATTGTGTCCTAGGGCTGATGCTGAGAAATGTATTTTATCTCTCCCTCTAGTCTGTGCCCTTGACCTATAAAACCCAATTCACTCAAAATCCCACTGTCATTGAGTGGAACTGTCTGTATGAATTTCTGAAGCTATAACAACTTCTGGGAATAAAGAGCTTGGTTCTGACCCATAGTGACACTGTGCACAACAGAATGAAACATTGCATGATCCTATGCCAGCCTGACAACTGTACTTTTGCCTGCGTCCATTGTTGCAATGACTGTGTCAATTCCTCTCATTGAGAGTCTTCCTCTTTTCCGTGGTCCCTCTACTTTGATGGTTAAAGTTTATGCCAACTAGATATTCCTGAGTAAGGGAGGGGTGGATCCCAACTATGAACCAGGTCACAGCTAGATGACACCTCCTTGGGAGTATGGTGTTTGATGTAAGAGAGACCCTGAATAGAGCAGAGTACTCTCTTGCCCATTCACTTTCTGGTGGTTCTGGTTTTTCCATCTTTTGTTATCCCTCCCAGGAGACATCAGCAGACTTCCAACCTTGGATCCATTGACTTCTGCATCCAGCAGCCCGAGGCCCTCCTGCATCTTTGTCCTGAATTCCACTTTTCAGCATTCAAAACTGTAAGAGTCAAGTGACTCTACAGCTTATATCTGTCCTATGGCCTTGAGATGCACTGGGTTTACCAACTGTGTAAGCCATTTATTCACATACATGCCACATTCTGTATACATACTCAGACAAGCATTACTGGTTCATTTTTCTTTAGAGGATCCAAGCTAACATAATGATGAGTTCTCTACATCAGAAAGAAAATACCTGAGGGGCTGTAGGGACTGGGCAAAGCTCCTCCCCACGTCATCACTCCACAACCTACTGCATTTCATTGCTTGCTTTAGTTGGCTAATGATTTTATTTCTCTTCATGTCACATTCCATTGTGTACATACCCCACATTTAGTTTATCCACTCACTTCTGCTACATGATTAAGGTAGCAGGCTCCCTTGAATTTTAGATGGAAAAAAGGTTGAACAGGCAAGTGTTGTGTTGCCCCTGAAATAAAAAATGACAACTGATTTTGTCCTCATACCAAACTTAAAAACAAAGAAAATACTGACTCATGATCTGTGACTTCAAATCTTGAAGTTCATCCTATGGGTTCATCACAGTAGTTTTTAAGCACCATCTACATCGCCTTTGGGTTCTTGGTATGTAGGTAGCATGCGCTACAATCCCATCAACATCTGCTACTCCCTGTCCATGGAATGGATGATCATAACACATGCGTGATGTCTCTTTGGTATGGCTGACATGAGACAGATGGCCCACAATCTATCACTGTCCTGTCACCCCTTCCTGTACTCTCTACACAATCCCCAGGACACATCAGACATTGCAAGTCTTGTATAAGTTCTTGACCAGCTGCTCAAGAGGTCATTGTGTTCCTTTGGGCTGAATCTCACTGCCTTTTCTTATTCTCAACCAAGCATAATAGGAACTGGCATTCCCAGAAGTCATACATGGCCCCCTCTGTCCCTAACCTTTCTAGCAGGTGTTGTGTGGAGACTTTCCCATAGTGGAGAATGGCCGAGAGGGATCTCAGGGTTAGCAAAAGTTGATGAAATCATAACAAATGCAGGAGCTTGTCAGTTAGTCACTGAAGACAGGAACTAAATTTCACATTATAAAGTGGAGAGAAGGGTACTGACTGAATGTTTTCCACTTTAAGGTAAACTATCATGTGGTTTAAATTATAATGCCAGCCAGTTCAGGTTTTGTTTGACTGCACTTTTTGTGTGTGTACATGTATATGCAGGTAAGATAGGATTTTGTGAAAGAACATTGCAATACATTCTTTCTCAGCCCAGTGGTTGATTTTTAGAAGGCGATCTTTGGGAAAACAAAAATTCAATTGCAACATGTTGATTGTGTGAGAAAAGTAGAGAGAGGATCAAGAAGGGGTGACTTTGCGCTCATTGGGGAAGACCAAGCTTATCACAGCTTGTGGTTCCAACTTTCTCTGCACAAGGAACAATCTGATCTCTGATCACTAGACTCTGTGACAGAGAAGGCCAGGCAGGACTCTATCCAAAATGTGCAAGGTCACTGCGTATGCTGTGATGTTTCTGTAAAACTCAACGTGGTGGAGGGCCTGTCCTTAGCTAAGGCAGAAACTTGAGGCTTCTCCATGAATTAGCATAGACTTAGGGTGAAGGGAGCCTGATCCAAGCCATGGTGTCTTCATTCGTCTCATAGGCACGTGGAAGTTGGATATTGAATATGAAAATCCAAAGACTAACCCAACCATTTGAATTATGATGCTGGTGAAAAATATGTACCATGACCTGCCAGAAGAACAAACAAATCTGTCATGGAGGAAGTACAACCAGAGTTCTCCTTAGAGGGATGGTTGGTGTGACTTCATCTGAGCTACTTTAGACACATTTTTAGGAGAGACCATTCCCTGGAGAAGGACATGATGCTTGGTGTGACAGTCACTGATCTGTGTCAATTTCAGCACTGGGAGTGTAGGAGTGGAGTCTAGCCTGTCAATCTGGAGATGGCCAATGAGACTTCTGTATGGCATGGCTTTCTCTGAGAATTCTGGGAAATCTTGTGGTATTTTCCTCATGGAGGTGAGAGATTACAGACTCAGTTACTTGGAGATGCCCAACTTACAAGACAAGATGAAAGCATAGAACCGGAATCCTAGGAACTGGAGGAGCTGGAAGAGAGTCCACATGGACTTACCCTGATGGAATCAGACCTGTGAAGTTGGCAAAACTACAGAGAAACCCCTGCCAGTGCTGAGATGTTTCTAGCACCAATGGATACTGCTGATGGACCCTGAGCCCTGGAAACGAGGATCCATGGGGAGACCCCTGCCAGCACCGGGATGCTTCTACTGCCACTGGATACACAGGATTCTGCACCCACTGGTCTGTGATTCTCCTGGTGTCATTGCACATGCTTCATTGGAAGGTGACTTTATGGACTGGTATCAGACATATGGGCTAATATGGGACTTTTGACCTTGTATTGGACTGAGTTGGGATGCTTTCTCAGTGTTCCATTCCTCTTGTATATAAACCTTTCCCTTATATCCATATGTGTGCTTATGGATTTGTTTATTCAGTCTATACAGACTAACACACTTGGTATATTGAAGAGGCAGTGAAAAGGCCCTAGGCAAGATGAACTGACGCAGTGGGTGCAATAGTGGGCTCAAGCATGAGAAAAATGTGGGGACGGCAAAGGACCAGACAGTGCTTTCGTCCTGTTGTTCATAGATTGCTGTGATTCAGAATCAAATGAATGCCCGTGAATTTCACGGTGCAGTAGTTAAGCAGCCTATGTTGATGTTGATGGTTCCACTCTAGCCTAGCAGCTTGGCAAGAAAAGAACCTGGTGCTCTGTTCCTAAACAAACGACTGAATGAGAAGCTCTTTGAGGCCACTCTTTTCTGACACATGGTGGCAAGAAATCTGAATCAAGTCTGTGGCACAAAACAAGAGGTCATTAGATGGATTCTTCTCCCAGGCCTGATGATAATTTTGCCCACGGCATGTTCATAATCAAAAAATGTACCTCCTCTTCTCACAGGTAGGTTTTTCCTTTCAGTTTGGTCTAATGAGCCTATAGAATGTTCACTCACTCACTTCCATGCAGTCAGCACTGACTTACAGCGACCCTATAGGATTTTCTTGATTGCAACTGCCTGCAGGGGAGCAAGCCCCATCTTTCTCCCATGGAGATGGCTGGTGATTTTGAACCGCTGACCTTGGGGCTCATGGTCCAAAGTTTATCTACTACACCACCAGGGCTGCAATGTATCATGTTAAGCCTGTGATATTTGGAGCTGGGGAAGAAAGAAGACATCGTGCTTAGCCCCATGCCTTCTAATCTATGAAGGGAAGTGAGGTCAACACTTGAAAAGTTCTCAGACAAATCAGAGTAAAGTAACTGTTGAGAGAAAGGAGCAAGGTGCTCACGCCACATGGTAAGGATAGCTGGGCAGACCTCACCCCTATAGAAAGGTGAATTGGGCATGCAGGGAGGGATGAAGGCAGAGGGTGTCCCCTTAATGTGCACAGCAGGGTCATGAGGAGCTGCCGGCACCACTGTGTCAGGAAGGTGGGAAGGGACAGAGTATTGGCATTTCTTGCAAGTTCCGGAGGCCTCTAACCTCACAAGGCTCAAGATTACCCCTTGAGAAACCTTGGGCTGGCTCATATGATGACTCTCTATGAGTGAACGGTGCATTAGGAGGACAATTCGTGCTCTCATACGGAACACTCTAGTTTGATTCCTGGTCAATGGGCTTCATGCAAAACCACCAGCTGTCAGTCACTCACCCAATGCTCCTGTGTGAGTGTGATGTTGCACAGGTTTCTGTCAAGCTCCCATCCTTAGCAAAGGCTAGGCGGTGAGGTGTGGCCATCTACTTCTGAAAATCAGCCAGGGGAAACCCAATGAATCCCAACAGTCCAATCAAGAGCACCACATGGAGATGGCGCAGGGCTGGAAGACACTTGGCTCCCTCTGGCATGAAGCTGCCACTCGCCTGGGGCCCATCTCTACAGCTGTCCCTGCCATTGAGTTGATGATGAGCCATAGCCGACCGGGATGTATCAGAGAGAATAAGTGAGTTTCTGAGACTGTGGATCTTTAGGGGATCTAAAATGTTCCCTTTTTATCTGCGATGTAGCTGGTGCTTTCAAACGGCTGATGTTGTGGTCAGCAGTCCAACGCTTAGCCGGAGTAGTGCCATCAACATTGTGGCACTTTTAGAACACATTCAGGGTGGAGACCAGGATGCTCAGATGATAGATAACTCCCTGACCAGAGAGGACTGACACTGGACCTCTAGGTGCCTAGCATTGCTGACCACAGTTTTCAGGAAGTAGGAGATAGGCCATACCTTAAACAACTGTGTTGGGTATCCTGCTATCATCTAGGGATTTTGGGGTCCTGTGCTTTGCCTCCCTTTCCTCTCCCCAGCTCTATAAAGAGCACTCCTTGGGGACCTCATTGTGCTGCAAAATGATGGAGTGGCTTTCTCCGTACAAGGAGCTTTAGTGTTCAAGACGAGTGCTGGGAGTTCTCTCTTTCTTCCCATTCTTTCTGGTGTCCATCACTTGTATGAGCAAAGTGGAGGCCAAGCCTTTTCTAAAGTTGATCGAGGCATCAAATAACATCTGTTCAGTGATCCATCCAGGCAAATTTCTGACACCCAGCACCTGGGAACAACTTTGTGGACAAGTGGCAATGTCATAAAGGCTCCACCGTGTAATATTATGGCTGTTCGTTGCTACCAAGTTGGTTGGGTTGTGTATGTTACATATGACTGTGTCATGTAGAAGAGACCAAAAAAGAGGTTTCTTCAGTGCCATGGACTTGGTTCTGACCCATATATACCCTGTGCACAACAGAAGGCAATACTGCCTAGTCCTGTGCCAGTCTCACAGTTGTTTCTGTGCTTGAGCCCATTGCTGCCACCACTGTGCCAATCCATCTTCTTGAGGGTTTCCTGCACCTCCACATCATCAGATGGGATATCCTTCTCCAAGGACCGAGCTCTCCTGACAGCGTCTCCAAAGTCTGTGAGAAGTCTTGCCATCCTTGCCACCGAGGAACACTCCCACTGTCCTTCCAAAACAAATTGTGTGTGTTAGCAGTCCATGATACTTCCAAAAAAGTGGTCTAGTCCTGCACTATCTTACTAATATGCACCTGCCAATTTTGTTCATTTCATCAACCCATCTCATTGAGATTGATCATTGATCAGACCCTCTATCAACGTGGCTGTCTTTTCCTCAAAATTTATCTTCCCCGTGGATGTATCCAAAGTTAGCTCATCTCCATTCTAGGACCAATTCTGCTTGTGGTTCTTCTGAGACTGTTTTCTCACATTGTCTTTGAGAGTATAAGCAAGTGGTTCTCTTTCTTTCTTTTTTCCCCATGCACATGCAAGAAAGGGGAGAAAATGATACAAAAGATTCTGAAACATTCTACGGATAGGAATTAATGGAAAAACTTCAAAAGGGAAGATGAAAGGAATAAGTACGCAAATACAGACTTTTCCATTCCTGGGAGAGGTTCGCCTTCTTCTGAGTGAGAAGCTCAATATCCCTAAACTTTGACAAGGGGCGTATGCGTGCCAGGGTCCCTTGACACGTGCCTAGCTCTGGGCACTTAGATCCCTACATGGAATGCAAACATTTTCCAGTCTTATGGTACATTTCTTGGGTATTCAAAAATGTCAACAATTTTGGGCAATGAATGTGACAAAAGGATTAATTTGTTTCCTGACATGTAATTAAAGAGTCCCTTAAGCAAATTACAGATAATTTAAACAAAAGTCCTCAGAAGAAACAAGTGTGAACACGTTAAAAGAAAATGCCCCCCCTTTATTTTGGTCCAAACTTGCTCACCAAGACAATGTCTGCTCAGCATTCAAATTGACATAATGTTTGTTACTGAAGCTTCAAGAAAATGAAAGGACATGAAAGACTGACTTCACGGTTCCATCATACCTCCCTGGCTCCTTTATAACTGTTATTCTTCTCTGAAGATCCTCAGGAGAATAGTTTAAAATTGGTCTTTACTGACACAAAGCTTTATGATGAGAGCCTTCACGGGCTCCTCCTACTTTGTAACTTGATCTTAGAGCGGATTTGAATGACTCTTTTCTGTCCTGTCCTTTGGTGGTCAAAGTGAAGTTCTGTAGTGCATGGGATTTGATCAAACATCCCCGGACCCTTTCAAATGCAGTGTACAGCATCAGAGATGAAGAAATGCTCTCTCTCCCTTTTTTGGCCTTTGATGAAATCCCCGACTGTCCATTGCTGAAGAAAGGGACACTCTGCCTGGGCAACAAGTATGTGCTAGGATTCCAGGCATCATTTTGTGCTACTGTACAAGTAGCCCTCATGGGTGAGGGACAGCTCTGTGGCAGTCCACAGCACACATTCTGAAATCATCATCAACACAGGGGTCCGTGGGCCACCCATGATATCCTTTTGTTGATTCTCCAAGGAACAGAATCATTATTCTGTGTGGGAGGTTCTAGAGAGTAAACAGCACTGATTTACACTGGAAACCAAGCTCACTGCCATTGAGTCATTTTTTAAGCTTCTCTAGTGTGGAGTGACTCCATTCATGTATGGTATAAGACCTCTTTAAAGTGTTGCAAAGCAAGGATGTTACTTTGAGCATGAAAGTGCACCTGACCCAAGCATTATTTTCAATCACATACATGTGAAATTTGGGCATGGAATAAGGAAGACTAAAGAACTGATGCTTTTGGATCATAGTGCTGGTGAACAATAATGAAAGTACTGTGGACTGCTAAGTGAGCCGATGATTCTATCATGGAATAACTAAAGCCAGACTATTTCTTAGAACCACCACTTCCGCTAGTCTGTGCTCTTCCTGCTTCATGGTCTACCTTCCTGCTTCTTTGTTCATCTGATATGTGAGTCAGGAAAAGGAAGCCTCCAGTGTAACATCTGACCCATAGAATTGAACCAGATGGGACTAAAGCTACTTCTACTATGGTGTGAGCAATTTTCTTGTTCTAAAATTCCTTCTTTTATTTACAACCTAGAAAACCTAAAAGGGGCAGTTGCAGTCTGAGGTCAGTCTCGCATGAGGTCAATAGAAGCGGAGATCCACTTGATGTCAGCATGATTTGGCCAGGTGTCCATCTAGAAGTACCCCTGTCCCAAGGGTGTTGCCGCATGCGAGGTCATAGCCAGCATCCAGTTGTAGCTCACTTTCTGCAACTGAAATTGTGAGGAATCAAGAAGGGCCTGACCCCTCCACCTGCTGAAGGGCTAGTTCAACTCTCAGGTACCCTTCCCACACCATGGCATCTACCTGAGCCACCCTTGAACCTCCCTTTCTCCGTGCTGACCTTTTCTTTCACCCCTGTTCTTCTTCAGTTAGGCTTTTGAATGCCAATCTGAAGTTGAGCGTGTCCTTTCATTCTTATTATTCTTGGGTCAGGTTATACCTTAGCTCTTCAATACTCTGTAACAGGGGTGCTCAATGCCTCGATAACGATCTACAAGTCAATGCAAATGTAGTCTGGGTAGATTGCATGGCATTAAAATAATAGACATAAGCCTATCATCATCCATGTCATCACTTAATTGATATATGGCCCAGTTAACCAAATGCAATCTTAGATATCAAACACATGCACAAACAGCTGTGTGAAGTGCAGTGAAACTGACAAGGTAAGTTATTGCCAATTTTTAGACTTTAGTTTTTTTCTCTTCATCATGAGAAAGGGTATTAAAATGAGTGGAGGAGCTGGACCAAGTAAAAAGACAAAAACGTATCATTTTCATATGGACTGGGAGATTTTGACACTACAAGCAGACATTCAGCTGAAGTTCAGCGTGCATGAATAGTTCTGGAACTTACCCGCAGAGGGAAAGTACCTAAACATGAGAAAATGTGCTATCTCTTTGCATTATTTGAATTTACTTGTTTATGTGAGTCAGCCTTTTCCCACATAAAGATCATTAAATCTGTTCCATCATAACTGATGATCATTTGCAAGTGTGCTTGAGGCTGGCTGTCAGCAGCTACTGTCCGGATTATATATCCCTAGCTCATTCTATTCAGTACAAGTCATCAGAGTAAACTCAGGTGATAACAAAAAATATATATATATAGTTAATTGTGTGGTGCAGTATGGACTCATGCGGTTATGCAAGGTAAATAGACATACATTGTACATATAAAGAATTTTCAATGTATTTATGAACAGATGTTATCCATCAATAAATATGTTTTGCATTTTTGTATTGGTAGATCATTTTGACTTGATCATTTTATAAATAGCCTGCATGCTGAAGAAGTGCTTGCACTCCTGCTCTAAAGAGATCTTGTCCAGCAGATTTACCTAATGTAATACATCTTTTGATCTCTTGACTGCTGCTTTCATGAGAATTGATTGTGAATCGAAGCAAGACAAAATCCTTGACGTCAATCTTTCCTGTTGGTCATGTTGTTATCTATTTGTCTAATTGTGCAGATGTTGATCTTCTTGACACTGAGTTTTAATCCATAATGAAGGCTACAATCCATGATTTTCAAGAGCAAGTCCTCCAAGTCCTCCTCACTTTCAGCAAGCAAGGTTGGGTTATCAGCATATCAACGACTGTTAATAAGCCTTTCTCCAATCTGATGCCATAGTTTTTTTTAATATAATCTAACTTCTCTGATGATTTTCTCACCATGCAGATTGGACAATTATATTGTCACACACATTTCCTGATTTAGACCATGCAGTATTTCTCATTCTGTTCAAGTAATTGCCTCTTGATCTATGTACAAGTTTCTCTGGAGCACAATGAAGTGTTCTGGAATTCCCATTCTTCTCAAGATTATCCACAGTTTATTATCCATGAAGATTTATAGCCAATGAAAACCTATGGAGGAGTTCTACTTTATCCCACACATTTGCTATGTTCTAGCTGCTCTAAAGAATTTCCTTGGCCTCTTCTAACTTCTACTTGTTGCAGATTTCCACCGACTCATGGATGCCTTTCGCTAATCTGTCTTGTAGGAAGCACAGCCAGAAAGCTCATGAGAAGCAAGGAGGATGAGACTTGGTCTCATCTACAGTCCTTTGGGTGTGTTTTCAGGAGAGGCCAGTTTCAACAGAAGGAGAGAACAGGGGCAGAGTAAGAGTAACACCCTTGATGAGATGGGTTGTCAGAGTGGCCGCAACAGGGAACACAGACATCACAGCCACGATGAGAAGGGCTCGGGACGGGGCACTGTTTACTTCTGTTATGCACAGGGTTGCTGTCAGTTGGAATTTAGTTGATGGCATCTACAAAGGAAAATAGCAACTTATTACAGAGCAGAGATTCCAGCGCTTGCTGCTAACTGGAACTTTAGGGAATTGAACACATCTGTGCCTCCATTGTCACTACACTGTCTTCCTTGGGTTGCTTTCTCTTGGTGTCATCTCCTCCTATGAAACACCTTTTGTATGAAACTGGGACCCACCCTATTTCAGTACAGTCTCATGTTAATTAATTGCATCTGAAAATTATATCCTCTGAAGAATCATAGATGCCTTTCGCATGTGGGGAGTGGCGATGGATACACAAATCCCCTATGCGCAACAATCTCACCGAACATTATCACCTCTGATGACACAAACATACTAGAGGGATAGACAGGGTCTCCTGAGTCAATAGGACAGAACCATGTCTAGTTCTACTGAAAACTTTTTCAGAGAGTTGCCCTTAGATTGGAACTTATCCATTGGAAATGATTTTGACAAGTGGACCTGCAGCAAGGATGCTTCCAATGGTGAGAGTTGTGAACAAAGACTTAGGGACACCAAGGGAGAACAGGCATTTTTACCCAAGCAAGAAGTCCGCCCCTGGGGGCCTGCCCTGGGCATTCGTTCTGTGACACAGATGTCCTTTTTCCATCCTGCCTGGGGCTGGTGCTCCTTGGCTGCCCGCATAGATTGGATTCTGAAATGCATGAGTTGATGCCAATAAATGCAAGGCTAATGCAGCATCCTTCATTAGGTGGCAGTGCTGAGACTGTGACTAGGTTTGCTTTCAGAGGACAATTACAGGAGCAGCTCCTCTCCTCTGTAACTCTGTTTCTGCAGGAACTCAAAAGCCTCCATCCTGCTTCTCCTCTGTAAAATGCAATCACCTCCCCCTGCTCCATAGATTTGGTTTCAACAGATGTGCCATGCTTCGTTCATGAAATGGGAGACAGGAAAGAACCTGGGGGGGGGGGCGTATAGTGGATTACTCATTGGGCTTCAATATCAGTAGTTCAAATCACAAGTATTTTTGTAGGAGTTGAGAAATGAAACTAAACCCACTGGGGCAGATTTGCCCTGGCCTTGAAGATCACTATGAGCTAGAATTTACTAGATGGCAGTGAATTTGGTTTGGTTTTAGAGTCGGGGGACACAGAAAGAAGGAACCAGTGGAAGCTGATGCTTTTGAAGGATCTGTGATGGCCTGGCGATGTAGTGGTTATGAGTAAGGCTGCTAACAACATGGTTGGCAGTTCAAAACCACCAGTTGACCCTGGTAAGAAAAGTCAGACTTTCTACTCCTGTGAACAGTAACTTTCAAAAACTCACTGGGGGAATTTCCACACTGTCCTATACCGTCACTAGGACTCAGCAACAACTTGAAAGCCATAACTTTGCACTGAGGTGGCGCAATGCCTGAGGGCTCTATTAAGGGGAAGGTGGACTGTATGAATAGCTGCTACATGGGAAAAAGACCTAGCAGTCTGGTTCCTTAAAGAGCACTGTCACATGGGATCACCTTGAATCAGAATCCACTGCGTGTCTTCTGAGCATTCTACTGTAACTTCCAGGAGAAGTCATGGTGAACTGCCATCCAGACTCATGCCATTTGAAAGAGAAATCTCAGGCCATCTATCACTTCAGTTCCTCGTGGCTATAGCAGAAGGTGTAGGAAATCAGGTTCTGCCAAAGTAAAAGCACCAGGAAAATGAGCAATGGAGCAGCAGTCCTTGTGGCTGGAATCACTTTCATAGAGTGGGAATTCTCTGTTTTCTCACATGCCTGGCCTTATTGGCCAGGTCAACAAGGAGGATGTCCTGGGGGAAAGATTTCCATGCTCACAAATGTGCCAGCCTTCAGGAAGTAGTGGATGCTGGCAAGGTTTGTCAATGGCTCCCATGCAAGGGATTCCTCAAGAGGAGGAGGACAACAGGCAGACAGTCCAAGCCCTGGGTCCCACGCCTGTAAGTGCTGCCTGGCACCTAACATCACGACTGTGCTCAGTTCCGTATAACTCCAGCCCTATTAAGCCCTGTTGGAAAGCAGTTAGTGAAATGAAGTGTTGCAAATTAGCTAGCTAACTTGGGACCTGTTGATACCCAGTTGAGATCATTGAAATCTTTTAAGGAAAATCTTGGGCCTTAATTACCTTTAATCCCTTTACATTCAAGTCCCACAAATAGTTTTCTGCTTTCTGCTGTGGATGAGAAAGCATGTTCTCAACAATTATGAAATAGAATCTTGGAGACACAGAGGGTTACAGGCTGAGCTGCTAGCCTCAAGGTCAGCACTTTGACCTTTCAGTCATTCTTTGGGAGAAAGAAAGGTCATCTGTTCCCATAAAGATTTACAGTCTCAGAACTGGTAGTCATAATTAGACTCTTTCTAACTCATTTTATGAGTTAGAAGTGACTCAGTGGCAGTTAGTTTTGTTTTTTAGTCTGAGAATTGTTTTGTTTCTGTCATTTTCAGAAAGGTGAGTAGATAAGATGAGATTCTGCCACTGTTGGGAGAATGCCTTCACCAATCAATAAAATAGGATGGCAGTCACGAAGGAAATTTTCCTGGGGGAATGCTGGAAATCAGACTCATTGGCATTAAGTCAATTCTGACTCAGAGTAAATCTGTGAGACAGGGAAGACCTGCCCCTGTGGGTTTTTGAGGCTGTAGTTTTTTATGGGAGTAGAAATTCTCAGCTTTCTCCCTCAGAGTGACTGCTGGTTCGAAACAGGTGTCCTTACAGCTATCAGTCTAAAGTACAACTACTCTAAATGTCTAAAACAGCAATCTCATATAGTCCCGATAGGGGGTGGGGGTGGGAGCCAACCAGCATGAAAGGATTTGGAGAGAAATTACTTCTATGCATTAAATTATTGGAAGAATTTCACTAAAACAATAATTCAGGGCAAAATCAGCTTGATTGAATATCAGGATATGCATGTCTTTTTGAAGAGAGAAGGGAACTCATATTCATTTTTTTTCTACATAGTGGTGAAATATACTTCCATCTTCGTAGTTGCTGCTGTTATGTGCCATCATATTGCTTCTGACTCAGAGAAGCCCCGGTAGAGTGGGATGAAACACCACCAGTCCTTCTCCAACCTCACCGTTATTTTTATGTTGACGTTCACTGTTGCAGCCACTGGGTCAATCCTGGCAAAGGAATTTCTTTTTCACTGCCCTTCTACGCTACCAAATGTGGTGTCTTTTTTTTGAACTGATCTCCTTTGATAACTTGTCAAAAACAGTGTAAGTTTTGCCATTTTCACCTCTAAGGATCATTGTGGTTGTACTTTCCAACACAGATTTTTTTTTTGGTTGCTGTTCTTTTGGCAGCTCATGGCATTTTCAGGAGTTCTGTGGCATAGGGGTTATGTATGTGGGCTGCTTGCTACCCATAAGATTAACAGTTTGAAGCCACCAAGGGAGAAAGACAGGGATTTCTACTCTAATGAAGAATTACAGTCTCAGAAACTCACAGCGGAAGTTCTATTCCACCCCCTTGGGTCACTATGAGTTGGAATCAATTTGATGGAAGTGAGTTTTTGAGTTCATGATACTTCCAATGTTCTTTCTTACTACCATGATTCAAGTGTACCCTATCCCTCTGCTCGCCACCTTTCTTATGTGGTAGTAGTTTGTTGTTCATTTTGGTGCTTAACATTTTGGAGTTTCATGGAAAAAGGGACTCTCTCCTGGTACACTAATGCTGAGAGATGTGCGTATGTGGCTTCTGACATGAGAAAAAGTCAAGATGGAGTCCAGGACACTACTGATGATGGATCAGAACAGGGTGGGCTTCCTTGTGGATGCTGGAGAAGAGAAAGGCGAGTCTTTGTCATATGAGTCATGAGTCTGCAAGAGAGAAGAGAATGGTCTTCTTGAATGTCTAAAAGGACATTCATGTGAATGAAATTGGCTTTAAAGTCTTCTTGCATGCCATGTTCCCATTGTACATACAATGGAGCCCACATGAAAGCGGGTCAGGCTGAAGTCCAGTTTAGAAAAGCTTGTAGAAAGGGAATGACTGGCTGACTGCTCTTGCACCTGTTCATATAAGAGCCAATCAGGGTTCAGTAAAGCACCGAGGAAAGATACAACTTTCCTCTAGTTCTTTAATTCTTCTTCCCCACTCAACCCCCACTATCATGACTTCCATTCTACCTTACACCTCCTGCTATACCAGAGCATGTACACAGGCACAGATAACATCTGAAAACACAAGGAATTCAGGACAGAACACACCCCTCAGGACCAACAATGAGAGTAGCTATACCAGGAGGGGAAGGGGAAGATGGGGTGAGAAAAAGAGGAACCTGTTACAATGATCTATATTTAACTTCCCCTCCCAGGGGGATGGGCAACAGAAGAGCGGGTGAAGGGAGACATCAGTTAGTGTCAGACATGACAACAGAATAGTCATTTATAAGTCAGTAAGGGTTCATGAGGGAGGGAGGGTGGGGAAGGGAGCAAGGAGAAAGTAAGGAGCTGATATCAAGGACTCCAGTCGGAAGAGCATGTTTTTAAAATGATGATGGCAACGTATGGACAAATGTGCTTGACGCAATGGATGCAGGCATGGATTGTGATAAGAGCTGTAGGAGCCTCCAAGAAAACGATTTAAAAAAAGAATCCCAATTCCAAAAATCAAAAAAAAGAGAAACAAATCAAGACAAAACATTATAAGAATCTGGTTCTGCTCCCTTACTGGATTTTTCCAGTGCTTCCCAGGTAGCGGTATGTCCAACTTTGAGAAACATGGGTTTCAATGTACAAAGTATGCATGGCTCAAATATCTCATACCCCTTAACAATACATATTAGAGGATCCAGTCCAAAATTGTGCATCTAGATGATGGACATGAGACTTAGTTCCTACTGAATTCTGGAAGAACTGGATTGAAAGCAAACAAACCTCAATCAGAGAGGTCAAGAGAGATGGGTTTTGCTTGGGAGACAGAGAGAGAGATGAGAGAGAGGAAGGCACTAGGGAAAACAGCCAAGACCAGAAGGAAAATGACCATGGAGAGTACTTATGAATGTCCCAGAAATGCCAGCATCGGCACAGAGCTCATAATGACATATGGTTGTTGAATGAACTAAAGAACTTTTGCAATGTCTGATCTGTTTTTATAATAATTATTCATATGATCATATGATCCACCCAAACCTGTCTCAGATGACATTGAGAGTAACAGAGTAGTTTCAGTTTTACCCTCAGCCACAAGGGGATAAGTTAGTGGAAGAAGCAGAGGGGCAGGAGTGGAGCACACGCCCCCTTGCTGGATTGTGGAGTACTGAGACTCTTCCTAATAGTTGGTCCTGCCCTGCCTAGATGAACGTAGCCACGACAGTGCCTTCACTGACCATTGTATCGTCAGATGGACTTTGGGTCTCTATTCCATCCTCCAATTGTCTCCAGATGGGCTTTGGGTCTCTATCCCGCCCTCCCCCTCATTCTCAATGATATGATTTTCTTGTTCTGAGTCTTCGAGGTTTGTCCTGGATGATGGGCCATAGCACAAACATTTTTAATGGTGAGGTTTCCGCTGAGTCATCCCTTTTCTGAAAAGCATAAGGCAGGTCAAATAGGGTTGGGAATCAACATAAAAATCTCAGACTTGCAGACAAGGTTGGTGACCATGTCAGTGAATAGCCATCTATTCATTTTGATGCACGTACCTTGCAACTACCCTTGTTTATAAATACCCATGCACAAGAAATGCTATTTTACTTCTAGTAATTCACATCAAATAACTTTCTGAACATCATGTGAGACCACTGAGAATCTGGGTTGCCTCTCAGGCATGGAAGAGCTGTGCATATTTTACTGTAAGTGGATAAGTTCAGGGCACAGCTGGCTGTAGATGGCTCAATTAGTTCACCATGGTGGAAACATTAGCCAAGAATTAATATGTACAGTATTATTTATCTTCATACCCAAACCTCATTGCTTTCGATACCGGAGGTGGCATCATGGCAGCTGGTGTGAACTGGTGGAAACCCCAAGATTTTAATTTACAGAGTCAGAATGTGTCTTTCTGAGTTGTGGGAGAAGTCGTGTCCTAGCTGAAAGGGTTGCATGGAGAGTGGTTTGCACAATCAGGAATGTTATACAAATGAAAGAAATGTTCAAGATCCCAACTGGCTGAATATAATTTAGATATGGTGTGATAGTCAGCTAGCCTCCTGTCCCAGTCTTCAGAATTTTCAGGAGCACACTCAAAGCATCTTTGATGATCAGGTGCAAGATAGCTCGTATGCCTTCTCAGCCTCCAAACATGTCCCTTTTAGTGGGTCTTTGTGTTGTTGTTGCTGCTGTTGTTGTAGTTGGCTGTGGTTGCAGATTCAAATCTGATTCACGATGACTCCACATTGTGAGTAAATTATTATAGACACATTAGTAGAAATAGCGGGCAACAGGGAAGAGGCAGCTCTTCAAGAAGATGGATTGACCTTGGGGCTAAAGGTTGGGCTGGAGCATGGGAAGGGCTATGAGGATGGCACAGATGAGGGCAGTATTTCATTCTGTTGTGTAGAAGGTTACTGTGGGTCAGAACTGATCCCATGGCACCTAACAACAACAAAACATTACAGAAAATGGCATTGAAGAGACATGAGCAGACAGGAAGTCCTATGTCCTCATGGGCCACTTCTTTCATTTGTGACCGAATGTGCCTCGGTCCTGATTACTAACTCTGATTGCCTACTCCTGAGCTGAGTGGTGTCCCAGTATGTAGGGTCTCTCCTTATTTCTTCGTTTTAAGGCAAGACTGGTGGTTTGAGAACCCTGAGTCTTCAGAAATCAAGATCTTGAAATATTCTCTACTATCTGGTATCTGTCAAAAACAGAAAAGGAATTATGGGAAGAAGGGTCACCTCATTCCCAGAGCCAGTTTCATAGCAATGTTGGGTCCATCATCCAGAACTCTCATTAAGTTTGTTTCTGCTTGATACGCATGTTGCCCAGATTCATGTCACGGTTAATGGGAACTACTACCCTCCACCCCTGCCAAGAAGGTCCCTTGGTCCCTGGAGAGGTGATTGAATGAATTCCAGGTGGTTTGCTTCAGATAAAACTCTAGGAAGTCAGTGGGACAACTGTATGAGGACTGACTTGAATCAAGCAGAAATGCGAGAATGACTTTATAGGAAATCGGGGATGTAGCACATCAAATGGAAGCCATTCTGCTCAGAGAGGAATGCTGAGAATGCTTGCTATTATACTACCAACCAACTTCTCCTCCCCAATCAACTTGGCACAGAGTGGCTGGCAGTTCATTAATGTGACAACATTGCTCCTGGCCCTCATAGCTGGTAACCAGACTGTTCACTAGGTATCTTGGAATGTGAAGAGCTCACTTTCAGAGAAGGACATTTCTCAACCCTCAAGTGAGTCTGAGCATGGCCAGCTTGTTGGCAGACCATGGGCCTTCTGTTTACCAGTATGGGTGACAGCCGCCTCCAGGGTAGCTGCACGTCAGGATGCTTTAGAAGTGATCGAAGCCATCAGGTGAAGCTCAGACTTAGGATCAGATGCGCACAAGCATCAGGGACAGAGGATGAAGGTAATCAGGTATTTCAGGAAAGACAGGTACAGCTTCTTGCTCAATCTCTGCTTTTCTTCTTGAGAACCCATCCCAGACAATGTCTCAAAGCATAAGCAAGATCAGCAAGCTTCAATCTGTGAGGAGATGCATTTTTAATTTTAAATAAAGCTCAGTTGAGGCCCACCTGGAATTTCATGCCGGGATACTTTATTTTGACACCGTATGACATCATTAGCGACATCTTATGTTGTTTTGTCTATGGTTCTGTATTATGTCTGCTTCATGGAGTCTGTAATGCATTCTGCTTTCAGGACACATCAAAGGATGATAAGGGGTTTGTGTGTGTGCCTGAGTGTTGTCTTATTTTATTTTTATTAAAACAAAAAGCATTTTTGCTTGCTTAAAATGATTTCCCTCCAGATCAAGATGCAGAGCACAAAATATTAATCAGTTTAAATAAATATCAAGACTACCCAAATAATATGAATAATTGGCACAGAGTCCTGCCTACTGCCCAGTTCCCAACAGCTGGTCAAGCTGGCACGTGGCATCATCTCAACAGTCTTTGAGATAATGACTTTGGCATCTGCCGATGAGCTCTCGCTACTGCCCACAAAATTTACAACTCACAAGTGGAAAAACAAGGGCTCCAACAGAACTTTTTTATGCAAGGTCTTTGAAATTTATTAATGTAATGCAAACACCAGCCTTCCAACCCATTAAATTGTTGATGTTATGCGAACCCACTCTGGAATTGCAGATCCTCATTAACATTATTTGCATGTTAATCTGCATCTTTTTAATTAGTGATATTATTTATGCACATAATTTTCGCCTACTGGTGCCAAGGCTGAAGCGTATTAATTAATCTACTGAGATGCCAAACTGTTTATTTTCCCCCCCGTACTTTTATTTGTTTACATGGTGTTTTGGATTCAAGGAAAATAAAAAAGAGCCTGAAGAATAAAAGCAGAAAGACAAGATTAACTAAAAGCTCTTTTTGTTTTCGTAATTTAAATTGTAATATTAGCCAAATGTTGTGTTTCTTCCCTTGGAGATCGGTTATTCAGTTACATTACCTTGATGTATTATTAAAATTTATAATGGACTCTAGAGGTTTCTGTTAGCTCTCTCCTTCATTTACAGAATATACTCAATGTTATTTTAATCTTCCTACAACGCTGCCATGCATAGGCAATGATGAGACCTCCCCTGCGATTCACCAGCGCTGCTCCACTTTGCACAACTGATAAACATTTAAATAAGCCCTTTCAAAAAAGAATAGCATGCAGAATCATTAACCCATTGATGGAGTCGGCATCGGTGCAGCGATTCACCGCGCCGCTGGGCGGATCAATGACCACGTCCATTGGATTTGGCGGCGTGGACGCCTTTTCACAGCCGATACCAGAGTTAGCAGTGCGCTGCTCTGGAGCTGTGTCTGTCCGCTCGTGGGCGTTCATGTCGGACACGCTCTTACTGAGTGTAATGCAAAGGCGTCTATCCTGCCCTGCCTGGACTGAGCTCATTAACGTTTGAAACCCAAAGAGAGGGATCATATACCGAGGGGTCGTCTAATAAAGGACCAGGTGGATTAGAAAGTGGTGCATATTTCAAGTAAATGAAAATTACAGGAAAAAGACATTCCATATGCCACGAGCATACAATAGCTATTATTTCTACACCATCTAACACTGTGCTGCGATGCACACAGGAGGGGCCTTGTGAATAGGAGGGTGGAGCCTGGATTGTACCACGGGCCCCATTCCCGGGCTCTCAGCAGACAGGTCACAACTGCACACCTCACAAGGGTCGGAGAGGAAGCCACCCCCCAAAACGCTCCCTCTGGACATGACCTCGTCTGGCACCAGTGAAGGGAGGCATCCGTCCAGCTTGCCGCGAGGAAATCACAACACGCCAGTCCCCTATTTTAATACGACGCTAGAGACCTATCGGATGAGACTGTAGAGGGCTGCAGTTAGACCAGGTTCATTCGGTGGTTTGTTAGTCGAAGAGCATCCAATCAGAGGTTGTACTTCATTTTTCAAGAGACGTGGAGCCACAGGCCACTTTTGGTTCACCCAAGGGCCAGGAAGAGGGGGTTGGCGTGAATGGTGAGTGGGTGGAGTCTTGGGAAAGAAGCCTGGGACGGCGGTGGGTGTCTCAGAGGACCAAGTAGGTGCAGGCGTGTCCTGATCTGTGTTTTCCAAGTGGATCAGGGAAATGAGAACCCAGGTCATGCAGTCTGTCTGACAGGTTTTTTTTTTGTTTGTTTTTTTAATTAACCAGCATTTGTCTTATTTTGTTTTGTTTCCCTAACCATTTTATTAGGATCCAAACATCATACCATTCCATAATCCAATTATAACAAGCAGTGTTGTACAATTGCTACCAAAATCTGTTTCAGAACCTTTTCTTCCTTCTTGAACTCATTGATCTCCCCCTTACCCTACCACCTCCCCTACTGACTGCCCCCTCCCCCAGCGTTATTCTTGTCTCTATATATTCACCTGTGCTGGGCTTCACACACCCAACCAAGTAGAAAAACATGTGAAAGAGAGTCAAGAAGGCTGCCAACAATGACAGACTACAACAGAGATCAACCCCTAAGTGAAGAAAGAAAACAGAGAATATTGAAAACCAGATCAGGCCCAAAGTGAATGAGAAAGGAGACCAAGTGACAGGTTCTGATGGGTCGTTTAATCTACTACAGTCTTCTCCCTGGTCCTTGGTCTGCTCACCAGGTGATTCCCATTCTTCAGCTATGGCCAGAGGGATTAACTAGTGTCAATTAACAAGAAATTTTGAGTGATAAATGCCATCATTTAAAGTTCCAACATCAGGAGCATAACACGAAAACAAAAGACTGTCTCCTTGAGCCCTTACCAAATGTCTTGTTTATTTTCCAGAAAATGTCAATGAATATGCAAGAATCCTTTTATTCATTATGAAACAAAACAGGGGAAAAAATGACCGCACTGTTAGCATATTCCTGCTCTTCTGCAGCTGGTCATTTCAGTAAACAAGGCACGATTCTGGGCTTCTTTCAAAGTGAGTTTGGCCTCATGTGATTCCAGACTCTGTTTGGCCAAGAGAGGGGCAATCATCTTAATCGGCCAAGAGGAGACCATCCTGAGGAAGTGTGGGGAAAAAAAACAAAGCTCAGTGAGAATGGGGATAATGGAGACTGGGTTCCCGTCAAGGACCAAGTGTTGCTTCGATGGACTACATCCGCTCTCATTTCATGTTGATTTTAATATCAGCTTGGATATCAAAGTGCACAGGATGGCTATGAGTTGGAACCAACTCGATGACTTCTAACAACAACAGATGTGGCTGCTGCTGAACCACCTCCAACTCGCGGTGACACAGTGTAAGACAGGAGCAGGTACCGCCCCGTCCAGCACCCTCTTCAAGATTGTCGAACCACGTTGCTGCTGGCAGGTCTATCCATCCTGCTGTTGTTTGCCCAGACTTTCTGAAAAAGACTACTGAAACCAACCTGTAGAAAGCACACATTCCTTTTATTTTGCAACTTTTTTGTAAACACTCATTCTCATGAACACAGGATCAATTTGGATATATCTGAAAGAGCCATCAAAGACACTCAAGGACGTGAACAATAAACAAGTTCTGAATTGTTAGACAATTCTGAAAGGACATGATGGTGTGTGGAGCTGGTGTGTAAGCAGTGTGTGTCTAAACTGATTTTGTGATGGTTAAAGAAGTATTGATCTTAGGATTTATTAAAAATGTGTGTCAATATGTCTCTGGGGTCAGTGGAGAACAGCAGACAAGTTCGCTCAGTGATATAGCTGTCTTGGTTCTATTGGACCCTCTCTGCATGCCGCTCCTCCAAAGAATACTTTTGAGCCTCAGAAAATAAGGATTCTGAAGTGAGGGATACCATGGAACTTTTGACAAAATTCAAGCATACACCTTCTTAAATCACTGAAGTTTTTTTTTTTTTTAATCACTGAAGTTTTGCAGCCAGAAAACTGAAATGCTGACCCCAACCAACCCTGGTGTTTAGATGGCTCAAGCATTGTAAAGAAGCTCAGGAAGATCTCAAAGATGAATTCAAAGGTCAGAAGTTAACTGCAAAGTTTATGGAAACTGGTTTTTAGAGTTCTAAAGAAGGGTTCTGATATATTTTCTCTTGGGCACAAGACAATTGCCATATTTTCCAGATCATAAGACACACTTATTCCCCCCTAAGAGTGGGGGAAAATGAGGGTGCATCTTATGGCCTGAAGGGTGTTATAACCCTTGTTATAATATTTGTTTATGATTTCATGCACCTGCTTACTGTCCACAGCTGTTTGCATGCCGTGGATTGCTGTGTGTTTGGGGATGTCCCGCCTTCTGGAACCTCCATGTCAGTCAGCTCACATGATTGGCCCAGCACATGCCTCCCCCCATTTGTTAATGAAAGGGATGATGATCCTTAACACCATGGTTGAGTTTACGCTCTATGTATTGCCATATTTTACTTTATTTTAATAAATATCTTAGTACATTGGTAGTGTTTGGTTCAGAATATATTTTTCCTGTCTTCCTGCTCTAAAAACTGGGATCATCTTATGGTCAGGTGTGTCTTATGGTCTGAAAAATATGGGACTGAGGCTTGTTATGAGGAACTTTTAAGAAAATTAAAAAAATATATAAATATATATATGTATATATATATAAAGGGGGTAAAAAAAATTCAGAAGTGCATTGATGAAACATAAAGCCAGAAAAGTTGTGCCAAAAAAGGTTTTTGGCTCCCCCCCCTTCCTTTTCCCATGACAGTGATCCATAGACTCATTATTTGGGAATAGCAAGCACTGTCATTTGAACATTTTGTTGGGAAATCTTTGCAGTCCGCCTTCCTACTCTGATTCTGCACCTTTATACTTTGTTGTTTGCTCCCCTACAAATATATTTCTGACTTCTTTTGAGTAAGAGAGAGCATAAAAACATTGACTCTTGAAGTAGTATTAGAGTATAGGATTCTCTGAGTAAGATTTAGAGTCATAAACACCCCCAACCCCCACCATCCCTCTCCACCGAAGAAGCACATAGATGAAGGTGCAGGATATGCTATGAAACTATAGCCTTCCTTACTGATGTTTTTGATCAATAAATGTATTTATGATTTTGGCAGCAACAGTCTTTCACTTACACTTGTACAATGACTTTTGAATCCTGTTGTCTTTATCACTTTATCATTTGCTTGACAATAGGCATTTGTAGTAGGTGGATGAATATGGAGTTAATGAGGTTGAGTTTGCCTTAGAGCTGTGTCCTTTCTTTAAGGTCATAGAGCTTTAGATTCTATTCTGATGTTCCTGCTTGTCTTTTCTCTCTTTCTTCCTTCCTTTCTCTCTCTCTTTACTCTTTAATGACTTTTCCTTGTATGAGAGTCTTTGTTGTTGCTATTTAAAAACAGTTTTATCCACCTATAATTAATATACTGTATACTTTAATACTTCAAGCATATTAAGAAGGGTTGTGTTATTATCATCAGAATCAGTTTGGGAAAGTTTTCTTCCTTCTTGTATCCATCGGTGTTGATTCTCTCCTCCCTTCATGTATGATATTCTCAATGTCATGCTACAACTAGTTTGGTCTTTGGTTATAAGTTTCAATGCATCAAACTTATTCTTAAGATGGTCAGGTAGAATGTATTGAAGTCTGTAGCTTGACTCTCACAGATTTGTTTGCATTTTCTTTGACGTCACCTTGAATTTGCCTGTGGGCAGTTGATGATTTGTTCCACAGTAGTAAAAACATATAGCAAATATGCCACCTAATATTTCACATACAAAGTATTTTATACAAATTGTACTAACAAGATCTTTCTCCAGAGTTCTCAGGCCATACCATTAGAAGGACGGGGGCATGTGCAGAGTGGGGAAGAACTGTAGACATCCAACACCCAAAGCTGGTTTTGTCTTTAGGGAATGCTGCCCTTCCCTTTATAATGCCCTTTTTGCAGGGACTTTATTAAATATGCCGTTGTAGCCAAGAGCTCTAGAGGTGCCACCGATAGATGGCAATTCTGTGTGAAACAGACAGAACCAACCAGAACAATGCCTAGTGTTGCTGTCTTCACGATACTCGGCAGGCTTGAGTCCATTAGTTTGTGTGCTTTGAGTGCCTTCCCACCAGGGGTCATCTTCTGCCATGCTCTATAAAACACCATCACTGTATTTTTTTTTCTTTCAGAAGTAGATAGGCAAGTCTTTCAGCCAAAGCAAGATATATGGCAAAGACACTGAACTCCTCAAGGGTTTTCTTTACTTGGCTCCATCATCAATGCTTGCGGCAGTGAAATGATTTTATGTCCACTTGAAGATGGATCAAAGTGTAGGGGTGGATTCTCATCTGCCAACTAGATCACAGCCTGATGACGCCTCTTTGGGGATGTGGTCTTCTAATAAGCAGGGGGGACTGGGAGCTTCTTACTCTCTCTGCCCCTCTGCTGTCCTCCTCACTGAGACTTCTCTGGATCTCTGTGTCGGCTTCCAGGGGTGGCCTCACATGGGTACTCTGCCATGTTTCCAGTGGCCTTGAATCCACATTACTTGTACTCACTGGCCCATGACGTTTCTGCTTCCCCAGCATGAAGAAACATGAATCTGAAGAGGGCTTTATGGACCAGTGTCAGACATTGAGACTACCGTTGGACTGAGATGGGATGCCTTCTTCTGCTATAAGGTTATTTCTTGATATAAAGCTCTCTTTTTTTCTTTCCTGATTCTGTTGTATTTTTTATTGTTTTATTTTAAATTAAATCATTTTATTGGGAGCTTGTACAACTCATCATAATCCACACAAACATCTAGTGTGCCAAGCACTTTTGTACACTTGTTCTCCTCATCATTCTCAAAACACTTTCTTTTTTCTTGAGCCCCTGGGAACTGCTCCTCATTTTCCCCCTCCCTCCCCTCTCCCCAGTTCCCCATGATAAATTATTATTATTTTGAAATATTTTATACTGTCTGATGTCTTTCACCCACTTCTCTGCTGTCTATACCCAAGAAGGAGGTTATGTGTAGATCCTTGTAAACTGTACCCCCCTTCGAGTGTCACTGGGTTTGTTTTTCTAGACAACCCAGCCTCATGTAGTGTCCTTTGAAGCAACTGTCAAGAAATCAACTGACGATCTCATTTGACTAATTTGCCGCAAAAGACCCTCTTCAAATTTTTAAAAAACAAAAGCACACTTTCATAGCTAAAGTTCACCTAATCCAATGCAGAGCCTTTTAAATATCCTCCTGTGCTTGTGGATGCAAATCATAGAAAAAGGTCACAAGAAGAATGGATGTATTTGAACCATGGTTTGGGGGAACATACTGTGTGGACTTTTTTTTTTTTTTTTGGCATCACTGCTCTCCGGTGGTGGGAGTAGAAGGCCCAGTCCCATTGCTGGAATTGAACCTCCATCCCAGTGGGCCGCAGTCCCGCGCACAACCACTATGCCACCAGGGCTCAGCCCTGTGTGGACTTTTAAAAGAATGTAAAAAGTCTTTGAAGAACCCAACTGAAATTCTTTTGGAATTGAGGTGGTTGAACTTCAGTGTGCTCATGTTAGCCATGTCCTCAGGATTGAGCAGCATAATGTTTGCTATGTGACGTTGTTGTTGTTGTTGTTAGGTGTCCTTGACTTGTTCAGACACATAGCAAGCCTATCTAGAACAGAAAAACAAAAACAAACACTGCCCTGTCCGGTGTCATCCTCACAATCGATCTTTCTTGACCACATCATCATAGCCAGTGTGAATCCATCTCTTTGTCTTCCTCTGTTTTGCTGTTTCTTCACTTTGCAAGCATGAAGTTCTTCTCTGGGGACTGGTCTCATGTCCATAGTACATGAGAAGAGGTTGCCTTATCTTTGCTTCTAAAAGCATTTTTCCCTGTCTTCAGAGGTCAGCAAAAATGAGAAACACCTTCAATGTAATGAAGTTCACCCAACACCCACCATCATGTTATGGCAAACATTGCGATCATGAAGAGAGTGCAGGACTGGCCAGGTAACCTTTTGTGGTGTTGGACAGACGGTCACCATGAGTTGGAGCCAGGAACCAGACTATAACCAAGCCAGTTCTTCAGAGGCTGGATCCTTGAGGAAAGAGAAAGACATTCCCTAGACAATGGAAACTTAGAAAAAAGGGTTAAGCAATGACTTTGCAACAACTGATATTTGATTACAGAGGGTGCCTTTGAAACAAAAGCTATGGAACAGAATATCCATGTAACATTCACATGAAAGAGTCCGCTTGTCAATCAGCTTGGCATTGACAACTCAGGTGTCCTATAAGTTATTCTATGAGTATAGAATTTGTTGATCTCACTGTACGGACTTTGTGTGCACACTTGAAATTCTATGCATATCTGCTAACCTTTTTGTCAACTCTACCTTCCATTAAAGGTCTTCCATTTTGACTGAAAAATGCCCATGTTCGGTGATGAATTCTGCTTGCCTCTCCCGCAGGGCGGGTGTGTTCAGGTGAGGAGTGGCATTGGCACTTGGCGTTTTAGTTTACAACCTCTTTAATTATCCCCGGTCTCTAAAGTACTTACATGATGCTCTTAAATATAGCTGACCCTCTTTATTTAATTTAATTTGCCTGTTAGTGTTTGGAGACTATCCAGCAAAGCACTTCAGCAAATTCAATAAAGTTCATCCTACAATTAATATAGAACCCAATAACAATGGAGTACAGTCTTTGATAAGGGACATAATAATCCAACTGGAAGCACAGATGTTCCAGTGGGTTAAATAACAAAAATTGGAATGAATGAGCACCATAAAAGCATACATTTTTATAATCAGTAAGGTTAAAATGTAGTCTATTACCAAAGTCCATAAGAAGAGCCTTCTGGAGAGAGCTCTGTGAGACTGAGCTTACATTGTAAGACTAGAAATGTGTTGGCATAAATCAATATTTTTCTCTTGCTTCCATCATACAAATGGATGGCAAGGTAGAGTTTTGCTTTAGTTTCTATTTTATGCATTTGTTTTATGCTTGCTGTAACCTGGAGCTAGCTAGGGATAGACTACATTGTACTTTGTGCTTGATCCCTTATATTGCTTTCATTTATGGTTCTAGTAATGCATGGAGATATATGTTTGATAAGAAAAAGGGAATTCAGAAGAAGAAATCATGTGTTACACTGTGGTATTGATAAAGGATATTGGCCATATCATGGAGAACAAACAAATCAATCTATGAATATGATCAGAATGTTCCATGCTAGTGAGGCAAGATTTTGATTGGCGTACATTGGAGACATCATCAGGAGGAAAAATCTGGAGGTATGGACATCATGACTCTTAAATTATAGAGGGGGAGAGAGAGGGAGAGAGAGGATGAGAGGGAGAAAGAGAGAGAGGGAGTGAGAGGGAGAGAGAGAGAGAGACCCTTCTTGAGATGAACTGATACAGCTGTTAACACAACAGTGGATCAAAACCTACCAATGATTATATATCAGGTATAGCACAGGTCTCATATTGTCCTGTTTTACTTGAGTTTTCCATGGATTCGAGCTGATCAGATGGTAGCTAGCAACATTGTTTTAAAAATAACATACTTCTTTCAGGAAAACAAAATGCCTAACTTTTGTGTGGTGTGAGATTCCTCCAATTTCAGATAATTAAAACTGACAAAGTAAAGCTGAAAAATAAATTTAATGAAACACAGCACTCTCCACAATTTCTAGGCTAAATCTCACCCCTCTTTTCTCACTGTCACAGCCGTTGGACACTTTACAGAGCACATATGTGTTCTACATTCTTTCAATCCAGGAGCACCCATGTCAGAGTTATTCTAAATGGATCTAGTTTCTGGACAGAAAAATAAACTATGCACAATCAGCTTGTATTGAAGATGGTGCCAATGTTATTATTTCATTAATAATGCATTTCTGGTTGTCAAAAACAATCAGTCTTTTAGTTCTTACCTAGATATGGCTTATGATAAATCACTTTGCAACAATGCATTATTTTTGCAGGGAATGAAAAGAAAACCATCCACTGTCAGCTGGAATTAATAGTCAGGGAACTCTTGCTGTTCAGAAAGGGACTAGGTACATTAGCATATGGAAATCTGCTTTAAAGCCAACATACACTTGTTGACACAGGAAAATGAACAAGGTGTAGTCAAGCACAGAGATTAAAGTTACTTGAAACATTTCCTAATTGCTCTTGCTGGTTAATAAGAAAGTACTGTGTGAGTCATGTCGAGTTGGTTTTTGTTCCTGTTGTTGTTGTTCGCACTGCAACCCATTGAGGGTTTGCACCTTGTGTAAAATAGATGTTTCATGAGGAATCATCCCAAGAATTCAGAATCACTTGAATCAGACTAGATTATTATAGCAACATGCTACTCTTATTTCCAGACTTTAAAAAATTCTATCGTCTACCAACTACAATGAAATTTCAATGGGTGGGTGATGTTTTATTTATTTATTAGGTTGAATAAAGGGAGGTATTTCATAAAGCGAGGGCCCACTCTTAACACAGATGCTCATTGCCTGATGCTGGTCAACAGAAATCCTGCTATATTCTAAGTACCAGACTGACTGTGAATCCCGCCTTCACTGCGATGTGTGAATATGATGAGAAGATATATTTCCTGGTGGATGAACTGATCACGCCACACTCACTTCCAAGCTCATTTCATTTTTTCCATGAACCAGGGACTGCTGGTGTCAGTCACCATTTACCTGGCTCTGATTAAGGTCAATCTCATGTGTAACGTGCTGTCTTCATCACCTTTGACAGGTGTGAGCCCTGGTTAGACATATAATATCAGTCCATCCCAGTGAGGCTGCCCCTTGATTTTGTGGACCCTTGTTGTACCATCTTTGATGCCTTTTTCCCCCTGATGACACATCCAAAGTAAGTGGGGCTGAAGGCTCACCAATTCAGACAGGTAGGTAGTTCTTACCTTGCCCCCCGACCTGTTTGGGCTCGGGATTATTCAGCTAATTTCACATTTGCCTAAAGGAAAACAGTGAGTCATCGGTCAAAGCAAGTGTGGAAGGCCATCCCTGTCAAAGTCAGAGCCCAGCGACACGCTGGGAGTGTGTAGGCCACAGTGACATCCAAAAGACTGGAAAAATTGGAAATATCGAGGAGACCCTCATTTCTCCAAAAGAACCTGGGACTTATCCCTCAGGTTCTGCTAACATCTGCCTTTGTATGGGGCATAAAACAATCAGTGCAAATCTTCACTTGGTTGGTGAAGGAAATTGCCTGATCTTCCACTGGAAGGTAAGCAAGTTGTAGTTTTTAGGAAATTGATGCCCAGATTATTTGCAAATGCACAAAGGAGGGGGAACCCCATGGCCAGCACATTTTTAGAAGAGAAGCCAAGATCCAGGTAATCCCTGTCATTGCTGCATTATCAAAAGTTATCATTATGACTCCAAAACTAGGGAGTAAGAGATCAAGATCAGGAATGAGAATGAAAGAGGGGAGAGAAAAAGGAACTAACTATCCCACTGCCCCACATATCATATTTACTTATCTTAACTGTGTCCATAACACAAGAGTTAGGGGAGACCATGACGCATCTTTTTCTGCATCTAATGTTTTCTTTTTTTCAGTAGAAACATGCAAACAAGTCAAAAGTCCCTCCTGAAAGCCTGTCCCTGTTGACCTAAAGGGAAATCAAACCTTGACATGCTTTCATTAAAAGGCGGCACTCTAAATCCTAGCAGATTCTTCTAGTTATTCATGGTAGCCATTGAAAGTCCAAAGAGACCACTTATCTCAGCGTCTGCATTCAGTAAGCACGCCATAAATTTCAGTTGTGAGGAATGTCGGA
Source organism: Nesogale talazaci (assembly GCA_004026705.1). NCBI lineage: Eukaryota > Metazoa > Chordata > Mammalia > Afrosoricida > Tenrecidae > Nesogale > Nesogale talazaci. The sequence goes on from PVJH01000089.1 coordinate 488,110, forward strand.
GGGATGGCAGGATGTTGCAGATGGTGGTAGATGCAGTTGGCACATCGTGGATGGGGAAGTGAGCAGAAAGGGCAAGCTGAGGGCACAAAAGACAAATGACTCTTCCACCTTGGCAGAGCTCTGATTACTTATATTTTGTTTGTGCTAACAAACTGGACTTTGTCCAGCTCCAGGAAGCTACCAGAAGAGGCTTTCCTCCAATGAAACAGATGCTGGGTACTAAATAACATGAGTGTATCTCATATCTTCTCCTGTCTCTTTCAATTTTCCTGGCCATCGAACTCAGAGCTCTCTTTCCTATTACCTTGTCTTCTTTCCCTCCATCGTTGACACATACCTTCATCATTTCTGGGGTGAGTTAGCTGTCCCCAGAGGATAATTGTTCCATTCCATTCTAGCAATTAATCCAAGGGGGAGCTTTTTGTGAGATTTTCACAGTGTGGCTCAGTCCATAAACCCTAATTCCAGCCATTTTCCTGAATGGGGAATGGGACCAGGCTCCCCAGAGGAAATTTGGCGGGGGGGGGGAGCTAGGGTGGGGTTTGGATTGTTTTTAAATGCTTTGGCCTCAGACTAACTCATCATGACCATTTTGGGACATAGTAATGATACCAAAGAAGGAAGTCAAAGCCTTATTTGCTAATACCAGACTCTGAGGTCAATTCAATGGATGGAAGCAGGGGCAGAGAAGCTGCCTCTGAAATCACATACCCAGTCCCCTCCTCTTTGTTTGTGAAACTGTCCCACATGCAATGCCCAAAGTATGGACTCACCGGGAAGCTAGAGAATCCATTACTGCCCATAGTGTATTCAAATCATGGTGGTTCTAAACATGTATCCCCAAGATTTGGGGCTGTAGAGGGAGATTTAATGAGTGGGGGGTCACTAGTCTGGAGTAACTGTAAGACCCAAAGGTGCACCTGATTCCGTTTGGGCAGCTGGCAAAGCCTTCATAGAGAAGGATGCTGCATATCTGTAGGAGTTGTGGGCTGCATATTATTCTCTCCTCCTCCTTAGCCTCCTCTCTCTCTTCCCTATTTTCATGGCCGGAGCGGGGCTGGTGGAGGGAGAATATGGACAATACAGCAGAATAGGTGAATGCCAGCCATTTTGCTGGCGTGCTTGCATGTTCTGAACAGAAGCCTGCTAGAGATGGTCTTCCTGACCACCCACACCTCAACCATACTTTGAAATGGCAATTGCAGACCCTTGACCATGAGATTTCCTGGCAGCTTACCAGCCAGCCAAGCCAGCAGCAGTATCAATTGTCAGGATCTGAGCCGGAGCCGAGTAAAGCCGAGAAAAGGCTCTAAATGGCAGGAGGCTGCTTCCCATGCTGTTGGCAGCCTCCACATCTAACTGATGCACCACACCACTCACCAGCAGCAGATCCAACCATTAGTTCAAGTTAGTTTGGTCTGCAGGCAGATCTGTTGTGAAGGAATGACCATGCATTAGAATAAATTATAAGCTCTTGGTCACAGTTAGTAATGAATTCTAATTTCAAAGTGGGAGACTTGACTGGAAAAAAGTCAAACCATTCAAATAAGATCTATGGAGTCACTTTACTGGCTGAGTCTTCCCAAAGGGGAACAGGTGCTCACCCCTGGGGAATAATCTTTACAGATAAGACAATATTATCTTTGGTTGACGCACAGACACACATACAAGTTAGCCATCATTGCCAAGAGAAATTTCAATGTTAAGGAATCACCTAGCTCAAGAAGACTGGTCCTATGTTTACAATTCCCTTAATGCTAGATCCTCTACATATTCAATCACCCGGAATGCTGAGATGGTCCTGATTTCCAAAGTGCTAGTACCATTTCACATCAGAGGACTTTGCACCTAAGATATTTATTACCCAAAGAAGCCTGGCAACTTGTTGTCCAACCTTGGTTGAATGCAAATTTCCCCTGAGGTTAATACATATAAATCAGAGTGCCTGATTTGAAGTTCACAGTCCCTTGTTTCAAGTCCAAGCAAAGTAAATTCATGCATGGGCAGAGCAGCCATTGCCTTCATGACCAGAGATATCCCTGGAAGATAAGGCTTACATACTTGTCTTTATTACTTAGCATGATCCCACCTGATATACTTCAGGGGCCTCTGCACAATTCCCCATAGCATCCATTGGGATCCTTGGTTACTGCCCTGCATTGACTTTAGTGCAGGACCAGGTTTTGTTTGAGTCTGTTGTTCACAGGGATGCCACAAGTAGGAACCAGCTCAATGATACCTAACAACAACAAAAACAACAAAAACCTGCTCTCAATATTCCCAAGTCTGTGGGAATTGGACACCAATTCTATTCTTACTGAAACAATCCCTTCTGTGACTTGCACTATTCTTGTCATAGTTGATAAAATGGCTTATTTTGCTTGTATAATTCAACTCTGCTTAGTCCCCTCCTCTGCTCTTATGGTAGATGTTAGTTCTCTGGTTTCCATTCAGCCTTCGATGATAGGCTTCCTCTCTGGGGGAGGTCTTTGGGATGTAAGTGTATTGCTTCTGTATATCTTACTCACAGTACCTCATCAAATAGATTTAAAGAGGACTTCAGGTATGCCACCCCCAGGAATATGACTGGGCCCATTTTCAGAGAATGATACTCTTCTGGATGATGCTACCTTGAAAGTTGTTCTGGACCATTCTCCCCACTTTCCCCTGGCCCAAGGCTCTATGAATGATCATTTGTGTCAACTCCATGATACAGGGAGGGACAAGGCAAGTTTTGCCAAAATATTTAGACAGCATAGACCTATCTACAATACTGTCTAGCAGGACGCCCATTAAAAATTCAACCAGGTTACACACTTGCCCTCACAGTTTTATCTGACAGTATGTCAGCAGACCCATCCCTTTGACTTTCTAGATCGTAAAATATCTGAATCCCATGCATACACAGCCCACGTTTGTCAATCATTAAATGGTGAAACTCCAATAGGAAGGCAGTATAGACTCCCTGATATGAGAGAGTCTGCTCTTCGTTCATCAGTTTAGTACATGGACCAAGAGTGGAAGATGGAGAGGAGAGGGCCAAAGAGCGGAGCTTTTATGTCCCTCACCTAGCATGCTCTGAAATGACAATATATCATAGCCTTTGTCCTCCTTTTCTTAATAAAAGAAATCTTACAGGATAGCATTCATTCCAGAATCAGCTACATAATTTGTGAGCTTGAAGGCAAAATGAAACAGGTAACAACTTGTTTAAAGAGTAGCGTCATTAGAAAAAGCAAAACAAAAGGTCAAGGCAAATGAGAATTAGATCATAAAAATAAGGCCAACTTCATCTGGAGCTGCAATACACGTAAATGCTCACAACAGTATTATCTTGAGTTCATCACGCAAGTTCAAAAATCACTCAGCTTGGCATCACCAGCCTGTGGTCTTCTTGTGCATCCGCCCCTACAGTTATATGAGTTGAAAGAGGTTTCCAGATGTCGTATGACCCACAGACTAAAGTCAGACTGAACCTATCGATGTCTACAACTGTGTGAGTGACTTCCAGATATACATTTCTTTACACACACACATACAAACACACATACACACACACACATACCAGAGAACCCAGCCTAACATATTAGGTTCTATTCATTGTTCCCCTTTTAATTTCATTCATTATTGCATATAGAAACCTGATTTCCAATCAGTGTGTGATTTGAGATGAAGGCAGCAGTGGGTATTTGACATTAGGCTATCAAATGTTTCCAGTATCCATTATTGACAATTATCTTTTTCCCCATTGTATTGTCTCAATATTTAAAAAAATCAATTGGTTATACATATATGAGTCCATTATTAGATTCTATTTTTGTGTCATTAACTTGTATACTTGTCTATAAGTAAATTGAACACTATTTTGATTCCCAACATGTGAAAAATAAATTCACTACCATCAAGTAGATCCTGACTAATATGGATATGTGATAACAGGGTAGTACTGCCTCTGTGGCATTCCGAGGATGTATGGGATCAGGCAGTCTTATCTGTGGTGTGGCTAGTGAGTTTGAATAGCCCTCCTTGTGGCTCATAGTCCTGTGCTGACCCCATGATATTACCAGCCTTGAGCCCTCTCTTAATTATGGAGATTTCAAATAAACCTTAAGATCAAATAGCATAAAATTTCCACATTTGCTCCTCTTATTGCATGCCTATTCTAAATCAAAGACTACAGCCGTTGGTGTGAATTACCCCTTTACATAAAGGAAACAAAGAGGCTCACAACTGAACCAATAAGCAACATGATGATAAATGGAGGAAAAATTTCATTTTACTATAACAATCACACCAAAATAGCAGTCAAGAAATTAAATGATACATTGCATCAGGCAATCAGCTACAAAAGTGTTCTTTAAAGACTTAAATACAATGAGGTCTTTATTAAAATAGAGGTGAGCCCAATCCAAGCCATGGCATTTTCAATCTCCTTGCAGACTTATGAAAGTTGGACAATGAGTAAGAAAATCTGAAGAAGACTAAATGTCTTTGAACGATGGTGTTGATGTTAGCGTTCGAAAGTACAGTGGATTGGCGGAAAGTACCTCAAACTAATAGATCTAATTTGGAATAAGTGCAGCCAGATGTTCTTTAGAATTGAGAATGGTGAAATTTTGTCCCCTCCTGTGTTAGTCTAGGTAGAATAGAGAGACAAATTCATAAACACATTTATGTATATAAGGGAGAGGTTGATGTACAAGAGGAATGGAACATTGAGAAAGCATCCCAACCCAGTACAGTCCAAGTTCCTAAGTCCAATATTAACACATATGTCTGATATCCATCCATAAGTCCTCTTCAGATTCATGAAGCACATGCAATGACACCAGGACAATCACAGGCCAGTGGATGCAGAGTCTTGTGTACCCAGTGGTGATAGAAACATCTCAACACTAGCAGAGGCCACTCTGTGGCTTCTCAAACATCTCAGTACTGGCAGGACTCTCTAACTCTCTACCTGGCTTTTCCTGGCTTCAGAGGCCTGATTTCATCAGGCTAAGCCCATGTGGTTTCTCCTTCAAGATGTCTCGCAGGGAGTCAACCTTGTGTCTTATCAGTAGAGCATCTCCAAGGGACTGAGTGGTAAGTCTCTCATCTCCAAATATGGCCAGATTTCCCAGAATTCTTAGGAGAAATCCATGCTAATACAGAGGTCTCATTGGCTATCTCCAGATTAATAGACTAGACTTCAACCCTACATTTTTAATCCTCAAATTGACACCAGATTAGGTGACTGCCACACCTGCACTTTGGATGACCTATCACGAAGGACCGCTTTCTGGAAAAGGGAATTGTATTAAGTATAGTAGGCGGTCAGGGGAAATGATGAAGATCCTCAGTGCCACAAAGGGCTCAAACACAAGTTGAGAACCTGGTCTATGTCTAGATAGTACTTCTATTGTAGCTAGAGTTGTTATGGATTAGAATCAACTTTTTGGCACCTAACAATAAGGAGGTACTTTCATTTCTATAAGTCTTTAGCATCATTTTGTTTATTTTCCCAAGGTAGCCTGCTGGGATTTACACTGGTCTCACACTAGATCTAAAGAACCACTTGGGAACAATTGTCATCTAAATGATTTTGAAAAGCTTGTTGCATGCATGTGCTATCAATTTATTTAAATCTCATTTAACTTTTCTGAATATATATGTATATACACACCTATATAGTACATCTGTCAGATTTGTATTTTAAAAAATATTTTGAAGCTTTTGTAAAGCTTTTAAAATTTCCATTTCTCACATGGTAAACTTATACATAGTAGTGTAATTAAATTTTGTATACTGACCCAGAATCATGCTATCTTGTTCAACTCATTTATTAGTCCTAGTCATTTTGTGTAGGTTCCTTCGAATTTTGTACACAGATGATCATCTTTGCAAACTAAAGTATTTTCTTTTTTTTAAACCCCAAATATATATGCTTTTATTATTTATTTTTCTTGCCCTGTTTCGCTGGATAAGGAAGTCTGGTAGTATAATGATTCAGCATTTGACTGGTGACTGAGAGAGACCACCAACTGTTCTTAAAAGAGAAGATAAATAATTCTTTCTACTCCTGTGGAGTCTCATAAACCCACAGGGTCAGTTTTACCCTTCCCTATAGGGTCGTCATGAGTCGAAATTGAATCAATAGCAGTGAGTTTGGGCATGAGTTTGGATTTCACTAGATAGCATTGCTAATAGGAAGCCACTTCAACAGTTTTGTGGAAAAATAATCATCATGTTTTTGTTTGTTTGTTTGTATGTTTTGTGGCATCACTGCCCTGGTGGGAGTAGAAAGCCCAGCTTTCCTCCTGGAGAGCTGCTGCCGGATGTGAACTGTCCACTCTGTGGGCCGCAGTC